>CM035428.1:6657547-6778863 GCA_020310875.1 Ceratopteris richardii
AGTAGGAGGTAGACTAATGCGAAAAATATTGTGAGCAAAGCCTTAAGCGATTCAAAGGCATCTTGCCTCTCCATATGAGCTTCTTTCACAAATACAAGAGTTTCTCTACACGGCCTACTTAAAAAGATGTTTCGGTTTTCATGCTTAAGTATGAAATTGAGCTAGCTTATCTCTACCATGTGTTTGCCCATGTACAATTGTGTAGATTTTCATATAGACTGTCTTTCGAGAGACCAAAAGTGGATAACACTATCACTTTTGCTTCTCCTATTATTAGAAACCAAGTTTCAAGTATTTACTATATCTACTCTCTACTCTAGTACACTGCTGTTCCTTGTGTAGTTTATTTTCTTATTCTTGATTAAGCAATGATCTTATGCCGAGAGAGTCGTTATTCCTTTATCCATGGTTTTTCAAACCATGGATCCATAGACCTCTTCTAGGGAATGCTCTTGTGAGTATATCAAAGGAAAAAGACATGAAAAAGTGTAGATATGTCTAGGTTGTAAGGAATCTTCCAAAAGTAAGTGTAACATGGTTCCTGTGGGCTATTTGGAAAGACAGGAACAACAAAATCTTTGATAAACATTGTAAAGATTATTTTTTCCCCTGTATGACGGGCTTAGTTAGACTCATTGATTGGTGTCTCAGAGAATCCTGTATTAGCTCCTCAGGTGATGTTAGCCCCCATCTCATTTTTAAAAAGTACCCCTGTAATAAGTGGAGATCCAAATTGCTCCAATCTAAAACTAGTACTAGAGATAGTATGATAGAGTTCATCAGGTGGCATATTGAAGGTCTTAAGATGTAAAGTTTACCTTCCTTTTGGAAGGCCCTTTGTACCTTTTTATTTCCTGCATCAATTTTAATTTTCCTATTTTCTCAAAAAAGAAAAAGAAAATGTGTTTTAGATAATATAATTCTAGTCATGCTTATACTCCTCTTGAGATTGAAGAGCTTTTACTTGTGAAAACAATAAGAAGGGAGTCGATTTTGTAATATTATGTGCGTGACGAAAACTAAGAAGCTCAAATGATTATTCAAAATAGGAGAGCAATATGCAATAAGTATTCTATGTTTAGAATGCACTTAATGTGAGAGAGAATGCATTCTTCTTAGAAGAGCTGAACTGTATGGTACGTTTTAAGCCATGTGATGCTGCAATATTTGGACACCAATAATTTTGCAGAAATGGGTCCTATTCAGTCATGCATCATGAATAGGAAAGACGAATAATTGTACCCAAAAACTAATGTACAGGTAAAGCGAATGTAACTTTAGGAGTTGGCGAGATGTTTGCCTGATGTTAGATGCCTGAACTTAAAGCGAGTGTAACGAAAGCTGACAAGGTACGTCTCTCGTCTCTACGTATGGACCCACATGGATGTGTATGAAGTTGCCATTTTTAGATTCGTGTACGTCGGCATTCAGTTATAGCTTGTAAGAAGACCCACGCAGGAAAAACACTGAATGATAGGAAGACGAGCTAGGGTTTTCTTCGCTTTCTCCTCTGCGGGGTGGGTTGCTCGTTGTTTGGTTGCCCCTTGGGGGGGGGGGGTTCTGTCGGACTGCATCCTCTCTTTTTGGATGGCGCTTCATGAGGCGCTTAGGAATGGTCTTGCTTGTTCAAGTGAACCGATGAGCTCCTTGAACTCCATGATCAACCCCGTATTCGACACGTGTGCAATGAAATCTGGTATACACTCTGGCTTCGGTGACCAGTCTGCTCAGGGTAACGTGCAAGTAAACTCTTTTCCTCCCCTCCAAGACATGGTGGTCAGTCGTACTCGAATGTCGTCCAGTCCTCGGCTCAAGCTCCATTTTCAATGTTCAATGCTCAAGGACTGAAAGGTATGCATGCTTCTCTTATCCCTAACGGTGATTATAAAGGCAAAGAAAACATTTGTGAGAATGTCTCTGAGGTTAAGAACTCCCCGCATTTTATTAACCTAGAAGATATTGAAAAGGATAAGGACGATTGTACTCTTATTATTGATAGTTCTTCTCTTGATTTTTGGATTAATCACCTGTCAGAGAAGGTAGTGATAGGGCTATGTCATGGTCCTCGGCCTGCTCAGGAAAATCTAAAAACTTGGATGAGAATCAATTGGGAGAGCAGAGGGCTATTTGTTAAACACATACAGTACCTCCCCAATAATTACTTCCTATTTTTTTTTGAAGATGCCAATAATGCAATGCAGGTAATTGCTGAAGGACATTGGATAATTAGGAATACCCCTATTTCCTTTTTCAAGTGGTATCCTGAGTTTAACCCTAGGGGGGACAAACCATCTAAGGTTCCTGTATGGGTTGAATTTCCAGATTTACCTGTGGAATTCTATCCCTGGCTTCAACAACTAGGAAACCTCATTGGTAAAGTGTTAGGTCAGAGACCAAAAAATGCTTTCAATCCTAAATGGGACCCTCAAATGTTGATTGAAGTAGACATTTCTAAGACTGTTAAATCCTTGTTAGTGTTAAAGAACTCGAAAGGTTTAAAACTGCATGAGCAAAAATTCTTTTACAAGAACCTTGCCAATGCCTGTTTTCATTGCTATAAGCAAGGAAATTTGATCAAAGACTGTCCTGGTCTAGTGGCTACTAAAACCAAAGGCAGCAATGATGAGGTTAATAAGAAGCAGACTGTTAATTCTGTTAAAGAGGAAACTGCTCCTTCAGACCATATGCTTAGGAAGGCTCCTGTTAAGAATAGAAGGAAAACACATAACACTGTCCAGAAACCTGAAGTGTTGGTTAGAGAAATTAGCAATCCTTATCAAATTTTGGAAGATTGTGATACTGATGTTGCTGCAGATACAGGTAGTGATGATAAAGATAATTCTTTGACCAGTGCTTCTGTGCAAGCTGATCACTATAAGGATGAATCAGGTTGGACCACTGTTGGGAAAAAAGGTAAATCCTCAGGTGATCTTCCTTCCTCCTCTAACATTAACGTGGTACAAGAAAAAAACTTTAGAACCAGGGATGATATTTTTATTGAGCAACTAAACAAAAGTGATGAAGAAACTATGCAGGCTGAATTTGAAACTTCCAATATGGATCTTTCTATGGCTTCTGATAGTCCTATTGCAAGAGAAAAGACAAAGTCAAAAAGGAAAGAGGTGGTCAGAAGCTCCACCTCGGCAGTCAAACCTCTCAAGAATCATAAGAAGTAAACTCTCCTCCTTTTTTTTTTTGTCTTTAATGGATTGCCTCAAACTTGTCTCCCTTAACACTAAAGGTCTTTCAGACCCTGTCAGAGGTAAAGTAATAAACAAGTGGCTAACTGATGTGTCATTGATACTTGATTTCATTTGCCTTCAGGAAATTAAAATTAATGGTCATCTTCTGATATCTAATCTTAAGTCTGTTAACAGTAATGTCTCTTGGTTTCATACTAATCATTGTGGTAAAGGTGGAGCAGCTGTTGGTATCAAAACCAATCTGGAAAAGTTGGTTGAAGAAGTGATTGTAAGTGACACCAATCAGTGGGTGGCTCTTAGGTGTAAGGAACCCCTGAATTTTACCATTGTCAGTGTTTATGCTTCTAACTGCTCTGTCAACAGGTCCAAGTGCTGGGAAGAAATTGGTAAGCTGACAGGTGATATCATTCTCACTGGAGATTTCAATATGGTCACTGATTCGGTTGATAGAAATGGTAACATTCACAACATCTTGTCTGGTAGTGCAAAAAATAGCTGGTTTAATATGGTTCTTACTCATAATCTCATGGATATTTCCATCAACACTGGTCATACCTGGAATAATAGAAGTGTCAACAACTTTTTGTCTACTAGGTTGGACAGAGTGTATATGAACACCAATAGATTTCAGTCCTTTTGGAATTGTAACTGTGTTGTTGATCCTTCCCTTCAGTTGTCTGATCATGTTCCGATTGTTGCTAAATTTATGAGTAATAACCCTAGCTACAGGGCGGGTTGGCCTCATCTGGATATGTCTTTAATTAGAATTCCTATTGTTAGAGACCATGTTCAGTATATCTTCCAAAAGCACTTTATCTTGGGTTGTTCCCCTTTTAAGGCCTGGGAGGAGTCGATCAAAGAAGTTCAAAGAGCTCTTACGGTCTATAAAAAGAAAGCTAGGCTTACTAGAATCAAGAGAAGGATGATGATACTGAAAGAGATAGATAATATAAAGAACTGTAAAATTCCTGACCATGTTAACAATCACAAGATCCTTGAATTCCAGGAAAAAGTGAGGCAAGAAGACTATCTTCTTGCTCGTGGTGCCCTTGTCACGTCCAGAGAATTTTGGGCTGGTAAAATTGATAAGCCTAACAAGAATATGTTTGAGATTATGAGAAAGAAAAAAACCAGGGACTTCATCCCCCTGGTTAGAAAAAGAAATGGTTGTTTGGCCTCTTCCATGGAAGAAAACCTTCAGGAGGCTGTCTGCTTCTTTACCAATGTTTTCTCTATGCCTCCCAAGAGAGGGGAGCTGGTCTGGAGTGCAAGAGCTGCCATTGCCCAGATAAGGAAGAAAATGGTTCCTGCTGGCTTGGTCTCCCTCCTTGACCTCCCCCTTTCTGCTGGTGAGGTTAGAGAAACCATTAGTAAATTGAGGCCTGGCAAGTCCCCTGGGCATGATGGTATCCCCAATGAGTTTTTTCAAGAGTTCAAAGAAGTGTTGGTGCCCATTATTCTCTAGATCTGGCAAGAAGCCATGAGAAGAGGATCTCTTTCTGCATTCATAAATACTGGTGTCATTAAGCTTATTCACAAAAGAGGTTCTAAAGAAGATCTTAACAATTGGAGACCTATCTCTTGTCTGACTTCTCTGTATAAAATCTTTGCCTCTTCCTTGGCTAGAAGGTTGAGTCCTTTGATGGACAGTATCATTCTTCCTGAGCAAAAAGGTTTTATAAAAGGGAGGTACATCCTTGATTCTATCATCTCCATTTGGGAAGGTTATGAGTATACCAAAGAGTTGAACATTGACACCTTCTTTTTTAAAATAGATTTTGACAGAGCTTATGATAGGATTGAGTGGGATTTTATTCTTCAGTCCTTACATGATATTGGCTTGGGAAAAAACTTTATTAAGTACACTAGCATTCTTTTTGGTAATGCTCACTCTAAAGTTGCTATGAATGGTCATTTATCTTCCCCCTTCAAGATCTCTATTCGTCAGGGATGTGCTTTAGCTCCCCTTCTCTTCGCTATCACTTCTGATGCTTTAGGTTGGCTCGTGAAAGACTCCATTAACCAAAGTTTCATTAAGGGTATTGAGATCCCTCAAGCCCAGTCCAAGTTGTGTCTTCAAATTTTTGCTGATGATACTAACCTCATTATGAAAGCTGTTGATTCTTCTGCTGAAGCTTTTCTTAATTGTCTTAATACCTTTTGTATGGCCAGTGGCTCTATTGTTAATCATGATAAGACTGGTTTTTTTTCCTCTAATGGTTGTATTCCATCTTGTGTCAAAAATGCAGGTTGTGAGATCATAAAAAAGGGCTTCATCTTCAGATTGCTGGGCATTCCCATGGGCTTTAAGGTTACTCAAGAACAAAGATGGTGTTGGGTACTTGAAAAGTAAAAAAAAAAAATTTAAATGGATTGATTTTCAGGATAACATTTCTCAAAGATCCGTTGTCCTCAAGCACTATATTCTTCCTTGTCTGACCTACTTTTTGTCTTGTTGGCATCCTACTAAGAAGCAGTTGGGTCAAGCTATCTCTCTGGCTAGAAGATTCTTATGGGGAGGAAGCAAGATCCCCAAGGTGGCATGGAGAACTTGTTGCATGAAGAAGGCTGATGGAGGGCTCGGATTGATCTGTCCTTCTAGACTTGCTACATAGCTGGCAGCCAAATGGATACATAGAGCAATCTCTTCTGAGGACTTCTGGGCCTGTCTCATCAAAAGAAATATTTCAAAATTTTGGATAGCAGAGAATAAGAGCTGGACTAACTTTGATATCTAGGATGTTATTGTTTCTCCTGTTACTTTTGTTCCCAAAGGAAGTGTGCTAATATGCAATTTTTGGAAATCCTGGTTGACTATTAAAAAGGAATACAAACTCCCTGTTTGGTTTCAATATAACTACTCTTTTTTGATGCAGGAATCTCTGTGGATTGGCTGGCATAATAAAGATTTTAACTCTCCTTTACCCATTAGATGGAATAATTGTAGAAAAAAGGGTTTCAAGATTTGGAAAGACTTGACTAATGATGGTAATGTTATGGATGTTATGCATATTATGAGTATTGATTACTTGTCTTTTGCCTGTAAACAGATCCTGTTGGATAAAAGGGCAGAGCTCCTGGATAAGATAGAGTCCAATCTGTGGGTGAAGAATATCAGTCTAGCTGAAGTTTCTCATGATATGTTCTCTAACTTCAAACGGACTGGCATCAGTAACAGTCAGTTGATTGTTAAACTTAACAGAAAGTGGTGTCTCTCCTGGACTGCCCAACAATGGAAATACAGATTTCAGTGTGTATGGTCCTTTCCAGTGGCTATTAAACACTCCTACCTTCTCTGGTTAATCCTGCATAGAGGTGTTTGGACTGGCAGCAAGGCCAGGGAAATTAAAATTGGTACATGAAATTGTCCTTTCTGTGGTATGGATGAAGATTTGGATCACCTTTTTTTCAGATGCAAAAATGCTATCAGATACTGGATTGTATTTTTCCTTTACTGTCAAATTGCTGGTGTTAAGCCCCCAGACATCAGAGTTTTTCTTATTGGAGAAGCTAACAAAATGGACATTGTTTTATGGCAGCTAATGAGAGCTCACATCCTGTGGGCAATTTGGAAAGACCATTGCAGCAAAATATTTGATAAACATTGTAAAGACCATTTTATCCCCTGTATGATGGGGCTTGATAGGCTCATGGATTGGTGTAACAGGAAAGCTTGTAGTAACTCCACAGTTGATGACAGTCCCCATGTCATTCTTACTAAGTACCCTTGTAATAAGTGGAGATCCAAATTGCTCCAAACCTCTAACTGTACTAGAATTAGAATGATAGACTTCATCAGATGGCATTTAAAAAGCCTTAAGATGTAAGGCCTTCTTTCCTGGTGGAAGGGCTGTTGTATCTCTTTTTTGTTTCCCTGTATCAATTTTAATTTCTCTGTTCTCTCTCAAAAAAAAAAAAAAAAAAAAAAAAAAAAAAAGAAGACCCACGCAGGTTGCGCTATGGTGAAAACGATCCAAATAATGGTGGTGGCGTCCGCACGATCAATGATTTGGGTGGCGTACGGGTCGACCTTCATTATATTACACCATGAATTCGCAGTGACAAGAAGGGCTCACTTCACTGTTCTACTCTTCGTGCTTACATAGACAGATTCATCGAATCAACAGGTTCAAGCCTAAGGCGGATAGTTTGCATAAAAGTTTTGAACACTCCTGCCTTCCCGGCAAGCTGGGCTCGCGTCCTTCTATGCAACTGTACTCGAAGGATGCCAAAAACCACTCTGCGCACCTTAAATTCAAAGTAGAGAATCTAACAGATGTAAAGCTCGTGTGCGCCCGGGCTGCCTGCATGCATCCGTATTGAAAGCCAACTTAAATCTTGCACAGATCCGTGTATTGACTTCGTAGGCGGGACAAGAAAATGCGGGGTGCATCATTAATATGTTGGTGAGACTCGTGAGATAATACTCGCTTGGGAAATCACGATTCACCGTATAACACAGGCAGTGTATCACACAGCGACTGCAATGGAGATTTTCCGAGCAATGGAATAGGAGTACTCTTCGTGTTAGGTTTGACAAGTACTCTACTTATATGTACTAGCTTGCAGCGACTGCATATACATCCGTAGAGTGTCTGTCAAACATACATTTTTGTTCTATCCAGCAAATAATGAAAAAAAAAGGTATTATCTCACGCAAAATAGATGTATAGAGCAGAAATGGGCATTCCGTGGTGTAAATTCGCTCTATCCCTCTAGAATTCTTGAGACAACCGAAACAGGGATTGATCTAAGCGGAAACATATCCCAATCATTACATTTATTTCCCTTCCATTAGAACTAGCTGCTTCACAATGGATAGGATTAAGGAAACAGAATATATCTTCAAGGAAATAACTCAGAACATGACGATTTTTTTTAAAGGCAATGAAATAACAAGAACACACTACTTTCGTTAATATTCCTTTCTCGAGGAGCAAAATGGAGAACTCTAGGAGAGAAGCCTTGGAGCGCCAATTGGAGAGAAGCGAGAGAGCGTCATTTAGAAATTCAAGTACGAAAGCAATGATGGGTTGAATCCATAGCAAGAGCATAAAAGATTATGCATCAACAGTAAGGCTAATTAACATATATCTATGTACCAATAATTTTAACCAGCAACCAGTCATCATACACTACAATATATCATCATCATACACTATAATATATCACAGGTCTACTGAGGCTTCTACTAGGGCAAATGCACGACTTCCATTTTGCTTGGACACTAGTGTAAGCATTGGCAGCTCGTTCCTTTGTGTTTGTCTCCTTGGCAAGCTCATACCTCTCTAATCACTTTTGCATAGGCTAAGAGTTGAGGATGCATAACTTCATTTCCTTCTCTCTTAAAGCTCTATCCTTCTTTTGCATCATTTTACCTTAACGTCCATCTTCTCCAAGAGAAACATCTTCATCATTGCTCCATAAGTGAGCCATTTCTAGATCCGACATGTGTAGAAACTCTATTATGAATACAAGAGACTCTTGTATGAGCCATCCTTCTACCATGCTTCCCTCTAGATGTGCTCTCTTATGAAAAAAAAAACCCTTTTAATGTTTTCATAAAGCACTCTAAGAAGAACATCCATTGACTATGAATGGTTGTTGCTATTGTAACTTCATCCACCACATGAACCAGTAAATGAAGTTGAATTACGAGAATACTTACGGGGAAATATTTCTCTACCATATAGACAACCTCTATAGCATTGAGCTTCGCACTCTCTATGCTATCTCTCTTTATCTCTTTAGAAGAGATCCACCATACCAAAGAACTGATTTTATAAATGGTTTTTGCACATCCTTCAAAAGGAAATCTTTTAGAGCTACAGGGAGATCCGTGTCCATGGAACCCACGACATCTTCTCCACCAATCTTCCATCTCATAAAATGATTTGAGCATTTCTTCCATGTATTCATTTTGTGTAATGCTATCAGTCTTTGTACTTCTACCTCCCTCTTTGTTCTCCTCTATGCACGAGAGGTTACTGGTGCAATGTCATTTGGCTCCACATGCACACCAAGGGGACCATGCGAATGGTAGTGTAGGTTTTTTAGTCACGTTTTATCAAATGATCCATATTCTGCAACATGTATAGTACAAATATGTTGTTTTTGATAAATTTGATACTTGCACTGAGTGCAAAGACATGCCATTCTCCCCTCCAGATCCAAAGATTCCATTGGATATCATGTGGACATTGTTACACTTATGTGTTCCTCGAGTAGCTTTGATGTGAACCTTTTCCCTATACATGGGAACTTTTTACTCTAGTGTTGGCTAGAGGGTTTTTCCCCATGTTACCACATACTTGATACTCTCATAGTGGTGGTACTTTGTACTTAGGGATATTATTCAGCTCTTACTTCAGTTCAGTTCATCATGAATAGAGAGAGCTATTCCAACCATCATCTTCTCCATGTGTCTTGCTATGTTTCTGCTCCTTGTGTGTGCTTCTCATGTGTCTCTCGCACTTCTACAAACACCCGACAGTGGTATCAGAGCATGTTCAGCTCCTTCTAAAGTTTTGATTTTTCGCGTCGTGGCATGCGCGCACTTTAATAGTCCAAATCGACTTCAGAGCATAGAACAACGAATTTCAATAGCCAAGAAACATTTCCACCAGGTGCGTTGAGGTTTTAACCCCATTTTGAAGCCATTCGTGCAGTCAGAATATCCATCAGAGTGAGGGTTTGTAAGCTGAAATTTCAGCATTCATTTCAGCTTTCGTCGAAGTGAAAATTTTGTCATATTCTTGTTCTTTTGTGAAATGGCGGGTAGCAATGACTTGTTTGGAATGCTTCAAGCTGAAGATAAGCTTGATGCGATGAACTATCCGATGTGGTTTTACATGATGAAGCATGTTCTTGTTGCTAAATAACTTTGGAACATAGTGCCAGATGTACATCGAAGACCCGCAAGTTCTTCTACTTCACAGTCTACTGTCACAGATGGAGCTTCTTCTTCGAGTACAGTGGTTTCTACTTCTCCACCTACATAGGAGAAGCTTAGATGGGATGGAAAAGATGCTCAATCTCATGCTTTAATTGCGCTTTCAGTGACGCATCATATAGTTCTACACATTCAGTCATGTTCTACATCGAGACCGGCATGGGACACTCTTGCTTCTTTGTATGCCATGCGTAATGAAGCACGTGTTGCATACTTGAGGATGCAATTTGAGGATGTATGTATGGCTGAAAATGAATCGATGGATGTATATGTGACATGCATCAAGGACTTGAAAGAGCAATTGGCAAACATAGATGAGATCATTCCAGACGCATCACTCATTTCTACATTGTTGAAAGGATTACCAAAATCCTTTCAAAGCTTTGCCACTACACTCCATTTGGTTGCAAAACGAAATCTTAATATGTATGCATTTGATGAGGTTGTGTCTCTTCTTTTGCAAGAAGAGCAATCTAGAGTGAATAGGAGTGATTTGATTGAGGGAACACAAGCACTTGCTATCTCACAAAAGGGGAAAAGCAAGTATGGTTCAGCTTTGGGCTCATCAAAACCAAAGCCTCAACCTTCCTCTTCCACTCATTCCTCTAATGATGGTGATTTGCAAAAGAAGAAGAGATGCAAATATTGTCGGAAGGCTGCTCATACTATTGATGAGTGTAGAAAGCTTGCTAAACGCGATGAAAAGAAGAAGGAATCGAGTATGTCTATTGCTGAAAATTCAGCAAATGTAAAGAATGAGGAAGCTAACATGGCTCAAGATTTCTGGGCATATGTTGTTACATGTCATTATGATGCATCTTTGCATTCTAAATGTATGGTTGTGAGTGAGGCTGATTCAGATTGGTTCTTTGATAGTGGTTCTTCAAAGCACATAACATCATGCAAAAGATTTTTTGCCTCTTTCAAAGATGCACCCAAGGGAGGAAATGTGGTGTGTGCAAACAATGCCTCTTATCCTATCATTAGAGTAGGAGAAATTGAGCTTACAGCTGCAAATGGAGGTGTGATTCTCTTGAAAAATGCAGTGTATGTGCACGATATCAAGAAGAACTTAATTTCAGTTCCGTTGATTGCCAAAGCTAGACTTCATGTACACTTTGTTGATGATAAGTGTATGGTTCATGATTTCAGCAATGGTGTTGTTATCGTGATGTCTGGTACATTAGGTAATGGACTGTATCTCATGGATACATACAAGAGGGTTGCCTCGAATGCCGTGGTTGCTCATACTTCTTCCATGGCTGAAATGGAGCTTTGGCATGCTCGTTTTGGTCACTTGAACTTCAATAGTTTGCTTAACTTACAAAAGAAGGATGTGGTTATTGGTTTGCCTACACTTGAGTCCATTGAAAAGCATGCATGTGAAGTATATGTTATGTGGCTACTTCAAAACAAGCATATATTTGATGTGCTCGACAAATGTGGCACGCAAAAGTGATTTGGAAACACAATGGGGCCTCATGTTAAGTTTGATGTGCATGATGATGCTCTATTTGAGGATGTACAACTCATTATTGGGTTTATTATTATATGCAACGATTACATCATGAAATATTTCCAATGCAAATAGGGGCTTGTCTGTTTATTTGTTTAAGCGGATGAGGCAAAACTACAAATGTTCAAGCATCTCAGCCGCTTAAACAAGTAAACAAGTGAAGATTGAGGTGGAAATGTTCAACACTATGGAGTGCATTGATAAGTAATCTTTGCGTGACACAAATTATTTGCTTGTTAGTCTTTATCTCTCGCTTTTTCTTGTTTTTTATTTATCGATTAGTATTTATACATAACGATTGTGGTGCTGTGGTTTAATATCTCAAATCAAATCAAAGGTCCTCGTTCGGAGCATTGCGATCTCTCCAGCTATCTTTCGAGGCTGTTACTGTACATGCATTAGGCAAATTCATCATATGTTTCCTGTGAACACAATCGACTTGATCAGTACTTGGCATAGCTCACAAATACAGAGTATTTAGAGGTTGTATTGCCATTAATAATTATTCATATGATTGTCTCTCAGCGTTCGCCATATATCATATGGTTTCGCTATTCTACATGAGTCAAATCGACAATATTCGTATGTTTCTATTGCAGAAAATTCGGCTTAAAAGTGCTATATGTCTGCGTTCTATGCAGCTGTCTATTGCATGAAACTCGTCTTCAAAGTTATATGTGTCTGCGCTTCTATGCTGCTGTTTACAGGTGTATTGATAATTATGAAAAAGTCTCCGCTTCGTGTTTGGTTATTGTTCTGCATCGTATCTTAGTTTCGACGCCAGAGCTGTTCTTCAACACGTATCCAAAGAGTGTTATCAGAGCTTGATTCAGCTCATTGAAGTTAATGTCTCATCAAAGATATAAATGCTTCTTCTATTCCGTGAAATGCTTGGTAGTTGAATCTTTATGAAGAAAAAGAGTGAACTGCTGTGCAATACTAGAGAGAGAGACAGAGAGAGAGATGTGTTATGTATTTGCACACGAACATAACATCATTTTTTTCTGCATATCTGAAATATCTTAAATCCCGATGCGCCTTCAATAAGGATGATCAAATGAGTATAATATTGCTACTAAACTGTGCTTGCACTCGTCAACACATAATCTGACTTATAGTTCACTCTCTCAACTCCATATTGTTGTTTTATTCTTATTTCAAATGTTATGATCTGCATAAGTTTTTAAATTCAACAAAGAATATCACTACAACAGATGATGCATATATTGATGCTGTCCATACCAAAGCTCATGCCCAAGCATCAGTATGATCATTGAAAATACCTGGAAAATCACGTTATGCATATCGACGGTCACCTAATCATTGAAAATACTTGGAAAAATCACCTTATGCATACTGACAGTCACTTAATCGTCGGTATGACAGTCATTTAATCGCCATTATAGGCCTTGCTAAAGGCACCGGTATGAGTGTCAGTAATTTGTTGAGAGAGAGAGAGAGAGAAAAATGAAAAAGAGAGAGAAATAGAGAGAGAGAGAGATATACATACACACACATACTCATGTATATGCATGCATAGATACACACACTCACATTTACACACATGCATATGCACACGTACATACACACACATATATTCATGCATACACATACATATGCATACATATATTCACACACATATGTACACACACATACATATACATACCCATACATATGCATACATACATACACATGCATATGCATACATACATTCACACACATATGTACACATGCATACATACACATATACATACAAATACATATGCATATATTACATACACACATTCACATTACATACTCACATGCATATTGCATACACACATGCATATTGCATACACACATGCATATTCATGCATATTCAATCATGCATACACACATATACATACACACTCACATACATATACACAGACACTCACATACATATTACATATGCACATGCATATACATACACACACATATGCATACACACATGAATATGCATACATACATACACACATATTTGCATACACACACACACACACACACACACACACACATATATATATATATATATATATATATATATATATATATATATATATATATATATATATATATATATATATATATATATATATATATATATGTATATATATATATATGTGTAGACACACATGTACATATACACATACACACATAATACATATACACATACACATGTATATACACATGCTTACTCATATACATGTTTTAGGTCTAGTTCTTTAGGATTAGGGTTGTAGGCTTTTTGTACATGTGCCATACACACATATACACATATTCACATATACACACATAATACATATATACATACACATGTATAAACACATGCATACACACATATACATGTTTTAGGTCTAGGTCTTTAAGCTTAGGGTTTTAGGCTTTTTACACATGCATACACACCTATACATATATACACACATAATATATATAGACATACACATATATATACACATGCATACACACATATACACACATAATACATATACACATACACATGTATATACACATGCATGCACACATATACATGTTTTAGGTCTACATCTTTAGGATTAGGGTTGTAGGATTTTTACACATGCATACACACATATACACATATAGACACATAATAGATATACACATACACATGTGTATACACATGTATACACACGTATACATGTTTTAGGTCTAGATCTTTAGGATTAGGATTTTAGGCTTTTTACACATGCATACACATATATACACATATACACATATAATTTATATACACATACACATGTATACACACATGCATACACAAATTGTACATGTTTTAGGTCTAGCGCTTTAGGAGTTTTAGGTTTTTTACATATATATAATCAAATATATAAAAAATACTTGTGAATGTGGTGAGCCGGGTTAGGGTTTTGAGGATCGTGTTCTGAAAACCCCTTCAAGCATGCATTGTGGGCTAGTTACTACCCCTCCTTCGTCCATTGAAGCGACCATTTTGAGTTTTTCTTGTTTGTGTTCGAGGAAAGAGTTTCGATCTCCCCCTGTGGGGGGGAGAATGGACTACTGCAAATATGACTCTGCTGCACACATTGTCGAAGACCAAGGAATGGATACATTCTGGTCTATGTCGTAGGTTCAAAGCAACCCCCTTGTCATGTCAGAAGATGAAAATGGAACCCCACTTAACAAAGACTCTACTGGAAATATATACTGTGAAGAGAGAATCGAGATAAACTCCCCTCTTGCTACTGTCCTAGTTGGTGCAAGCTTCCCTGATGGTGTTCCTTGTAAATCATTTATCAAGGCTCTAGCCAACGAGCATAAATCTTTTGATCCATTCAATCCAATAGGTAAGCTCCTTGAAACCCTAGATAATAAAGGTAAATCTGTTGTTTGTTTCACCCGTGATTGCTTTATAAATGGTGACACTCAAAGAGTTAGTGCTAATAATGAATCCATGTTAGTTATAGATAATCTTTCTTTCAGCCAGTGGCAAAGTCAAATAATAGATCGTGTAGTGATTGCCTTGTGTCATGGACCTAAACGATCACAAGAAGTCCTTAAACAATGGATTAGACGAAACTAGGAAAGTAGCGGGCTTTTGGTCAAGAAGATTCAATGCCTACCTAATGGCTATTATTTGGTCTTTTTTGAGGATTCTAAGAGTGTGTTGAGAGTGGTCACGAAGGGCTAGTGGTTAATTAAAGCCACACCCATATCGTTTTTCAGATGGTACTCTGGTTTCAACCAGAGGGGACCCAAACCTTCTAGGGTCCCCGTGTGGGTAGAATTCCATGACTGACCAATGGAATTCTACCCATGGATTGATGGCCTACGTGCCCTCCCTTGTAAGATTTTGGGTCACAAAGCTAGAGGCAATGTCAATCTGAAATGGGACCCACAAGTTTTAGTTGAAATTGATATCAAAAAACCTGTTAAAACCTCTTTAAAAATTCAAGATTTTTAAGGTTTTTGTCTTCATGAGCAAAAGGTAATGTACAAAAACCTTCCCAATGTGTGCTTTAAGTGCTATAGGCAAGATCATTGGATCAAAGATTGTCCGTCGCTCACGGAAGAAGTGCATACTTCTTAATCAAAGAAGTCTCGTGTTCAACAAGCACCAAAAAATACTTCCTTTGGTACTCAATGCAAAAGCAGTAGGTAAAACAAACTAAAAAGAAAGGTAAAAACTAGTTGAACTTTTACGAGAGAACTATAATAAATAGGAAAAAAGTCCTAGTATTCATACTTTGGAAAAGATGAGCTCTGATTAAAAACCATCACTACATAGCGATAATCTCTTGGTTGTTGATGTCAACAGGTTTACTATCGAACTATCAAATCAAGATGATGATGTAAGGGACCTACAACACAAAGGCATTGAGGTGGAGGAGCTGACTATGAACCAAAAGGAAAATGAAGCTCCTCTAGGTCAAAAAGTCACTAGAGCTAGGGGAAAAGAGGGTATCTCTAAGTCCAACAGAAAAATTATCCTAAAAAAATCAGTTTCTTTGAATAAGTTAACTAAGAACATCAGGAAATGAGGGGTCTTCTCTATGCAACTTTCATTACTTTTCTATTTATAATGAATAGCATTAACATTCTCTCTTATAACATAAAAGGTGTTTCACATGCAATTAGAGCTAAGTGTGTTCTGATTAGGATGCATGATATTTCTATCTTGCCTAACTTTATTTGCCTTCAAGAACTAAAGGTTTCCGGTGCTAAAGTTGATTTGCACCTTAATATAGTGTCTAACAAGCATAGTTGGTATCATACTAAACACCCTCAAGGGAGGGGGAAGCCTCGTTAGGGGTCTCCCACTCCTTGTCTCACTTCATGTATGATACCATTGTCTGTTCTACCCACCAATGCGTTGGGATAGTGCTCATGAAGCCTTTTGAGTGCACGTTACTTAGCCTCTATGCTTCACAAATGCTAGGAGGAGATCATTAATTTGGCTGGTCCCATCATCTTACTGGGGGATGTCAACATGGTTACTTCCCTAAATGATAGATTTAATAAGAAAAGCAGCACAATGTATGATCAAGAATGGCAAGCTTGGATTAGGTTAGTCGCTACCCATGATCTGCATGATATTTCCTATCTTTGAGGTTTTACCTAAAATTGAACAAGCAAAATGGAGAAAATCTTGTACTTGCTAGGATTGATAGGTGCCAAATTACTATCCCTTATTTTCAACCTTCTTGGGAAGTCAAAGTCTCCCTTGATAAGACCATCTATATATCTGATCATATGCCCTTGTCCATAACCTTGAAGCACAACTGTCGGACCTTTAAGGCTGGCCGGCCTCACCTTGACCCCTCCCTATTGCATCACCCCTATGTCAGAGAAAAACCTAAGGCCATCTTTACCCACCATTTTAGGGTTTGCAATAGCCTGTCTGTTGCTTGGTCCAACTCCATTAAGGATGTTCAAGCTTTATTAACCTATTTCAAAAACCTTAAGAGAAACATCAGGGATAGGAGGAGACAAAGCATATCCCATGAAATTGATAGTATCCTTGCCTCCCAAGGTGCCAACAAAATGGATAAAATTTTGCTTCGGGATAGATTGAAATATGAGGAGTACATTGAAGCTAGTAACATTTTCTCTTCTTCAAGAGAATTTTGGGCCGGGAACTTGGATAGACCTAACAAAAGTATGTTCTCATTTCTCAAAAGTAAGGATTTCATTATGATATTGATGAATAAGTCTAGTGGTTTTGCTATCAATGTTGAGGAGAATTTGTAGGAGGCTTCCCGCTTCTTTACTGATATTTTCTCTAGTACTCCCAAGTGGGGGCAGGATATCTGTGGCATCAGAGCTACCATTGCTCTTAAAAGGAGAAAAACTATTCCTACTAGCATGGCTGCCATACTGGACTTGCCCCTCACTACCGGTGAGATTAAAGAAACCATATGTAAATTGAAACCCTACAAAACTCCTTGCCTTGATGGCCTTCCCGATGAGTTTTTCATTGCTCTTGATGACTTTGTGACTCCCTTCACTCTTGATCTGGAAAGAATCTATTAGTAAAAGCACTCTTCCTATTGAGATCAACACTAGAGTTATAAAATTGATCCATAAAAAGGGACCTAAAGAGCATCTGAACAGTTGGAGGCCCATTACGTGTTTGACCTCTATTTAAAATATTTTTACTTCCACCCTTGCTAGGAGACTTAGTCCTATCATGAAAGACATCATCTTGCCTGAACAAAAAGGATTTATTAAGGGTAGATTCATATTAGATGCTATCATCTCTTTGTGGGAAGGAATTGACTATGCCCATGAGTCGAATTAGCCCATTATTTTTTCAAAATAGACTTTGACAAAGCCTATGATAGAATAGAATGGGACTTTGTGCTTCATTCTCTCCATGACATATGATCTCATGAAAATGGCATTAGAGCTGTGAGAACCCTTTTTGGCAATGCCCACTCAAAAATATCCATCAATTGCTCTTTATCTCCCCATTTTAGGCCTAAAAGATGTATTAGACAAGGCTTCCCCCTAGCCCCCCTCCTTTTTGCTATTGCTAGTGATGCCCTTAGTTGGGTGATCAAAGATGCATTGAGTAATAGACTTATAGAAGGTATTTATATACCTAGAGTTGATAGCCAATTATGCTTGCATGCCTTTGCTGATGACACTAATATCATTGCGAAAGATGAATCTAAATCAGTGAAGTGTGTGCTTGATTGCATAAACACCTTCTGCATAGCGAGTGGTTCCCATATCAATCATAAAAAGACTCCCTTTAAATCTTAAAGAAACCTTATGTCTGATTGCATCTCCTCTACGGGGTGTGATATTATCAAGGATGGTGAAATCTTTAGACTCCTAGGTATTTCCTATGGGCTTCCAAGTGTCTCTAAACCAAAGGTGGGAGTGGGTTATGAATAAATTTAGGAACAAAGACTTTCACTAGTATGCTTGTCAATCTTCTCTCTCCCACATAGTTTTTGTGCTTAATCATTACATTCTTCCCTCACTATTTTATTTCCTTTCATGTTGGATGCCCAACAAAAAGCATTTCAATCAAGTCTTTGCTTTGTCAAGGAGATTTTTGTGGGGTGGGAGCCCTCCCCATAAGCCTAAAGCTTTGCAAAAAGCTTCAAACCCATGGATGAGCTTTGGTGAATATGTCTACCACATTATCTTGTGTAGGCACATATACCAAATCAATATCTCATGCATGAAGGTGCTCTCTCACATAGTGATAATGCACCTTAATATGTTTGGTCCGTGCATGAAACACTAGGTTTCTTGCAATAGCCAAAGCACTCTTACTATCTGTGAGAATATGCATAGTAGCATCAATTTCCATGCAAAGATCCATCAATAGGCGTCTCAGCCATATACATTCCACTGTAGCTGTCAAAACTGCTATATACTCAACTTCAAAACTTGATGTCACCATTGTAGGTTGCTTCTTAGTTAACCAAGATTTGCATGAGTCTTCAAGGAAAAAGCAATTACCACTAGTGGAAACACGAGTATCATAACAACTAGCCCAATCACTATCTCTAAAAGCATGCAATTATGGCTGAGTATCTCTATCATAAAAGAGACCTAAGCTCAAAGTGCCTCAGAGATATCTAAACACACGTTTCATCACTTGCCAATGCTTAGTGCCAGGGCTATGCATGAATCGACTCAACTGGGAAATTGCATACTGTATATTCAGCCTTGTGTTGCATGCATATATAAGGCATCCCATAGCTTGCTGATAAGGAGTGTCAAATGCATCACTGGAATCCTCAACTGAGAATTTGAATCCTGTCTCAACTGGTGTGGAAACTGGCTTGGAATCCTCAAAGTCAAAATGTTGAAGTAGTTTTTCAACATACTTTGCTTGATGCATAACAATTCCCCTCTCAACGGATACAAACTGGATGCCAAGATAGTAGCTCAAAAGACCAAGATAAGTGACATCAAAAGTATGTTGCAAGTCAGCCATAAAAATTTCAAGTTTTGCATCACATGACCCATTCAAGAGTATGTCATCGACATAAAGAACAAGCAGTATAAGATCAGCCCCATTTTTGCGTACATAGAGTGTGCTTTCAATCGGACTACGTGTGAAGCCAAGAGCAATCAAGTGCTTATGGATTTCGATATACCATGCACATGGAGCTTGCTTGAGACCATACAAGGCTTTATGCAAACGACAAACCATATGCTCTTTCCCTTTCATAGAAAATCCAAGAGGTTGCTTCACATAAACCTCTTCTTGCAAATCACCATTCAAGAAGGTTGTTTTTATGTCCAAATGATGCACTTTCCAACCTCGATGGGCAGCCAATGCAACCACAGTATGAATGGTAGTCATGCGTGAAGTAGGTGCAAAAGTTTCCTCATAATCAATGCCATATTGTTGCGCATATCCTTTGACAACCAATCTAGCTTTGTAGTGATCAATGCTACCATTAGATTTTCTCTTAATCTTATAAACCCACTTTGTACCAATGGCATTCTTTCCTTTTGGCAATTCACGTAACTCCCAAGTACCATTCCTATGTATGGAATCTATTTCCAATTGCATAGCTTTCATCCATTGTGGATCATCACATGCATCTTCAAAAGAAAGTGGCTCTTCATTACATGCTCTAGCAGTAAGAGAATATCAACATTTTGAATGTCTAAATATTTTCTTTAGGTTTATGCCTTGCATTAAAGATTTGAATTGACTTATTGCTCCTAAAATTCCATGATGATTCTCTTTTTTGCATATTTGAATTTACTCTTGAGGTCCAATTAGAAGCATGCTCAATGGATCTATATGTTCATTATATGTTCCATCTTGAACACCTTCATTATCATGCATACTTACATTCAAAGTATACCATGGAAATAGCTCAATGAATTGCACACCCCTTGCTTATAGGATTGAAGAGTCTGTAACCCCTTTTTTGCACATTTATACCTTTTATACACACTTCTTTGTGCCCTATAATCTACTAGGATCCTTCCATCACTTGGTACCAACACATAACAAGTGCAAACATATCCCGTAAGATGTGAAACATATCATTTGATTTTGTACTAAGCTTCATAATGTATGGAAGAATGTATAGGTAATGTGGGAGCTCTATTTATGATGTGTATTTAAGTGGTACCTACATGTGCCCTTTAGCTATTTGGCATTCCCATTTGCTTCATCATGGCCCTAGCACATTCAAGACTCTACCTATTCTTCCTCCTCACAATCCCATCTTGGTATACACTTGCATGAATAAACCCCCCTTGATGCTATTAATTTTTGGGAAATTATTGAATTCATTGAAACAAACACTATGTATAAGGTGTAGATGAATCATAGATTTGATAAAGCTCTTCCAAATAATTATCATCCATATAAGTAATCAATCAACTTTCACTATCTTGTTTGAATCAAGAAATCATCATTTTTTGATTCTTCCATAAGGAGAATTTGGTGCCATCAAACTTGCAAATTTCAAAATGATATTTCCCTTGCAACTTATAGATCTTTTTTGATACCCCTTGACTTGTTGGAATCATTTCTCACTGTATGGTGTGGCTAAATTGATGAGATAACTTGCTTTAGTTAGGTATGTAATGCCAATAGATGTTTATAAAAGCTCCATGTCCAATTCATACCATGTTGTGAGCTTTGAGCAAATTAAGGAGGTTCTATTTGCAAAATAGAAGGTTTCTTCACATTTCTAGTACATGCAAGTTATCCATTTTGATACAAATGATGCTCCAAGACACATAGTGGTTTGAAATGCATTATTGTGAAGATAAGTGAGTCTGTTATGCAGCCTTGGAGTTAACGTGGCAGGTGTAGAGCAGGTTTTGTGCAACACTAGCTCATCTCTAGAACCTACCTATCCATCTCCTCACAGTGGTAGCAATAACAAATCAACATGGGAGATGGATTTCCTTCATCCATTGACAAATTGGGACAAGGTAACTACTGAGCTTGGTCACTTAGAATGGAAGCGTACCTTCAAGGGAGAAACCTCTATGGTTACATATCTCGAGATGAGATGATGCCAATCCTCAGAAGTAAGGTACAACCAACTCAAGAAGAACAAGAGAGGTTAATCACATGGGCCTCAAAGGATGCTCTAGCAAGGTCATATATTCTTAACTCAATCTTTGCTTTTCTACTTCCACACATTAGGAATTGCAAGAATTCACAAAATATTTAGAATGTTCTTGACGCATTCTTATCATCAAGTACCAAGGCAAGAAAGAATCAACTATGGATGGAGTTCAGCACACTCAAGAAGGTGCCCAAGCAAAATGTGATTGATTTTGTCACCAAAATGACGAACCAAGCAGACCAACTTGGAAGCATTGGAGAGATCATTGATGATGAGCGGATAATGAGGTAAGTGATGAATGGAATAAAGGCAGATGACAAATGGGAAGCTTTCACCGCAGTCATGGACCTGTACATGGACATGCAGATTCGTGATTTCAACAACCTTATGGGACAATTGTTCACACATGAGGCAAAGCTTATGAAGAATGGAGATATCTTGAAAGGTAATCAATCCTCTACCCTATATACAGATAAGAACAAGAATAAAGATTGCAAAGGAAAAGGTAAAAAGTCGAATGACGAAGGTAGTACCTCTCAAGAAAACTTTGTAGGAAGAGGTAGAGGCTCAAGAGGAAGAGGAAAAGGAGGACAAAAAGGTAAGGGGAGAACACAAAGATCCTCTCCATGTGCCATTTGTGGTTTAACTTATCACATTACTGAGAATTGTTTTAGGAATACTAGAAATCAAAGAGGAAGAGGTTACAATAGAGGAGGCTATGGAAGTTGAGGAGGCAGATTCAACAACAAAAATGGTTACAACAACAAGTCATATAACAACAACAGTTATCAAGGAGGATACAGAGAAAGGAGAGACTACAACAATTACGTAGATGGTCAAACTACATAGGAGTCATTACTTATGAAGAACATGACTACAAAGCAAGACTTCATGTAAACATGTTTTTGGAGTCTTTATGTAGATTCTTGAGGATATGACAATGCCTTTTCTTCACAATTTTGAATTCAAAACTAGAAAGCTTTGATAATTTAGATTGATTGGAATCCTTTCCTACAATCTAGGGAAAGAGAAAGTTGAAGTCACATCTACTTTTTGATGGATTGATTGAAAATCAATCTCAACCACTCCTAACTTGTGGCTTTTAGGCGTTTAACTCTTTCCTTTTACAAAGATAAATACCTTAAATCTTACAAAAAGAAAGTGATCATATGTGATTAATCTCTCAATTCAATAAATGAATGCAAATAAAACTCATCAAGGAGTAAAAATGTTGTTCTTGTCCAAAACTCTATGATGCAAAAGGAGGATATTCTCGAAAAATAACTCAAGGATCTAATGGAACTCCCTTCTTTTCTAAAAGTTATCAAAACAAAGCAAACAAAGGAGCACAAGGAGTAGAGAAAGCAGACAATCTATGCTCATATTCAAAGGAGAGAGCAAATCAAGATTACTCAAACAATGAAGCAAATTTGGATCCACAATGGTGAACAACCCCCTGCTCGAGAGACTGCACCCCAATGGTGCACCAAACCAAGCACTCAGACAAGGACTACAACGAAAGAGTATTCTAGGAATCTCCCAAAACGGACCATTCTATTTGGGTCTCAAAGTAGTCAATGAAGGTGGACCCCAATGCACAACAAATCTCGGTGCCCAAGACCTACTTACATGCTCAAGTAACTTCACATAATCTCACAAGCATGAATAGCCATTCACAATCACTCACATCATATACTTCAGGAAAAATATCTTCAATTAACAACCCCACACATGAAATCACACCTAGGACTATCTCAAAATGGGTACCCAAAAAGTCCCAAATCTAAGAAGCGATATTTCACAAACATGCAAAGATCATCACAGCCCAAAGATGCCATCCCATAAAGAAACTTTGGTGCATTAAACCCTTTAATAAACCCCCCCCCCCCCACCCAACCATTTAAGATACCGTGCACAAGAGTAGATGCATTTGAGTACAATGCCCAACCAGAGTATGCATATAGGAACATTACTAACTTATTAACTTTCATGCATATAGGAACATTACTAACTTATTAACTTTCACTCTCACACACAGTATACCAATTTGACTAACCTCTAACCTCAAAGAACAACATGTTGGCGTTGTAGAGAGAACATGGTATTATCATGTTTCCTAAGCAATGCTAATATGGTTTTCTTCTTCTAGCAGATAAGAATCATACACTACGAGTAATATCATGGTTAAATTAGCAAGAACCAGCTCTCAGACAGGCCTAAGTTAGTGGATTATTCATGTGGAGAGTCTACACATCGTGCTTGAGATGAATGAAAGATCAGAGGAATTGCACGCCTTAAGATCATATCCATACAAGATCCCCCAAGTTTCTCATACATACTCAATACTCCATGCTCAAGTGACCAAGAATGATCCATTGTGCTCTATGTTGTAAGCACCCCCTTATGAGGACAATACATTCTGAAAGCTAATAAAGTTTGTACCCTAAATTCCAACTTAGATAATGTCTATGTGTGACCCTTGATGATAATAGATGATCGGTGTGAGCTTATCCATGAGGTTAGGCAGGGCATAAACTTATGGGTCATTGGTTTTCCATCAAAAGTGAAAATAAATGACTTTGGCACCTTGTGATTTCCTCATAGTACCTTAGTTAGAGGAGGGTAGTGGGGGGAGGGGGCAGAGAGGGGAGGGGGCGGAGAGGGGAGGGGGGGCTGCTCCCTTCTTTGGGGCTCAAGGGGCATATTCTCTTGGCTTGTAGGGCTCACACTATATGACTTGTGGTCATGGAGATATTGTCGGACTATATGTTTTGCCAATTACTTTGTCTCTCATGACTAAAATGATCTATTCCAAACCCCATTATAAAAGATATACAAGCATGGCCCATGTGAAGCTCTATAGAACATTTGCGCACTAGTGATCCATCCATCTAGAGTTTGCCTAGATCACCATCTAAGCTCCATATTGGGAGTGTCGTAGGGGAAAACATCATCTTTGGATGTGCATTGTTCTTAGTAATTTGATAGCTTAAGTTATCTATATCTAATTCTGCATCCCTATTTGCCTACTTGATTTTTTTTTACTCTACCTATTGTTGTATTGTAGTGTGCCACTATTTCTTACATTTCCTCCTGGCATGTAGCGTATGATTGGCAAGCATACACAATTCTCATATTGTCACAATGAATGGTAAGGTGTTGAATGTGCATGTTGGAATAGATCATTTGCTTCTTGATCTATATAAGCTCATATATTACTTGGGCAAGTGCTTTGTATTTAGGCTTTGTTGTTAGAAACTATGGTTTTCCTCTTTCAATACCATGATAGAAGCTTCCTTCCTATCATCACTACATAACCACTCACACTCCTCTATCTTCCTTTTACCTAGGAAAATAATCATTTTCCTAACATTCAACCTGGAATTCATGCTAAAATGGATAATATAAACCTTCATTCATTATACCCTTTAACTTACCTAACATGCACTTTGTTGCATGAAGATGGGGAACTATTGGAATATGCATGACTTGAGGGAATACCCCAACTACATATGCTACATCACACCTTATAAGTATTTCATATATCACATTGAGCTACACACCTATGGAATGCGACATCCCTCACTTCATTCCCTCCCGTTGAAGCTCAATCAACATTCCATTAGATTTTCCCATGCTTTGTAACGTGTAGCCCATACCTCTCCAAAACATATAAGCTATTATTTATCTTCATAATATATATTCTATTGATTAAACACTTCAATTCCTTCGAAATACCTTAGATCTACCTAATCAAAGATCTTAAAGTTTCTTCCAAGCCAACTCTTGAAGGAAGCTCAAGATAATGTCCAAAAAAGGAACACCAAAAGTGGCCAAAGCCTAATGAAAGGATAATGACGACAATCAAAGGGAAGTATGAGAATGGGTCCAAAGGTTGAAGAATTCTTCTATTTTTTTCCAACTCTAAACCCGCTCCAAATTCTGATATTCCTTAATTAATACCAAGCATACATAAAATGGACTATTTTACGTCTAATTTCATGACCTAAGAATAAATTAGCCCCACATTGTGAATTCCTAGTAGTACTTGAGCTTCATGAGCATTATAATTCTTGTCATTGTTTTCTTGGATAAATTCTTGAATCTTTTCTGGCCTCCAAATAATCTCCTAAACCTAATAGCAAAATTAGACTGGTCACTTTAGTTTTGACATTTGCTAGACTAACACTTTTTGAAGATAACTTGTACTCTATCATTCTCAGAAATATAAGTGGATTCTTAGAGCTCATTGTCCTCTTGTCTACTCACAAGTGTATGTGTGCTTCTCTTATTCTTGTTGTATACATGTGTGCTTGCTAGCTTGCCTGGCGTGCAATCTTTGTACGACTAATTGGTTGCTTCACAAAATGATATTTTATGTTTGGATATTCTTTATTTAAGTTGATACATTGGATATGCATGTGGGACAATGATGTGAGTATTTGGATACTACACTATCACGAAGGATGTTCTTATCCGATACTTGGCATGCTGGTAACATTTTGCATGCATCATCTTGTTCATAGTGCCCTTTGTCTTGTGTGTGAGTGCATATTCATCCTTTCCATATTAATTTTATTTATAATAAATAGTTAGCTAATTAGAAATAGAGAAAAAGTAATCAATAGAGAAAAAGTAAAAGGCTTCTACATAAAGTTCTTGAAAGCTCAAGGGATAGATCTTCATGACCACAACCCTTGACTTCCTCAACCCTTGACTTATGGAGCTATAGTGGAGCAAAATCTATACTGAATTCTACTCTCCCTTGACTTGGTCTACTTGCTTGAGGGCTTCCAAGCTCTATGTCAACATTTGCAATTACGTTAATGGCACCATGCCTCACGAGTACTTCAAAGCTATTTAAGAAGAGCATTTCAGCATAATGATAGTCTTGGCTGCCCAAAAGAAAATATAGAAAGATTCCCAAGTTTCTTTTCTATTAGAATCAATTGTTGATATGCAAGGCAGATACAATCCTATCCTTGCTCTTTTTCCCTTAATCAAGGTTGAAGGTTGTCTCATTAAAATATCCAATTGCAAGTGGAAATCTACAAACTAGATCTTCTTCAAGAAAAGGTTAGTTGCAATGACCAACTAAGTACTAGATATTCTTACTAATAGAGTTCATTCCTATAAAAAGCAACCTTGTAGAAGCAAGTCCTATGAGAGAACATACAAGTGCTAGACTTAACATATCTCCCCATTCAAATGAGATTTTCTCTAAATAACTTCTCTCTCACAATTTCTTTCTCTTTGAAAACTTTAGTCCTTAGATCTCCTTGCCCTCAAAGCCTCCAAGAGATTCGACTCTATATGGTAGAACAATGATGCAAGTCAGATAAAATTCCAAACTTCTATGGATTTCCTTATGAGCAAAAGTTTTGAGCATGTGTTGATGCAAAAATTATTGGTGTAGCTTTTAAATATGCTTTGATTATCAGAGAGATGATTTCTTCATAAAATCCATCTACTCTTGTGCTCTCCTTGGCTTCCCCTTTGATGCATGTCTACTCTCCTCTATACAACTTGATGTGCACAACCAAAAAAAAAAAAAAAAAGAGGTTCCCCATAGAGCTCCATGCTTTCTTTCTTGGTGAGAAGAAACTCTTCCACCAAAACGTGCACATAGCAAAAACACCCAAATGCCCACCCCCGAAACCTCCTCCAAAGATCTCCTCACTCCTTTCGTTGGGTTCTTACAAATGGCTGAAGACTCTAAATGGTGCCATGCCTCATCAACGACTCTTTAACGGAGCCATGCAAATCAATTGTTTTCTCTGAGAGTGAATAAAAATTGAGAACGTTCTTCACGAAATAAGTATCAACATAACATCATAGAGGAACATTGCTACAATGATCAACGACATTATGCAAGATCGTATAAACACGAACAGATATCAAAAGATTAGTTAAACACTAGGGAGTTGAAAGCATGAAATCTTCCACTATCGAACAAGGCTCCCATGCCCCCTTCATTTCCTCTCAAATCCAAGAGCAAAAACCCTTCTTCCATATGTTGGAAAGATGGATGGACACTCCAAGAAATGAGTAAGTACTGCCAAATCCTTCTTTGTAGCAGCCCCTTGTAGCTTCACAGTTGCGTTGTAGGCCCTCTTAGCTTTCCAATGACACTCTACAAGTGCCTATGTACTTTGGAAATGATGTGAGAAATGATTGAATCAAAACAAACTATTTCCAAGTTCAAGGATTAATGAAAACCTTCTATTTTTGTTCACACACCTGCTGCTTGTTATGCTCAATGCTTCCAGTATAGTAGGAACTAGAAACATTCCTTTTAGAGGTATTGCATTAGCTTAGTAACCAAATGCTTCCAAGTAGAAGCACTTAAAATGATGCACTATACATGAAGCAATCAATTTAGTAATCAAAACATTACCCTCGATTTTTTAGGACCTCTACAGAGTTTGACTAGTGAGTGCTTCGACGCACTTTTCTCCAAATTGGTTAGATGGATATCCTTCAAACTTTTTGAGCCTATAGAGCACTTGGAGCTGATTCAAACAAGCTATAGAACATTGAAAATGGTAAAGAAATGACTGCCATATCATTAGTAGAAGTTGACTATTATGAGTGATTATGACAGAGAGACCATAGATGAGAAATGTGGAGCTATTGTATTAAAGAACAATGTTGTACAAGATCATAGGCTTGATAATAAATGCCTAATGATGGTGAGTAGTGTAGGCTACAATGTGAGCCTCATTCCCTTACAAAACGATCAGTAATAGCTCAGAATTGAAGTGATCTCTACCCACGAGTTTTCCAGCCACTTTTTATAGATGTAATATTTGAATTTGAATTTTAATTCTCCATTGGCTCTCACTAAAAGGTAGGCATCCAATCTAGGAGATTTCCCTCAAATGAAATCGTGACTTTTCCAACTACAGGTCCACGAGTTTGGTATTGATTACAAATATTCTCTCATATAAAAAAAAAGACTTTTACAAATGGTAAAGGATAAAACTTCCTAGCAATGGTTTCCATGGAGCTTCAATTGTTCATGAACTTCTAGCCAAATGTGTAGGCTTGAACTTTGCACCAACAACTCCCCCTCAAACCAAACATTTTGGCTTCGTCTTCTTCTTGAATCTTCATAAAGATCCTGCAATCCAATCATTGACTTAAACCTGCAAAGTTTTGTACCATCTAATGCTTTAGTCCATAAGTTTGCACATTGCATATTAGTTGATACATATGCCATTAGAATCTCCTTGCTCAATAGCTTCTCTCTCACATAATGATAACATTAATTTGCCCAATCTGCATCTGAATATATCTTGATGTCCAAGCCTGAGGTATAAGGAAAATACAATCCTTGATTTTGAGTGCCCTTAAGGTACTTCAAAATCCTTTTGCTAGCTTCCAAATGAGGTGCCCTAGGTTTGTGCATAAACTGACTTAGAAAACTTACTCCATAAGCAATATCAATCCTAGTCAATGCAGCATAGTTCAAACTTCCCACTATGCTTTGGTAACCTGCAATATTCTCAAGCACAGCATCTTCATGAGCACTTAATTTTAGGTTTACCTCCATTGGAGTACTTGCAACTTTAGCATCTTGCAAATGAAATTTCTTCAATATGTCCTGTATATACTTTCTCTAAGTAATATAGACTAACTCAAGTCCAATAAAATATTTTAGTGATCCAAGGTCACTAATTTTGAACTCCTGCATTATCTGATTCTTAATCTGTTTGATGCCATTAGCATCATTACTTGTGAGTATGATATCATCAACATATACACATAGGTATATTACCTCTGAATTACTTCTTTTGACAAACAAAGATGTATCTGCTTTGCTCATGATAAATCCTTGATCTTGAAGGTATGTAGTCAACCTATGGTTCCATGCCCTAGGTGCTTGCTTCAATCGATAAAGAGCTTTGTTCAATTTACATACATCTGTTACCTTGTTTGGGTCCTCATAGCTAGGAGGTTGAGACATGTATACCTCCTCTGAAATCCAGCCATTTGGAAATGCATTTTTTACATCCAATTGATACATGTTCCAATTCTTTGATGCAGCCACACTTACCAATACCCTGATGGTTGGCATTTTGGCCAGAGGTGAGAAGGTTTCTTCATAATCAACTCCTTGGGTTTGTGCAAAACCCTTAGCCATAAGTCTAGCTTTGTACCTGCTTATTGATCCATCAAAATTCCTTTTGATCTTATAGATCCATTTAGAACCAATTACCTTCATAAACTCCTTCTTTGGCACTAGCTTCCGAGTATCATTCTCCTTGAGTGCTTCAATTTCCTCATCCATAACTTCCTTCCATTTTTCCTTGGTCTTTGCTTCTTCATATGATGATGGCCCTTCAAATGACAAGCCTTTTGCAAGATAAAGAGAGTGCTTAGTTACTAAGAAAGTGTCATACCCATATCTGATTGGCTTCTTGCTCTCCTTTGCGGTCTTCTGATTGCTTGGTTGGATGATTCAGATATATCCTCCAATTTCTTCATCTTGACTTTGCCTTTGGACTTCCATGCCTTGAATTCTTCTAAGTTAATGATGTCCTCATCGTCTGAGTTGATGTCTTCAATCTGATTAGGCTCCTTCTTAGTGAGGCTTGGAAACTCCTCTTCCAAGTCATAAGGTAGCTTAACTTTCCTGCATTAACTTTCAAACCAAGAGACATTCTCATCAAAGACAATATCTCTACTGACAATGAATCCTTTGTTGGAGGGATTGTAGAACCTGTATCCTTTCTAATTTAAGTCATAACCTATGAAGATGCACTTCTCTACCTTAGGGTCTAGCTTACCTCTGATTTGAGAAGGGATATGCACATAAGCAACACATCGAAAGATTCTGCAATGATCAAGTGAGGTCTTCTACCATTCCATGCTTCATATGGGGTCATCCCATCAAGAGATTTGGATGGAAACTTGTTTACAAGATAAGTTGTAGTAGATACACTCTCTGCCCACAAGTAATTAGGTAATTTTTTCTCATTTACCATTGACCTAGCTATTTCAACAATTAATCTATTTCTCCTTTTTGCCACCTTATTTTGCTCAAGGGTATACCTTGTTTTAATTTCTCTCTTGATTTGTTTGTCCTGCAAGAATGCATCAAACTCATTTGAGAAGTACTCACCTCCACAATCTGAACTTAATCTCTTTAGATTTCTTCCAGTTTGGTTCTCAACAAGTGCAAGATATTTTTTAAAGCAACTGAATACTTCATCTTTGTGCTTCATAAAGTGCAATACAGTCCACCTACTGTAATCATCAATGAAAGATACATAATACCTTGATCCATAGATTGAGGGATCCTTACTTGGTCCCCATACATCTGTATGGACAAGCTCTAGGTAGTCCTCATGCATGTAGCCTTTCCTTGAGAAGGGTAACCTATGAGATTTTCCAAACTAACAAGCACCACATTTATAAATCATCTGTTTCTTGGATACATTAGGTATTCCAAGCACACATTGGTCTCTACATCTTTGTTTTAAAGTTCTTTCATGAATATGCCCTAATCTCTTATGCCAAATTTTAAGCTCTGATAGTGTTTGGTCTTTGTAGCTATAGAGTGCAATATTCCTTTTATCTTCAAGTTCAAAAGTGAATAATCTACCTATCTTTTCTCCTTTGGCAGTTCTTTTGAATCCATGTTGGGGATCCTCCACAAATGCTCCATATTGATTGAACCTGACCTGCAAACCGTTTTCCACAATTTGTCCAACACTCATTAAATTCTTGGTAATTGTAGGTATATATAGAACCTTGCTCAACAGATTCTTATTTCCATGAGAGGTCTTAACATCCCTACTTTAATCACTCTGTGCTTGGTGTCATCACTTCTTTGTACCTGATGTTTATCCTTTGGTTCCTCAAGGTCAGAGAGAAGAGCTACATTGCCTGCCACATGGTTTGAGCATCCTGAGTCAATGTAGAAGAGATGGTCATCATTTATACCTCGTTTTGAAGTCATATTCATAATCAGAAGAAAATCTTCTTGCTCCTTTCTGTAGTTGTTGTAATCCTTCCTTCATTTGTAGCCTCCTTGGTAGTTGCTATTGTAGTTGTTGTTGTTGTAGTTGTTATTGTATCTTTGATGATGATTGAATATTCTTCTTGATTGTGTATATCCACCTCTTTGGTATCCTCTTCGTCTCTGATTCTTGAAGTTCCTATAACACTCATCTGTAGTATGATTTTACAATCCATAAATATTACATGGTGAGGAGTTATAAGGTCTCCCCCTACCTTGCTTACCTCCTCTGCCCCTTCCTCTTGAGGTTCTACCTCTCCCTGCATAGTTGACATGGGAGGTAGTTCCTTCATCTTCAACCTTCTTCTTTTTCCCTTTCTCTTTGGACTTACTTTTATCACTGTATAGGGCAAACGAGCTATTACCTCTTGACAAATCTCCATTCTTGTTGAGCTTGGCTTCATGGGTAAATAGTTGCCGCATGAGTGTGGTAAGATCTGGAATCTACATGTCCATGTATAAGTCCATGGAAGTTGTGAAGCTCTCCCATTTATCATCAGCTTTAATACCATTGATTACTTGTCTTAAAATCTAATCCTCTTCAATTTCTTCTCATATGCTTTCCAATTGATGAGCTACATCTTTGACTTTGGTCACATACTCGGAGATGTCTTGGTTGGGTTGCTTTCTTTGGGTGGTAAACTCAATGCACAATTGGTTCTTCCTAGCCCTTGTGTTGGAAGAGAAATATGAAGAAAATGTTTCCCAAGTATCTTGGAATGTCTTACAGTTCCTAATATGTGGAAGAAGAAAATAAGAGATTGAGTTAAGTACGTAAGACCTTGCTAATGCATCCTTGTCACACCATGTGTTGAGTCTTTCATGCTCCTCTCTTGTAGGTTGTCCTTTCCTTCTGAATATGGGCATCTCCTCATCTCTTGAGATGTATCCATAAAGGCTCCTTCCTTGTAAGTATGTCTTCATCCTCAAGGACCATGCTTGATAGTTGTTCCCATGCAATTTAGCAATGAAAGAAGGAAAACCATCTCCCATTTTACCTTAGCTTTGCTCTGATACCACTGTGGGAAAGATGGATGGAAACTCCAAGAAATGAGTACGTACTGCCAAATCTTGCTTTGTACCAGCCCCTCCTAGCTTCAGAGTTGAGTTATAGGCCCTCTTAGCTTTCCAATGACACTATAAAAGTGCCTATGTACTTTGGAAATGATGTGAGAAATGATTGAATCAAAATAGACTATTTCCAAGTTGAAGGATTAATGAAAACCTTATATTTTTGTTCACACACCTGCTGCTTGTTATGCTCAGTGCTTCCAATACAGTAGAAATTAGAAACATTCCTTTTAGAGGTATCACTTAGCTTAGTAAGCTAATGATTCCAAGTGGAATCACTTAAAAGGATGCACTATACATGGAGCAATCAATTTAGCAATCAAATCATTACCCCCGATTTTTTAGGACCTCTGTAGAGTTTGACCTATGAGCACTTCGATGAACTTTTCTCCAAATTGGTTGAATGGATTCCTTCAACATTTGTAAGCATGTAGATAACTTGAACCTGATTCCAACAAGCTATAGAGCATTGAAAACGTTAAAGAAATGACTGAGATATGATCAATACAAGTTGACTATTATGATTGACTATGATGGAGAGACCATAAGTGCGAAATGTAGATCTATTGTATTAAAGAACAATGTTGTACAAGATCATAGGCTTGATAATCAATGCCTAATGATGGTGAGTAGTGTAGGCTACAATGTGAGCCTCACTCCCTTCCAAAATGATTAGTAATAGCTCCGAATTAAAGTGATCTCTACCCGCGAGCTAGCCACTTTTTATAGATGTAATATTTGAATTTGAATTTGAATTCTCCATTGGCTCTCACTAAAAGGTAGTCCTCCAATCTAGGAGATATTCCCTGAAATGAAATCGTGACTTTTGCAACTAACAAGTCCACGAGTTTGGGATTGATTACAAATATTCTCTCAAATAAAAAAATGACTTTTACAAATGGTAAAGTATAAAAATTTCTAGCAATGGTTTCCATGGAGTTTCAATTGTTCATGAACTTCTAGCCAAATGTGTAGGCTTGAACTTTGCACCAACACCATAGAATTTCCTTTAAGAAAGAGAGTAAATAATAACTCCTTTCTACTTTATGAGAAGAAAGATACTTCTGCACTCAAAATCAACGAAGCTGATTCAACCTGTGGCTACAAGCCTACTGTAGGAAGTCACTTTGTGGAGAGGATATAGAGTTTGGGCTTCCAAGTGGAGGTCTAATAGCACTATAGTGTGAAGGAGTGACTTGTTTTCTTCATTCGGTGTGATTCAGTGGTATTTTCTTAGAGCAGGTTTTCATATTTTTGTACTGATCAGTGCAAGTCTTCATCTAGTTAATCAGTGCAAGTCTTCATCTAGTTAATCAGTGCAAGTTTTCATCTACGTTATATTCATTGTATTGGATGGATCTCTTGTGTTTATTTTGTTTAATTCTGGAATGGCATGTTAGCCTAGAGTATCAATGTTTAGAGCATTTCTTTTGCCTATATTATCTATTCAAATAAAGGAGTGGTTTGTCCTTCATTGTAGTCATTTGTCATTAATCTTATTGTGCAACTATTGCAACCGTGCCTCCTCACAAAAATGTTAAAGGGTATATACTTCCCTAAGGAGAACCTCCCTTGAGTAGACGAAGTACTAGTAGTGCATATTGCATGCTCTTGTTAAAAGTAGGTACCCCAATACCTCCTCTACAATTAGAGAACTAGTCAATCTATAATAAAAAACAAAATCCCTTATTCTTGCTTCATTTCTCATGGCCTTGATGCCTTATTGGAATCCACCTACATTATTCGAGTAGATTAGTCAATTCTTCTTTTATCTTGAGGTATGTTTTTATATGTTGTGATAATGCTAGTGCGTTCAGGCTATAGGGAATCTATGCCAGTATCACTAATGCAACAACACAATGGTGTCAATATTCATCCGATCTTACAACTGGCTCGATTGTAGGGGCTTTTGCGGTGCTTGTTATAAGTCACCTCTTGGTTGCCTTTACAACACAAACTATGTGCTTTGGAGAATCATTAAAGCGTAGTGCTGCACGGATCTTTGCATTCCTTTTGTGCATTTTTAACAAGATTACGTTCTTTGGTGCAGAAGCTTGCTTCTTGGTTGGGGCACTGAGTGATGCCAAGCATATCACCATCTATGAGCTCAAGCATTATGAACTTATTTCCAGTGATAGATTTCACTCAAGAGGAAACAAGCAAAAAATCAATCATACTAGAGGAGAAGGAGTGAAAGGTATCCCTAGAAGCTCCAATTATAGCCTAAATAGAGGAGAAGACTACGACAGGAAGGTTGAATCAGCTTCATTGATTTTGGGAGGAGAAGTAGCTTTTCTTCTCATAAAGTAGAAAGAAGTTATTATTTATGAAGGTTTTTTGATCTTGGATTTGAGAGGAAATGAAGGGGGCATGGGAGCCTCTTCTGATAGTGGAAGATGCCATGCTTTCATCTCCCTAATGTTGAATTGATCTTTTGATATCTGTTGGTGGTCATAAGATCTGTCATAATGTTGTCGATCATTGTAGAAATGATGCTCTATCATGTTATGTTGATACTTATTTTGTGAAGAAAGTGCTCGATTTTTATCTCAGAGAAAACAATTGATTTGCATGGCCCCATCAAAGAGTCCTTGATGAGGCATGGCACCATTCACAATCTTTAGTCCTTTGTAAGAACCCAATATAAGGAGTGAGGAGATCTTTGGAGGAGGTTTTGGGGGTGGGCATTTGGGTGTTTTTGCTATGTGTAGGTTTTGGTGCAAGAGCTTCTTCTCACTAGGAAGGCAAGCATGGAGCTCTATGGGGATCCTCTTTTGTTTCTCTTTTTTGGTTGTGCACATCCAGTTGTATAGAGGAGAGCAGACATGCATCAAAGGAGAAGTCAAGAAGAGCACAAGAGTAGATGGATTTTATGAAAAAAACATCTGTCTTACATTGAAAGTATATTTAAAAGCTACACCAATCATCTTTGGATCAACAAATGCGCAAAATGTTTGCTCATAAGTAAATCCATAGAAGTTTGGAATTTTATCTGACTTGCATCATTGTTCTACCATATGGAGTTGAATCTCTTTGAGGCTTTCAAGGCAAGGAGATCTAAAGACTAAAGTTCTCAAAGAGGAAAAATTGTGAGATAGACGTTATTTAGAGAGAAGCTCATCTGAATGGGGAGATATGTTAAGTATGTCAGTTGTATGTTCTCTCATAGGACTTGTTGTTGCAAGCTTGCTTTTTATAGCAATGAACTCTATTAGTAAGAATATCTAGTACTTATTTGGTCATTCCCACTAACCTTTTCTTGAAGAAGATCGAGTTCAAAGATTTCCATTTGCAGTTGGATTTTCTAACGAGACAACCTTCAACCTTGATTGAGGGAAAAAGAGCAAGGATTGCATCTACCTTATCTACAGATCAACAATCGATTGTAATAGAAAAGAAACTTGGGAATCTTTCTATAATTTTTTTCAGGCAGCCAAGACTATCATTATGTCAAAATCCTCTTCCTAAATAGCTTTGAAGGACTCATGAGGCATGGTGCCATTTAATTGATTGCAAGTGTTGAGGCAGAACTTGGAAAGCCTCAAGCAAGTAGACCAAGTCAAGGGAGAGTAGAATTCAATATAGCTTTTGCTCCACTAAAACCCCACAAGTCAAGGGTTGAGGTCCTAATATCAACACTAACTGTTATTGAAGGAGAGCGTCACTTGAATTTGGTTGATGGTTTATTTTTATGCTCTGATGGAAAGGTCTTAGATGTGCTCGCGATTAGAGTGAAGGGAGCTTTGAGTGATACAAGAATTCCTAAAGTAGAAGTAACAAGTGCTACTATAACTAAACAATAATTTGATTTTGAGGTGACTGAAAATGAAAAGAGGATGCATGAGATGGAACTAGAGAATGATAAGTTTGCAGAAATGTATGAGGTGTGTAGATTACAAAATGGCACAACATCAAAATGATATTGACCTAAATAAATGAGGATTAAGGGAACTAGCTATGGAGATTGATGTATTGAGGGATGTAGCAAATGAAAGTGCACAACACATTGCAAATCACCTTGACTGGGTAGAGGAACATGTACAAAAAATGTTGAATCATATGGACTTTTCACAAAGAAGAGTTTGGAGATAAAAGTTGGAAAATTTTTGAGGAGGTGAAGTTGAAGAGTGACCGTGGGCAGTGGTGATGATCATGAGAGATAATTAAAAGTGAAGCAAAAAAAATGAGGAGAAAAGGACATGAGTATAGACATGAGAAACTAGGTAAAAAAAGGAAATAAAAGAAAAAGAAAAAGGAAAAGAAGAAAAGAGGAACAAATATATTATAAATATTGTACATATATATTATTTTATTGCTTGTTTGTTTGCATGTGTGTTTGTGTTTATATATAATTATATAAAAACGAAAGAAAAAGGAGAAAAAAGAGAGAAAAAGAAAAAAGAGGAGTCACTACAACAGATTGATGGTATACTGAGGTTTTTACCGAGGAAAATGAACGCGCCTATATTTGCCGTGACGCCGGTGTAAAGGTCGGTTTGCGCGTCGGTACCAAAGAGTCGGTATAGGCATCGGTATAAACGTCGATATATGCATCGGTAAAAGCGTCGGTATATGCATCGGTATAAACGTCGGTATATGCGTCGGTAATTGGCTTCTGCTACATCACCTCCTGGGTGTACCAACGGTTATTCCGATGACACTACTGGGAGTACCGTCGCGTATACCCACGACCATACCTGCAAAATTTTTTTGGGCAGAGTGTTTTGTCTTTTGCTACAACAACATTACCATGATGTTGCTGAACAAAAGACAATACACTCTGCCCAAAAAAAACCGAGTACATGTGATGTGTACTCTAATGACAACCGAAATATGATTTCATGAAACAGAGTATTATTGTACACAAAAGAGATCGATAATCAGAATGAACAATGAACCATGTACAAAAGAAGTTATATATTTCAATAATGAAGCATGTACAAGAGTGTGGCAAACCACTGTCATATATGACGCTTTTACAAAATGTGGCAAAGCAATGTATTGCCATATGGAAATCAAATACAAAATATTGGTCTTCCACTGCCATACACATGCAAAGAACGTTCCATATCAACAGTCCTGCAACAAAGAATATTAATGGAATGAGATAAATTCACATGAAAATTACAAACAAGTGAAAACCAAGTTTATAAATTAATTACCTCATCGCAAACGCTCCCATGAAACTACCGCACCGCGTCCCTCCAAGTCCTGCAATAGTGCAGTCAACCCATGACTATATCCATAAGACTCCTCCGTTCGTGTTGGAGGACGACCCATTGCCAGCTCCTGAAACAAATATAAAAAGATTAGAGAAATATATATGAGAAATTTAACACAAATAAATTCAATAAATGAAATGGTACTTACAAACTCATGACGCATCGTGTCATATCCGCCGCTGCCCAAATGTGACGGTCCAATCGTGTCTAGACGTGTGGCTGTGGCATTTCGTTGCTGACGATATCGATCAAGAGTCTGCTGCTGCTCATCACGAATCATGTCCCACTCCTCAGCATCTAACCACACAGGGTTTGGTAAGCCTTCTCTGAATGCATCACGAGCCTCGGATCGTCGATGCGACATGACCTCACGTGCTGTGTGCAGAATCCACTCTGAAGTGACAATCGACTGTCCATCGGCTGGCCAAAACTCCTGGTAAATCGTCTGTGTGATATAATTCTTCCGATCTTTCTCCTGTTCACTCCATTTCAGCATGATGGAGTGTCCAAACTGGATGGAGCAAAGTTGTCGTATGCGTGCACGCATTGCTTTGCCAGTCGCATCCATCACCGGAGCTCCATCTCGGATACTATACACCTTGGAGTCATCATGGTCATGAGCACCCCAAGGTGTACGTGGTGTACTGCGTGGCGTACCTACATCTGAGGTACTCGTCCTAGGAGTAGAAGCGGGCGACACAACGTCCGTCGCACTGCCTCCACAACAACCGCCTCCTCTGCTTCCAGACCTACCTATAGATCCACTCCTAGAACCTCCTGCTCCAGAGCGTGACCTCGATCTACGAGACCGGCCAGACCCTGTATCGCGCTGAGGTGTCGAACGCACATGTCTACTAGTAGACCGAGTAGGATATGGCTGCAAAGATGGTCGTGGTGGAGTCACAAAGCTAGGAGACATACCTCCTACGAGAGTAGCACCACCCTCAAGAGTGACACCGGTAGGAGTGACACCGGCGGGAGTGACACCGGCGGGAGTGAGGCCAGCGGGAGTGAGGCGAGCAAGAGTAAGGCCACCACAAGTGAGGCCGGGAGGAGTGCTACCACGAGCGATCCAATACTGTGATGGAGCGGCCATATACGCAGGAGGAACCTGAGAGATGAACTCCAAAAACTGCTCCTCTGTCATGGACTGTGGAGTGACTAGAGGACTGTCTCCCATCGTGCTCTGTAATAAAAGAACTCAAATAATTAGCATGCGATAAGAAAAATAATATAGGGAATAAACAAAAAAAAACCAAAAATTAGTACGTGCAAGTCTTTTATTCAAAAGTCCTCTATTCTAGCATCCTCTTCAAGATCCGATGCACCGAGAATATCTATCTCTAAATTGATGGCTTCTAAATCGCTTGCTATGTTGGTTTCCTCCTGATCATCATCTATTGCTTCGTCTTCTCGAACAATGAACTCTTCTTCAATGACCTCTTCTTCTCAAACAATGATCTCTTCCTCCTCAACTATCGAATGAATCTCTGAGTCCACTAGAGATGGACTTTCTTCTACATTTGCATTTTCAAAAATTTGTCTACTACGTGGAGCGACTTGTAAAACAAATAGCCACTCTAGGTCTTTTGAATCTGGTATAAAAACAACTTGCTCACAGTGTTTCGGAAGTACAAATGTATCCCTTTCATCTGTCCATAATCTTGTGGAGTAGACTTGAAGCAAACCGCTCTTATCTCGTCTCACTGTTGCGTTTCTTCCAGAGGTGACTACTTTGAACCATTTCATGTCAAAAACAAAGTAATTAAACTTTCTGAAAGATAGTTTCAAGATGTCTTGAACCACACCACACTAATCTAAGTCGCCTTCTAGAGCATTATCATCTCTTGCACTCGCTCTACTTTTTTGCAAAAAATTCACCATCACTTCACTATCAAAAGTAGACCTGTTTTGATCGATTCGTGCGATTCGAAAGTGTCGTCCATGAGACCATAGTGCACTGTTCCACGTAGTAGACAAATTTCTTCGAGTGGAACAATTTCTTCGAAACTGAGCTCTTTCCTTTGTGTTAGTTTCCTTGGCAAGTTCATACCTTTCTAACCACTTTTGCATAGGCTCAGAGTTGACTATGCAAAACTTCATTGCCTTCTCTCTGAAAGCTGCATCCATTTTTCTTTGCAATCCTTTACCTTGTGGTTCGTCGCTTACGAGACAAACATCTTCATCATTGCTCCATAAGTGAGGCGTTTCGGGATCCGATATACGTAGAAACTCAGTAATGAATACAAGAGATTCTTGTACAAGCCATCCCTCTGCCATGCTAGGCCTAGACATATGGACCGAGGCTCACTAGCAAACTCTGGCCACTTACTATCTATGTGCTTCCAAGCATCAGAGTCAGCTGGCACTTGCATTACATTATATGTAGACCTGCTCTTTGTATGCCATGACATTAACTCAGCTATAGATTTGCATCTAAACATGTTCTTAATTCATGGAATGATAGGAAAGTGGCAAAGAACCTTTGCGGGGATTGCTTCGCCTATAACGTCTTCTCTAAATCTATTTGCTCCACACTTTGGACATACCTGGAGATGCACATACTCATTCCGAAAGAGAATGCAATAATTCAGACAAGCATGAATTTTCGTATAATCCATTCCAATGGACTGTAAAAGTTTTTTTGCATCTCCATGTGTTGGAGGCATGTCATTGCCCTCTGGCAAAATTTGATCTTTAAGAAGCGTTCAATAAGCAATTAAAATGATATAAGTAAATGAAGTTATTGTGATACAACAATGAAAGCCAATTTGTTCTCCACTTACCTGAACAATTCAATGACACTACTATCTGACCATCCATAAATGGATTGCAGATTGAGCATCGCGAGTGAAGCACATAGTACAGATATCTTTGCTCCATTGTAAAGTGGTAAACGAGCTAATCTTCACATGTTTTCATATTCTTCATCAACTTCTGATCGTGGAATTTCTATTGTGTCCATGAAACTCTCATCGACACCTTCTTCACCATCATGATCTTCGTCCATCTCATAAAATGCTTCAAGCATCTCTTCCATATGTTCATTCTGTGTAATATTATTAGTGCTTGCTTCTACGTCTAAGTCCTTTTTTGCTCTCTTTTGTCCACGAGAGGTTACCGGTGCAATGTCGTTTGGGTCCATCTGCTCACCTGGGGGACCATGCGAATGATAGCGTAGGTTTTCCAGTCGTCTCCTATCAAAGGATCCATACTCTCTAACATGTGCAGTACAAATCCGTCGTTTCCGATAAATTTGATACTTGCACTGTGTGCAAGGACATGCCATTCTCTCTTCAGGATCCAAAGAAGCCATCTGCTACAATATGGACATTTTAGAACATTTGTTTTTTTATTAAACCTAAAAATCTAACTCTTAAAGACCTAAATACTTAAATACCTAAAAAAACTTAAAATCCTAGTTTTAAAACCCTAATCTATATAGCTATCCTATTTTATCTATATATTCAGATTTTTTCCTGATTGATCCTATTTTATATATATATTTATTTATTTATTCAGATTTTTTTCCTCTTAATTAAGTTATATGTATGCCTAAACCCTAAAACCCTAATTTTAAAGATCTAGACCTAAATTATGTATATTTCTATACACGTGTATATACATGTATATATGTATTATGTGTATGTGTATGTGTGTATATATGTTATGTATGTGTTAAAACCGTAAAACCCTAATCCAAATGACCTAGAACTAAAACATGTATATATATGTATGCATGTGTATATATATGTGTATATGTATATATATGTGAATATAGATAGGTATATAAGTATGTGTGTTTGTGTATTTATATATTTATTTATATATTCAGATTTTTTCTTTACTTAATTATATTTAATTATATATATTTAATTAGATAATTTAAAACACTAGTTCTTTTTATATTTATTTATGTATATAATTATCTTATTTTATATAAATATAAATAACTCACATGTCTAATATCAATTCTCCCGGGCTGGTTACACGTTCCACTGTGCCGTATTTTTATATATTTAATTATAAATATTTAATTAAATTATTTAAAACACTAGTTCTTTTTATATTTATTTATGTATATAATTATCTTATTTTATATATATATTTATTTATATATTCAGATTTTTTTCTCACGTAATCCTATTTTTATATATTTAATTATAAATATTGAATTAAATTATTTAAAACACTAGTTCTTTTTATATTTATTTATGTATATAATTATCTTATTTTAGATATATATTTATTTATATATTCAGATTTTTTTTCTCACGTAATCCTATTTTTATATATTTAATTATAAATATTGAATTAAATTATTTAAAACACTAGTTCTTTTTATATTTATTTATTTATATACATATCTTATTATATATATATATTTATTTATATATTCAGATTATTTTTCCTTACGTAATCCTATTTTTATATATTTAATTTTATATATTTAATTATAAATATTTAATTAAATTATTTAAAACACTAGTTCTTATTATAATTATTTATGTATATACTTATCTTATTTTATATATATATTTATTTATATATTCAGATTTTTTTTCCTTACATAATCCTATTTTTATATATTTAATTTTATATATTTAATTATATTAACTTAATTAAATTATTTAAAATACTAGTTCTTTTTATATTTATTTATGTATATAATTATCTTATTATATATATATATTTATTTATATATTCAGATTTTTTTTCTTACGTAATCCTATTTTTATATATTTAATTTTATATATTTAATTAAATTATTTAAAACAGTAGTTATTTTTATATTTATTTATGTATATAATTATCTTATTTTATATATATATTTATTTATATATTCAGTTTTTTTTCCTTACGTAATCCTATTTTCATATATTTAATTAAATTATTTAAAACACTAGTTCTTTTTATATTTATTTATGTATATAATTATCTTATTTTATATATATATTTATTTATATATTCAGATTTTTTTCCTTACGTACTCCTATTTTTATATATTTAATTTTATATATTTATTTATATATTTAATTAAAACCCTAATCTTAAAATTCTAGATATGAAATACTAAACCCTAAAACCCTAATCTTAAATATGTAGACCTAAAATATGTATATTTCTATATACATGTGTATATACATGTATATATGTATTACATGTGCATGTGTATGTGTGCATATATCTTATGTAGGTGTTATAAACCTAAAACCCTAATCTTAAAGATTTAAATCTCAAATATGTATATTTTTGTATGCATGTGTATCTACATGTATGTATGTATTATATGTATATGTGTGTTTGTGTTTATATGTAATCTACGTATTAAAATCCTAAAACCCTAATCAGAAAGACTTAGACTTAAATATGAAATACTAAACCCTAAAACCCTAATCTTAAATATCTAGACCTAAAATATGTATATTTCTGTATACATGTGTATATACATGTATATATGTATAACATGTGCATGTGTATGTGTGCATATATCTTATGTAGGTGTTATAACCCTAAAACCCTAATCTTAAATATTTAAATCTAAAATATGTATATTTTTGTATGCATGTGTATCTACATGTATGTATGTATTATATGTATATGTGTGCTTGTGTATATATGTTATCTACATATTAAAATCCTAAAACCCTAATCAGAAAGACTTAGACTTAAATGTGAAATACTAAACCCTAAAACCCTAATCTTAAACATCTAGACCTAAAATATGTATATTTCTGTATACATGTGTATATACATGTATATATGTATTACATGTGTATGTGTATGTGTGCATATATGTTATGTAGGTGTTATAACCCTAAAACTCTAATCTTAAAGATTTAAATCTAAAATATGTATAGTTTTGTATGCATGTGTATCTACATGTATGTATGTATTATACGTATATGTGTGTTTGTGTATATATGTTATCTACGTATTAAAATCATAAAACCCTAATCAAAAAGACTTAGATTTAAATCTGAAATACTAAACCCTAAAACCCTAATCTTAAATATCTATACCTAAAATATGTATATTTTTGTATACATGTGTATATACATGTATATATGTATTATATGTGTATGTGTATGTGTGCATATATGTTATGTTTAAATCTAAATATGTATATTTTTGTATGCATGCATATCTACATGTATGTATGTATTATATGTGTATGTGTGTTTGTGTATATATGTTATCTACGTATGAAAATCCTAAAACCCTAATCAGAAAGACTTAGACTTAAATCTGAAATACTAAACCCTAAAACCCCAATCTTAAATATCTAGACCTAAAATATGTATAATTCTGTATACATGTGTATATACATGTATATATGTATTATATGTGCATGTGTATGTGTGCATATATGTTATGTAGGTGTTAAAACCCTAAACCCTAATCTTAAAGATTTAAATCTAAAATATGTCTATTTTTGTATGCATGTGTATCTACATGTATGTATGTATTATATCTATATGTGTGTTTGTTTATATATGTTATCTACGTATTAAAATCCTAAAACCCTAATAAAAAAGACTTAGACTTAAATCTGAAATACTAAACCCTAAAATCCTAATTTTAAATATCTAAACCTAAAATATGTATATTTCTGTATACATGTGTATATACATGTATATATGTATTATATGTGCATGTGTATGTGTGCATATATGTTATGTAGGTGTTAAAACCCTAAAACCCTAATCTTAAAGATTTAAATCTAAAATATGTATATTTTTGTATGCATGTGTATCTACATGTATGTATGTATTATATGTATATGTGTGTTTGTGTATATATGTTATCTACGTATTAAAATCCTAAAACCCTAATCAGAAAGACTTAGACTCTCTGAATAACTAAACCCTAAAACCCTAATCTTAAATATCTAGACCTAAAATATGTATATTTCTGTATACATGTGTATATACATGTATATATGTATTATATGTGCATGTGTATGTGTGCATATATGTTATGTAGGTGTTAAAACCCTAAAACCCTAATCCTAAATATTTAACCCTAAAACCCTAATCCTATTTTTATATATTTGATGTCAAAAAAAACTTCAAAATAAAAATAGGATTATATGTGTGTATGTATGCATGTGTGTATATATGTGTGTGTATGTATGCATGTGTACATGTGTGTGTGTATGTATACATGTGTATACATGTGTGTGTATGTGTATGTGTCTCTATGTAGGCATGCATGTGTGTGCATGTGTGTGTACATGTGTGTATGTATGCATGCATGTATGTGTATGTGTGTGTATGTGTATGCATGTGTATACATGTGTGTGTATGTATACATGCATGTGTGTATATGTGTGTATGTATGCATGTGTGTATATATGTGTGTATGCATGCATGCCGGTATATGTGTGTGTATGTATGCATGCATGTGTGTATATATGCATGTGTGTATGTATGTGTGTATATGTGTGTGTGTATGTGTATGTATGCATATGTGTATATATGTGTATGTATGTGTGTATGCATGTGTGTGTATGTATGCATGTGTGTAAATTTATGTGTGTGTATGCATGCATATGTGTATATGTGTGTTTGTATGTAAGCATGCATGTGTGTATAGGTGTGTGTATGTAAGCATCCATGTGTGTACATGTATGTGTGTATGTATGCATGTGTAAATTAATTTGTATCTTCCTTTCTCCTCTCTCTCTTTCTTTCTCTCTCTCTCTCTTTCTCTCTCTTTCTCTCTCTCTCTCTCTATCAATAGCGAATAAAAGAATCACTTACAAGTATGTCCCTCTTTGAATCGTTGTCGTCAAAGCGTAATGTAGGTTGTCTCTCGTCCAATTCTAAACAATCGACGCCATCGAACTTCTGCAAAATCAACGAAAAGAGAAATTAGAAACCCTAAAGCATAGAGAAACACAAATGCTAACAATACGTGCAGCACTTACCAAGATGTGAGATCTAAGCTGAGAGAGAGTGTGTGTGTGTAGAGAGAGAGATCCGTGTGTGTGTGTGTGCACAAGACAATGCAGGTTCACGTGCGCAAGTTTGATAGTAGACCGACAGTACTCAAACATGCGCAGAAATGTGAAGTTTTGCTCCCGGGTTCGCGGTATGTTTAAAATTCGTCGCTGGTATAGGCGCCGGTATGGGCGTCGGTATACGTGTCGGTAGATGCCAGTAAATTACCGACGCTTATACCGAAGCTCATACCGATGCCTATACCGACACCTATACCGATGCTTATACCAGCGGCTGCGGGCCACACTGACGATCCATTTAAAACGGTCATACCGACGGTCACTTGACCGTCGCTATCTCTTAGTCAGATTTTCCAAGGGCTATACCGATGCCGACTATGACCGTCAGTATATGCAGCGTCGGTATGCCCCTCATATGTTGTAGTGAGTGATGATGTGGAATTATTATTAAAAAGGAAGGGAGAGAACCAATGGTAGAAAAGTGGGTGAGTGAAAAATAGAATGAACATGAAAAGTAGTAAAGGAGTGGAAATGAATAGATTTCAAGGCTGAATAGTAACTTTGAGTGAAGGTGAAGATCGAAAAAGAATTGATGAGGTGATGGAGCTAGATGAGGAGATGGATAGAAATAAGAAGTGGACAAAAGGCAAGATAAGGGTTGTAATGAGCATTTATGGTTCAAGTAAAGTGAGGATTAGGAAGTGGATAGGATCCTTTTGACTATAGAGGAGAAAAATCAAGAGAGTTCAAGCATAATGAGAGAGTTAGAAAGAGGTAAGGGAAACTTGAGAACAAACATTGAGGTGCAAGAGAGAATCGTAAGAATTTTTTTTTATTCAGAGCTAACCGGTGAAAATAGATGAGGATGGAAAAGTGTTAGAGACACAAGTTTTTGAAAACTAGTTAAAGAAGAACAAAGTGGGGGTGAAAGTTGAAAAAGATGTGAGGTCATGATAGAGTAGGTGAGATGAGAGTCCAAGAAGTGAGAGTAAGTGGGAATAAGAAGAAGAAGAAGATCTTGACATAAAAAGATTGGCAATGACTAGAAGTGGAGGGGAAAGTCAGTTGGAGTAAAGAGGTTTAGAATTGGAAAACATAAGTGAAAACATTGTAGAGAGGAGAAAGGAAATAGAGGATTATTTAGTATGTCTGAATGACACGAAATGATCATGCAAGTGAAAGAATAATTAGAGACAATGTCGAGAAGAGTAATTAATGTTCTGAGTCCTTGGTGTTATCAAGAAGACCAATGGGTAAATTATTGACTTTGCCGAGAGCATGTGCTCCATCGTATGGGTCTTCTTTGAGATGTGTATGACTAGTTGGGCCATGCGTAACGATAACTTAGGTCTGAATAGGGTTTTCTTCATTAAGATTGCAATTTTGAGATGCGAAGATAGATAGATCGAGTTGAGTTGCAAACACCAGAGATGAAGCGACACTTTTCGAGGTTGTAAATGATGAGATGGTCAGAATGTGTAGGTCTTGAGAGAAAGAGTTAACTATAGAATGTAGTTGTTGAATTTTAGCTTTCATAGCAGCAGAGCGATGGTATGTTTCATCAGGATGTCCATGAGTGGTTATATGTATGTGATGTGATGTGTTAGGATGGTGAGAAAATAAAGCCCTTTCTTTTGTCGCCAAATTCTCAATACTTTTGTATGTGTGTGTGTGTGTGCATTGTCAATGAACTATGGTGGTCGAGGAGGGGGGTGGAACAACCTTGACTAAGTAATTGAGGCCATGAGCTGATGCTAGTTTTGTTAGGCTTGACCTTTATGTAGCTATGTGCCTATGTGGGCCGATAGGCATGTGGAGTCACTTTGGCCGAGTGGTTGAAACCATGAGCAAATCTCGATTTCACATAGGGCTAGTGTTGTGCAGCGCATGCTATGTCGGGTTGGTAAATGGGTGGAACTAACTAAGTTGGGAATTCGAGGCCATAGGTTGCCTCCAGCTTGGACATAGTCCGATTTGTTTGAACAAATACATGGACTTCGACTTGACAGATCTAATCATGCTGCTGTCTTGTTTATTTGCAAGCCTTCTACGAGTTGTGCACTTCAATTCTTAGGTTGTGCAATGACTTTTGAAGTCTTGAATCACATTTATGATGAGTATTTTTGTTGAAGTGAACCAAGGTTAGACTTGAGAGGTTCTTGTAGATGCATGTATGTGGTCAAGACATCTTGAGAGAGAAGTGAATGAATTAGGGAAGATTAAAAAGATTGGTTTGATTGATGAAAAAGAGAGAGTGGAGTAGAGAAAAAGGTAAGTAAGAGAAGAAATTATAAGTGGCAAGGGAATGGGAACCATAAGAGAGATATTTAGGTTAGAAAAGAGAAGAGAGATGAATTCAACAAGGGATTGATTATGCACATGGGAGAAGTATATAGGAGAAAAAAAGTGGAAACATACAAAAGACTTGTGTGTCTCCTTTCATTATCTATGCTCGATGTGATCCCTCACATTTTTGTGATATATTTTTGTTTGATATTTTTGGTATTACTTCTATTTTTTTTGAGTAGCATATACTTTGCAATAAGAAAATTTACACAAGTGATGCCAAGAGGGAACCAAAAGTCAACAAGGATAACGTTAATTGGATAATAGTTTCTTTTGCATATGACATGATGTTTTCGCAAGTAGACAAAAGCGTTGTATATTGCTCATCTAGGACAACTTTGAGAACACGTGGAGGGGAATATGTTAGCTCAATAAATTGTTGGATTTTGGTGCACTAACATGCCTAGATTTTGGTGCACTAACATGCCTCCAGTTTCCAGAGTCAGCATTTGATTGCAAGTGTTTTTTTTACAAATAAAGTTGTTGGTTAGAAGTGATAAACTGCAATTAAACAACGTGAATTAAATGACATCATGGTATCGTCCTCCAGTATGTTCAGGACATATGTGAGAGGGCGATGGACGTAGAGATTTCCATCTATTTTGAGGACACAAGGTGACAAAAAGAGAGGATTTTCTTCATGCAACAATAAACACAATCCACGGAATGCCCCAAAACATGATCAAATAAAGTGGAAAACATGATTCTATTTGTTTTCCTTCTTCTTGCTAGTCACTTGGGGATTAGTTCTTTGAACAAATTATTAAAGAATTAGTCTATCTATAATACAAAAAAGACCCTTATTCGGGCTTCATTTCTCATGGCCTTGTTGCTCCATTGGGAATCCACCTACATTATTCGAGTAGATTCGTCAAATCTTCTTTTACGTTGAGGTATGTTTTGTTGGTGCAAAACAAGCCTACACACATTGGCTTGGAACATTGGAAGCTTTGGAAGACTTGGCTTGATTATCAAACTTGAAGACCTCACATAAAGCTTGAACCCTTGAAGGATATATTCACATGGAACAATGATCATAGGAACCAATGCTTAATTGGTTATTACCTTTTATCCTATGTAAAAGTCTATATGACTTTAATCACTCATGTAATCACACCTAACTGAGAAAGTCGTGGAAATTTTGATTGATTGAATAGGTGAATGATTGAGAGAATATCTCACTCACTTTTAGGTACAAGATTCTAGGAGATTGACATGATTTTGAAATTCAAAATCCCACTCAATCTCTATATAATTTACAAGTCAAAAGTCGCGGGTATCTTCACTCCTCCCGAGGCAATTCTGAGTCAATCTTTGAGTGTGTGAGAGCTACACCATAGCCTACACCTCTGAGTACCATTGAGCATCATATTACATGCCAATGGGAATGTACAATCATTAGATTTAATCAATATACATATATTCATAGTCTCTGTTTTCTCTGAGTGACTACCTCCAACTCTGTCAACTTCAAAGGAGCATATCTCAAGATCTACTGAACCAAATTGGATGATTCAAAGTGCATTGGCTTCAGCTCAAAGTCTACTATACACCTACAAAGCTTCAAGGCCATTGGATCTACCATCACAGAGAAATCGCAGTCGGAGTGCTCACTGGTCTGTGACTGTAAGTCTCCTAAAAAATCGGGGGTACACCTTATTTTGCTAAAGTGATTTCTCTAAGTGTGGTTTATCATTTTCCTTCATTCCACTTGCAAATGGAAGCTTACTAGGCTAATAGAATATCTATAGAAGGAATTTTGCTAATTGTAACTACACTGGTCACACTGAGCATAACACTGAGCAGGTATCTAGACCAAAATAGAAAGTTTTCAAGTCTTGTGATTTGCAAAGTAGTCTGTTTTGATCAAGTCATTACTCAAACCTTTTCCAAAGTACATATAGCATATTTTGGTGTCATTTGGAAGCTCAAGGAGTCTACTAAGTATATCTGAAGAGAAAGGAGGGCAGGTGTGAAGCAGGTTTTGCAGCACCAGCTTGATCTTCTGAGTGCATCCAGCCATCACATCTAACAGTGGTATCAGAGCAAATAAGGTAATCATGGGTGATGGTTTCCCTTCCTTCATTGACAAATTGGACAGAAATAATTACCAGGCTTGGTCATTGAGAATGAAGACCTATCTACAAGGGAGAAGCTTGTATGGATACATTTCAGGAGATGAGGAGTTGCCCTCATTCAAGACCAGAGGCCTACCTACAAAGGATGAACATGAGAAGCTCAACCAATGGTGTGCAAAAGATGCCTTGGCAAGGTCATATCTTCTAAACTCTATTTCTGATTTCCTTCTACCTCATGTAAGGAATTGCAAGACTTCCCAAGAGACTTGGGAAACCTTGTCAACATACTTTTCATCAAGCACAAGGGCCAGAAAGAATCAGCTATGGATTGAGTTTACAACTCTTAGGAAGCAATCAAAACAATGTGTCTCAGATTTTGTCACCAAAGTCAAAGACATTGCAGATCAACTTGCAAGTGTTGGAGAAGAAATTGAGGAAGAGCAAATAGTCAGACAAGTGATCAATGGACTAAAGGCAGATGAAAAGTGGGAGAGTTTTACCACAGCAATGGACTTATACATGGCCATCCAAGCACCTGATCTAACAACTCTGATTGGACAACTCTTTACACATGAAGCAAAGATCACAAAGAATGGAGAGCAATCAAAAGGCAACAATCCCTCTGCCCTATATACTGATAAGAAGACTAAAGACAAGGGTAAAAACAAAAAGGTTGATGAAGAAGGCTCTACCTCCCAAGCAAACTATGCAGGGAGAGGTAGATCATCTAGAGGTAGGGGCAGAGGAGGTAAGTCAGGTAGGGGAAGACCCTACAATCAATCTCCATGCAATATTTGTGGCTTGTCTAACCATACTACAGATGAATGCTACAAAAACTACAAGAACCAAAGAGGAAGAGGTCACCGAAGAGGAGGATACTCTCAAGGCAGAGGCAGATTCAATCAATCTCAAGGCTACCATGGCTACAACAATAATTACAACAATAGCTATAATCACAATGGCAATTATCAAGGTGGATATAGGAATAGGAAAGATTACAACAATTATGCAGAGGAGCAAGATGATTCCTTGTTGATCATGAACATGACATCTAAATCAGGTATCAATGATGATCACTTATTCTATATTGATTCAGGTTGCTCTAACCATGTAGCTGGAAATGTTGCCTTACTCTCTGATTTGGAAGAACCCAAAGGCAAGCACCAAGTACAGACAGGTGATGACACTAAACATTCAGTTGTTAAAGTAGGCAATGTCAAAACAAGTGATGGTAATCAGAATTTACTAAGCAGAGTGTTGTATGTTCCAACAATCACCAAGAATCTGATGAGTGTAGGTCAGATTGTAGAAAAAGGTCTACAGGTCAGGTTCACTCAACATGGTGCATATGTGGAGGATCCAAGACATGGATTCAGAAGGATAGCCAAGGGAGAAAAATCAGGTAGATTGTTTACCTTTGAACTTGAAGACACTAAGAATATTGCTTTGTACAACTATAAAGATCAAACCCTATCAGAATTGGAGATTTGGCACAAAAGATTAGGTCACATTGGAGAGAGGACCATAAAACAAATGAGTAGGGATCAATGTGTGCTTGGGATACCTAATGTATCCAAGCAACACATGATATACAAGTGTGGGGCTTGTCAATTTGGTAAGTCACACAGATTGCCTTATACCAAGAAAGGTTTTATGCATGAAGATTATCTGGAATTGGTGCATACAGATGTTTGGGGACCTAGCAAGGAGCCATCCATATCTGGATCAAGGTACTATGTGTCCTTTATTGATGACTATAGCAGGTGGACTGTTTTATACTTCATGAAACATAAAGATGAAGTATTTAATTGTTTCAAAAGGTATCTTGCATTAGTTGAAAATCAAACAGGTAGATATTTGAAGAAGCTAAGGTCAGATGGTGGTGGAGAATACTTCTCCAATGACTTTGAAGATTTCTTGCAGGAAAGAGGCATCAAGAGGGAGATTACTACAAGGTACTCACCTGAACAAAATGGGGTAGCTGAAAGGAGGAATAGACTCATTGTAGAGATAGCTAGGTCTATGCTAAATGAAAAGAAATTGCCAATTTATCTTTGGGCAGAGAGTGTATCTACTGCCACATACTTAATCAACAGGTTGCCATCAAAGACACTTGATGGAATGACACCCTATGAGGCTGGGCATGGTAAGAGACCATCTCTGGATCATTGTAAAATCTTTGGGTGTGTTGCATATGTGCATATTCCCTCACAGGTAAGGGGAAAGCTAGACCCTAAGGCTGAAAAGTGTATCTTCATTGGTTATGATTTGAATCAAAAGGGATACAGATTCTACAACCCCTCAAACAAAGGCTTTAAGGTAAGCAGAGATGTCATCTTTGATGAAAATGATTCATGGTATGAAAATGAGTGCAGGAAAGTTAGCCTACCTTATGACATGGAAGAAGACTTTCCCAAGCTTATAAGGCAAGAACCAATTCAGAAAGAGGACACAAGCTCAGATGATGAAGATACCATCAACATTGAAGAGTTCAAGGCTTGGAAATCCAAAGGGAAGATGAAGATGAAGCAACTAGAAGACAATCCAGAATCCTCAACTCAAGCTATGAGGAGATCTCAAAGAGAAAAGAAGAAACCTATTAGGTATGGGTATGATACTTCACTTGTAACCAAGCACTCTGTATATCTTGCAAAGGATATCTTGAATGAAGAACCAGGTACATTTGAAGAAGCAATCACTAAACCAGAATGGAAGGAAGCAATGGATGAAGAAATGGAGGCTCTCAAGGAGAGTGATACTTGGGACTTGGTACCCAAGAAGGACTCCATGAAGGTGATAGGATCCAGATGGATCTACAAACTCAAGAGGAACTCAGATGGTACAATAAACACGTATAAAGCTAGGTTGGTAGCCAAGGGTTTTGCACAAACCCAAGGCATTGATTATGAGGAGACATTTTCTCCTGTGGCCAAGATGCCAACTATCAGAGTTATGGTGAGTGTAGCTGCATCCAAGAATTGGAACATGTACCAATTGGATGTGAAGAATGCATTCTTGAATGGATGGATATCTGAAGAGGTCTACATGTCACAACCACCTGGCTATGAAGATCCCAATAAGGTAAATCATGTTTGTAAATTGAAGAAGGCTCTGTATGGATTAAAGCAGGCACCTAGAGCATGGAATTATAGGTTGACAACCTATCTCCTAGATCAAGGATTTGTGATGAGTAAAGCAGATACTTCATTGTTTATAAAGAGGAACAATTCAGAGGTAATATACTTGTGTGTCTATGTTGATGACATCATTATTACAGGAAATGATGTTCAGGGAATTAAACACATCAAAGGACAAATGATGAAGGAATTCAAGATCAATGATCTTGGATTATTGAAGTACTTCCTAGGACTTGAATTGGTCTACACAAATTCAGGTATATTTATTACTCAGAAGAAGTACATTCAGGACATGGTCAAGAAATTTAATTTGCAGGAAGCTAAAGTCTCAAACATTCCTATAGAGGTCAACCACAAACTCAGTGCACATGAAGGAGAAGAACTCAAAGATATTACAGGTTACCAAAGTTTGGTAGGTAGTCTTAATTATGCTACCTTAACCAGGATTGATATATCATATGGTGTTAGTGTACTTAGCCAATTTATGCATAAACCAAGAGTACCACATTTGGAGGCAGCCAAGAAGATAGTAAAGTACCTAAAGGGAACACAAAATCATGGTTTGTACTTTCCATATTCATCAGACATTGATATTAAGGTATACTGAGATGCAGATTGGGCAGGTTGCAAGGATGACAGGAGGAGTACATCTGGTTACATATGCTTTGCAGGTGATAAACCAATTTCTTGGTCATCCAAGAAACAACCCACAGTAGCTTTGTCATCTACTGAGGCAGAGTACAGAGGGCTAGCCAATGCCACTCAAGAGGCCATATGGTTGAAGCTTTTATATTCAGAATTGGGCCTATACACAAGGCCACCAATTATATTTGGTGATAACACAAGTTCTCTTCACCTAGCAGCTAATCCAATTTATCATGCTAGAACAAAACACATAGAGGTTCATTACCACTATGTGAGGGAGAAGTTACTTAGCAAAGAAATTCAATTGTCATATGTGTCTACTAATATACAATGTGCAGATTTGCTTACTAAAGCTCTGGATGGAAGCAAGCTATGCAGATTTAAATCCATGATTGGATTGCAGGAAATAATTGAAGACTAGAGATGAAGACTTGAGCCAAAGTGTTTGGCTTGAGGGGGAGCTGTTGGTGCAAAACAAGCCTACACACATTGGCTTGGAACATTGGAAGCTTTGGAAGACTTGGCTTGATTATCAAACTTGAAGACCTCACATAAAGCTTGAACCCTTGAAGGATATATTCACATGGAACAATGATCATAGGAACCAATGCTTAATTGGTTATTACCTTTTATCCTATGTAAAAGTCTATATGACTTTAATCACTCATGTAATCACACCTAACTGAGAAAGTCGTGGAAATTTTGATTGATTGAATAGGTGAATGATTGAGAGAATATCTCACTCACTTTTAGGTACAAGATTCTAGGAGATTGACATGATTTTGAAATTCAAAATCCCACTCAATCTCTATATAATTTACAAGTCAAAAGTCGCGGGTATCTTCACTCCTCCCGAGGCAATTCTGAGTCAATCTTTGAGTGTGTGAGAGCTACACCATAGCCTACACCTCTGAGTACCATTGAGCATCATATTACATGCCAATGGGAATGTACAATCATTAGATTTAATCAATATACATATATTCATAGTCTCTGTTTTCTCTGAGTGACTACCTCCAACTCTGTCAACTTCAAAGGAGTATATCTCAAGATCTACTGAACCAAATTGGATGATTCAACGTGCATTGGCTTCAGCTCAAAGTCTACTATACACCTACAAAGTTTCAAGGCCATTGGATCTACCATCACAGAGAAATCTCAGTCGGGGTGCTCACTGGTCTGTGACTGTAAGTCTCCTAAAAAATCGGGGGTACACCTTATTTTGCTAAAGTGATTTCTCTAAGTGTGGTTTATCATTTTCCTTCATTCCACTTGCAAATGGAAGCTTACTAGGCTAATAGAATATCTCTAGAAGGAATTTTGCTAATTGTAACTACACTGGTCACACTGAGCATAACACTGAGCAGGTATCTAGACCAAAATAGAAAGTTTTCAAGTCTTGTGATTTGCAAAGTAGTCTGTTTTGATCAAGTCATTACTCAAACCTTTTCCAAAGTACATATAGCATATTTTGGTGTCATTTGGAAGCTCAAAGAGTCTACTAAGTATATCTGAAGAGGAAGGAGGGCAGGTGTGAAGCAGGTTTTGCAGCACCAGCTTGATCTTCTGAGTGCATCCAGCCATCACATCTAACATGTTTCTATACGTTGTGATAATGCTAGTGCATTCAAGCTACAGGGAATCTTTGTGAGTATCAGAAATGCAACACCACAATGGTGTCAATATTCATCCGATCTTACAACTAGCTGGATTGGATTGTAGGGGTCTTTGTGGTGCTTGTTATAAGTCAGCTATCGGTTGCATTTACAACACAAACTATGTGCTTTGGAGGATCATTAAAGCCTAGTGCTACACAGATCTTTGCATTCCTTTTGTGCATTTTAAGAAGATTACGTTCTTTGGTGCAGAAGCTTGATTCTTGGCACGAGCACTGAGTGATGCCAAGCATATCACCAACTATGAGCTTAAGCATTACGAACTTATTTCCAGTGAAAGATCTCGTTGAAGAGGAAACAAGCAAAAACGCAATCATAGTGGAGGAGAAGGAGTGGGAGGTATCCCTTGAGCTTCGAATTATAGCGAAAAGAGAGGAGAAGACTAGGAAAAGAGAGTGCAAAGAGGAGACCTGAAGAGATGTCAGAGCTAAGATACGTCCATACCCAATGTGTGCAAGTCCATTGCATTTATAGGCTTCCATAGGCCAAGAGTGCCTTGCCGATTTCCCACCTTCACTGAATATGCGCCGATTGATTACCCCAAAATTGGAGGGGTAGGTCAAATATGGTACTGGCCACCAGCAATAGGCACTTAGGGTTTGTCATCATGAATGTTCAGCGGCAACACTCATTTATCTTTTTACACTTTTACTATCACTTTTGAATCCAAGTTGAGGTCTCGCTCTTAACGGAAATAACCAGACAAATCACTTGGACTCGACATCTAGGTTCATTATGAGCTCCCAAGCAAAGATTGTGGGATCCTCATTATATGCCACTCGTGATAATATATTGACCTTTAGAAGCACATACTTCACATAATTATTGTAGTAGCTTTTGACCATCTCATCACGAGAGAAATCATCTTCTAATGTCACGAAAGGTCTAGCATCATCTTTTGCCTATCTTACATATTGAGTGGTGGGAGGGGGTGGTGTGGGGAGTGGGGGGAGGTGGTGGGTGGTGTGGATGGTGTGGGTGGTGCGGGTGGTCATGGGGAGTGGTGGGAGGTGGTGGGTGGTGTGGGTGGTGTGGGGAGTGGTGGGAGGTGGTGGGTGGTGTGGGGAGTGGTATGCGGTGGTGGGTGGTGTGGGGAGGTCCTGGGGAGTGGTGGGAGGTGGTGGGTGGTGTGGGTGGTGTGGGGAGTGGTGGGAGGTGATGGGTGGTGTGGGTGGTGTGGGTGGTGTGGAGAGGCCATGAGGAGTGGTGGGAGGTGGGAGGTGGTGTGGGTGGTGTGGGTGGTGTGGGGAGTGGTTGGAGGTGGTGGATGGTGTGGGTGGTGTGGGTGTGGGGGAGTGGTGGGAGGTGGTGGGTGGTGTGGGGAGGCCGTTGGGAGTGGTGGGAGGTGGTGGGTGGTGTGGGTGGTGTGAGGAGTGGTGGGTGGTGTGGGTGGTGTGGAGAGGCCGTGGGGAGTGGTGGGAGGTGGGGGGTGGTGTGGGTGGTGTGGGGAGTGGTGGGAGGTGGTGGGTGGTGTGGGTGGTGTGGGGGAGTGGTGGGAGGTTGTGGTGGTGTGGGTGGTGTGTGGAGGCCATGGGGAGTGGTGGGAGGTGGTTGGTGGTGTTGGTAGGAGGCTGGGAGAGAGAGAGAGAGAGAGAGAGAGAGAGAGAGAGAGAGAGAGAGAGAGAGAGATCACACGGAGCTGCAGGGGCTGAGGGCTGTGGGCGGGGGTAGGAGGGGGCTGCAAGTGGGGAGCTATGGGCGGGGGTAGGAGGAGTGGGCGAGGGGTGACTTTGGGCGAGTGTAGGAGGGGGAGGGCGGGGCTGTGGGTAGGGGTTGAGGGCGTGGGTGGGAGGCTGTGGGTGGGGGTAGGAGAGGGTTGTGCGCGGGGGTAGAAGGAGTGGGCAAGTGTAGGAGGGGGAAGGCGGGGGCTGAGGGCGTGGGTGGGGGGCTATGGGCGGGGGTAGGAGGGGGCTCTGGGCGGGGGTAAGAGGAGTGGGCAAGGGTGGCTAGGGGGCCTGGGGGGAAGAGAGAGAGGCGTGGCGGTTGTAGGACTAGGTGGGTGGGTGGGAGACTAGGCGGGGGGTGGGGGCTACGAGAGAGAGAGAGAGAGAGAGAGAGAGAGAGAGAGAGAGAGAGAGAGAGAGAGAGAGAGAGAGAGAGAGAGAGAGAGAGAGAGAGAGAGAGAGAGAGAGAGAGAGAGAGAGAGAGAGAGAGAGAGCACTGAGGGTGGGCTACGAGAATGGGCGGGTGGGAGACTAGGTAGGGGTGGGGGCTACAGGGGGAGAGAGAGAGAGAGAGAGAGAGAGAGAGAGAGAGAGAGAGAGAGAGAGAGAGAGAGAGAGAGAGAGAGAGAGAGAGAGAGAGAGAGAGAGAGAGAGAGAGAGAGAGAGATAGAGATAGAGAGAGAGCACTAAGGGTGGGCTACGGGATTGGGCGGGTGGGTGGGAGACTAGGCCGGGGGGTGGAGGCTGCGGGGGAGGGGGGGAGAGAGAGAGAGAGAGAGAGAGAGAGAGAGAGAGAGAGAGAGAGAGAGAGAGAGAGAGAGAGAGAGAGAGAGAGAGAGAGAGAGAGAGAGAGAGAGAGAGAGAGAGAGAGAGAGTGTGAGAGAGAGAGAGAGCGTTGAGGGTGGGCTACGAGACTGGGTGGGTGGGTGGGAGACTAGGCGGGGGTGTGGGGGCTGCGGGGGGAGAGAGTGTGAGAGAGAGAGAGAGCTTGCACATGCTACACACTACAGAGCCCCACATCAAGTCTTTGCATCATCCCAGTGCAACTCCCACTCCTCCTTTATTGGCTTATTTAAATAAGACTGCAAACACTAAATGAAATATGGTATGTACAGTGATAAAGTTCTCTAATAAATTTGAATGGTGCCAATGCCTCTTTTCCATATACTAAGCGAAATGGACTCTCACCAATGGTTCCCCTTCTCGTAGTTCTGAAAGCCTGAATTGCACTGATCAATGCTTGTGGCCAGAAGCTTTCATGATCAAAAGATAATTTGCATAGCAACCCAATCAAAATCTTATTGTATCTTTCTACTTGAACATTTGCCCTTGGATAGTAGGCACAAGACTTTTTATGAAAAAACCTTGTACCTGTCAAATATAAATTGGAGCAATTGATTTACAAAATGTGTGCCCCTATCACTAGTGATTTCCAATGGGCAACCAAATCTTGAGAAATACGTTTATACAAAAACTTAGCTACTATTAAAGCTATGCAATCCACAGTAACTTTAGCCTCTATCCATTTAATTGCATAACATGTGGCCATCAAAATATACTTCTTACCCCTAGGTTGACCAGTTGGACTAATTGGACCTATGAAATCAAGTTACCATCGTTCAAATGGGAGCCATCCTATAGATATGACTCATGGTTGGAAATTCAATCTGGTTGGCCTAGGAGCACATCTCTCGCAGATATCGCATTCTTTAGCAAAATTGATTGCATCTCGGTAGATATGAGGCCACCATAGTCCTTTGTGGCTGATTCTGTGAGCCAAATCCTCCCCCTTTAGATGCCCTTCACTGTGTGTTGTCTCAAGCAAAAGGTTTACCTCCTCTAGATAAACATACTTTCTCAAGATACCATCCTGATAATATCTATATAAATTCCCATTTATAAGTGAGTACGCTTTGGTTTTAAGGAGTAATCTTCTCGTTTCTATAGGTGTTAAGTGTTGTGGGAGTTTTCTAGTAGTGAGAAAATGGAGAATTATCAGCCTGAGTTGCTACTAGGAAGAGATTAATATCCACCAATTCATCATTAATACCTGTTTCCTTCTCGCTCATTGCGGTCCTGGATACTTGATCTGCCATGTAGTGCTCTCTTCCAGGCTTAATATGAATATCAAAGTTGAATTCTTGAAACACGAGTAACCACCATGAAACCCTTCCAGCCACTCTAGGCTTGTTTATCAAGTACTTCAAGGGCTGATGGTCAGATATGACTATAAAATGTACATCGAGAAGGTAATGTTGAAACTTTTGAAGAGCAAAGACAATAGCCAAACCTTGCCTTTCGGTCGTACTGTAGTTCCTTTCTCCCTTGCTAAGTAGTCTGCTGGCATAGGAGATAGGTCTATCCATCTTGTGTGATGATTGTTGAGCCAAAACCGCACCCACAGCATGAAGACTGGCATCTATATGCACATGAAACTCCAATGACGAGTTAGGAACACTTAAAAGTGGAGCAGTACATAACCTCAATTTTAGTTCACAAAATGCTTTCTCAGCTTGAGGACTCCATGAGAAGGGGACTTTTTAATGGTAAGCCGTGACAAGGGCTTAGCTATTTCCGAACACATTCGTATAAATCTTCTATGGTATCCTGCATGGCCCAAAAAGCTCTGCACTTCCTTTGGGGTTTGTGGAATAGGCATGGAAAGGATAGCAGTAACCTTTGTAGGGTAAACCGTTATCCCTTCAGCAGATACTATGTGACCAAGAAGAGTGCCCTTAGTGACCAAAAAGTGACATTTAGTAGGATTTAACTTCAAACCTATTCTTAGACATTGCTCAAAGATTTCCTTTAGATTTTCCAAATGATCATGGAAATCTTGAACTATTGCTCTTCTATCTATGCCTGAAAACACTGAAAAGTCATCCATGAAAATGCGCAAAAAGGTTGCTAACCACTTGCCCAATATCAGATACATTGTTCTATTAAATGAAGCTGGAGCATTTTTCAAGCCAAAATCCATGTGGGTATAGACATAAGTGCCCCATGGAGTAACAAAGGTTGTTTTGTTCCTATTATCAAGATGGATCACTATCTGATTGTAGCCACTAAAACCATCCAGGAAGCTATACAAAGTGTGTTCGGCTACTTCCTCAAGTACTTGCTCTATGAAGGGCTTAGGAAATCCATCTTGAACAGTTACCTTATTCAAGGCACGGAAATCAACGTAGACTCTTATTTTTCCACTATTTTTCTTGGGTACAATAACCATAGTAGAAAGCCACCTGGAATGCTCTACTGGAACAATTATACCTGCTTCTTCTAGTTTTGTAATTTCCAACTTTACTGCCTCTGCATACTTTGGATTGAGTCGATACGGCCTACTTCTTATAGGCGCGACTCCCTCAACTAAGGGTATTCGGTGTAATCCAAGCTCCTCTTGTATCCCTGTTAGATCTTTGTAGGACCATGCGAAGACATTTTTATAAGCAAAAAGTAAAGAAGTTACCTTCTGCAGTAAAGGAGGATAATGCCATAGCCAAGAGGCCAAGTGGACTACGTGAGGCTTCTCTTCATCTCCTAGATTTACTTCTTGAACAAGTGTTTCAGGACTGGTCTTACTTGAGAAATCATCCCCACTGTATGTTAGAGTGGAATTTAGCTTATACTCTACAATATGTTCTCTGGTCCATCCTTGAGGTATATCCGAAAAGGGGAGATCTTCTTTGCATTCAAGCTCATAACTTTCCTTCCCTGATACTTCTATATTTGTTGCTCCTTCAATGTTTGTACTCAAGTGCAAACTCTCATTCTGTAACTCCTTGTGAATTTCGCGGCCTTTTTCTGCAACTCCTTATATCTATAACTTCTTCCTCTATTTTATTGATTTCCACCGTGCAACACTCTGTACTTTCCATCATCCAATTCAATAATGTATCTTCTTCTTAGGGTAAAGAGGGCATTACGTGAGTGTCCTCAGTATACCCAGTAGCTTTCCCTAAGTCGAATCCTTCTTCCAAATATAGTTGTAGTTGGCTATTGGAGTTTGTTGAAATCCACAGTTTGTTTTTCCCCCAATCTTGCAAATCTTTTGCTTGCCTTAGCCAAGGCCTCCCCAAGAGTAAAGGGTAAGAAGTCTCCTATGGAAGTGCAATAACAAAAAAATCTAGAACAAAGTGACAACCCTGTACTATCATCAGTACCTTTTCAATAATGCCAAGTGGCACAACCCGATGTTGATCTGCTAGTGTAACTATGAATGGTGCCATCTTGGTGGGATTCAAATTCAGTCTCCTCATTGTGAAATCTGGCATCAAATTGATGCCAAAGCCTCCATCTATGATCACACCAGTGTGAGAGCTTCATCCTTTATAAAAACAGATAACCTTGAGTTTTGGTAGTCTGTCAGGGGTGCAGGGGGAAAATCAACCATGAAACCATCTATGCTAGGTGGTTGGCTCAAGTGAGCAGAGTGTATAATCTTTAATAAGTCACTCCTTATTTTTGAATCCATCTTTATGAGTTCATACAAACTAACCTTGTGATGAATACCTTTCAAGATCTGCTCAACGTTTACCACATGTGTGTCTTCTTGCAGACTTGTTGGTTGTCCCTTAGTGAAGTAGCCATCCTTTTCATAAGCTTCTTCAATATCTACTTGGCCCTTCCACCCAGCCTTCTTTTCCTCCTCCCTATCGTGGGGTCCTTTTTGTTCCTCTCTATAGGTTGCTATCGATTGTTTGGCCCTAGTCATCATGGGCATTGAAGAAGATGAAACAACATAAGACTGAGTGGTCATACCTTCTACTTGTGGGGAGACTGCAGTCATGTGAATTGGAGCAAGGCAGCTTCTTGGGCAATCTTTGGTATAGTGATCCTTAGCCTCTGGAAAATACTGACAAGGAGGTGCATCTTCTACGATGGAACACCTATTTTGCATATGACCATAGTCACCAAAGCGATAACACATCAATGTCCTATCATATCTAGGCTTCGTTGGACAATTCGCCTCTCTATTAGGTGCATTTGAAGTACTAGAATAATATGAATCCAAAGCATGAGCGTTACCTCGTTGTTGTATACCCTTGAGGTAGCAACAGTCTCTAGCTTCATGGCCATCCTTTCCACAAAATTGAAAACTTACCGTGTTAGGACAATCAGCATTGGAATGTCCACTATTGTTACATATTGTACACCAAATGTGCCTTCTTATATCCTGAGTGGTCCGCAAATCTTCTAATTCGTGACGAAGTTGGGCTACTTCATCATCAGTGCGACACGATGGCAGTGGCAAGACCTTCTCTTCTTGGTGATTTTGCTGCATTCTCGATGCCTCTAGTTCTTTCCACAGTTGCCCAATAGGGTCTACTTCTGTTGCATAATTTTTTTATGTATCCCCTTCAAAATGTTGCCTAGCTTCTTCAATGCATGATGCCACTGCAACAAAATCATTAAGGGTTGCATCCAATCTAAGAGACTCCCATAGCTTCTGTTGAGATGACCTGGGCATAGCTTTTTCTATCCATTTTTTAACCAAGAAATCACCTGGAGCATGTGGCAGATGTGCAACAAGTGCTTTTGTCCTAGTGTGAAGTTCATGAAAGGATTCACTTGATCTTAGCCTTAGGTTTTGTAGCTGATCGAGCTCTTTTCGAGGAGTCACTTGGTCAAAATGTCTGTGAGAATGCCATCTTCAGAGCCTCCCATGTAGCAAAATGGCCATCTGCATATTGACTCTACCATTTGTGAGCAAGACCTTCCAACGTGGAGGGGAAGACTACTAGCATTGCATCCTCTCTATTTCACAAACCTCGTCCACGGCATAAGGAGATGAATCTCCTCACATGATCATCAACATCTTCATAAGCTTGTCCCTTAAAGGTAGGGAACTTGATATTGAGTCTAGAGTAAGTGAGAGAGATCCTCCATCGGCACTGGTGTTTCCTCTGATGTATCAGAGGAGAAGTCTAATGTTCTCCTATGCTTTTCCTTTGACAGTGGTGTCACACCCAAATCAATAGATAAATTCAAGAAGGGTAGAGGGGATCTAGGTTTACTATTCGAAGGTAAAGATGATTTTTTAAGGCTCCTCTACACATGAAGAGGCTCCTTATCTGCTCAAGTATGGGTCATGTACCTACTTGCAAGATGCAATAGGGCAAAAAATAATGGAAAAGGACTATTTACTATACTAAGGGCCTCTCATAGAGATGCAAGTGTCCCATCGCACGTGCCAAAGTGTAGAGGAGTTACTAGGGTACCTACTTGTAACAAGAGCAGGCAATATGCACTACCAGTACTTCGCCTACTCAAGGAAGGTTCTCCTTAGGGAAGTATACCCTTTAATATTTCTGTGAGCAGGCACGATCGCAATAGTTGCACAATATTGTAAATACTTAGAGAGAAGATTAATGACAAATGACTAGAGTGAAGGAAGAACTACTCCTTAGTTTGAACAGATCATATAGGCAAAAGATATGCTCTAAAAGTTGATACTCTTGGCTAACATGCCATTCTAGAATTAATTAGAATCAACACAAGAGATTTGTCCAATACAATGAATACAACTTAGATGAACACTTGCATTGATTAACTAGATGAAGACTTGCATTGATCAATACAAAGATATGAAGACCTGCTCTAAGAAAATACCACTGAATCACACCGAATGACAAAATCAAGTCACTCCTTCACACTATAGTGCTATTCGCCATCCACTAGGAAGCCCACGCTTTGTATCCTCACCACAGAGGGACTTCCGACAGTAGGCTTGTAGCCATAGAGTGCAAAGAGGAGACCTGAAGAGATGTCGGAGCTAAGATATGTCCATCCCCAATGTGTGCAAGTCCATTGCTTTTTTAGGCTTCCATAGGCCAAGAGGGCCTTGCCGATTTCCCACGTTCACTGAATATGCACCGATTGATTGCCCCAAAATTGGCGGGGTAGGTCAAATATGGTACTGGCCACCAACTTTATATTAAATCCTCAAAAATAGGCGCTCAGGGTTTTGTCCTCAGAAATGTTCGGCGGCAGCACTCATTTATCTTTTCACACTTTTATTGTCACTTTTGAATCCAAGCTGAGGTCTCCCTCTTAGCGGAAATAACCAGACAAATCACTTGGACTAGACATCTAGGTTCATTATGAGCTCCCAAGCAAAGATCGTGGGATCCTCATTATGCGCCACTCATGATAATATATTGACCTTTAGAAGCACATCCTTCATATAATTATTGTAGTAGCTTTTGACCATCTGATCACGAGAGGAATCATCTTCTGCTGTCACGGAAGCTCCAACATCATCTTTTGCCTATCTTACATATTGAGTGGTGGGAGGCGGTGGTGTGGATGGTGTGGGGAGAGGGGGAAGGTGGTGGGTGGTGTGGATGGTATGGGTGGTGTGGGGAGTGGTGGGAGGTGGTGGGTGGTGTGAGTGGTGCAGGTGGCCGTGGGGAGTGGTGGGAGGCGGTGGGTGGTGTGGGTGGTCATGGGGAGTGGTGGTGGGGGGAGGGCGTTGGTGGTGTGGGAGGCCGTGGGGAGTGGTGGGAGGTGGTGGGTGGTGTGGGTGGTGTGGGGAGGACGTGGGGAGTGGTAGGAGGTGGTGGGTGGTGTGGCTGGTGTGGGGAGGCGTATACAATGCTTTTGTTTACTTGCAAAAATATCATGTCATATGCAAAAGAAACTATTATCCAATTAACCTTACCTTTGTTGACTTCTAGGTCCCTCTTGGCATCACTTGAGAAAATTTTCTAATTGCAAAATATATGCTACTCAACAAAAAATATTATTAATACCAAAAATATCAAACAAAATATATCACAAGAACATCAGGGATCACATCAAGCATAAACAATGAAAGTAGACACACAATTCTATTGTATGCTTCCACTTTCTTTCTTCTATATACTTCTCCCATGTGCAGAATTAGTTCCTTGTTGAATTCATCTCCGTTCTCTTTTCCAACCTAAATATCTCTCTCATTGGTCCCATTCCCTTGCCACTTATAATTTTTTCTCTTACTTACCTTTTTCTCTACTCCACTCTCTCTAATTCATCAATCAAAACAAACCTTTTAATCTTACCTAATTCATTGACTTCTCTCTCAAGATGTATTGACCACATACATGCATCTACAAGAACCTCTCAAGTCTAATCTTGGTTCACCTCAACAAAACTACGCATCATAAATGTGATTCAAGAATTTAGAAGTAGTTGAACAACCTAAGTGTAGAAGTGCACAACTCTTAGAAGGCTCGCGAATAAACAAGACATCTAGCATGATTAGATCTCTCAAGTCCAAGTCTTCTATAGACACATACCAAATCAACTGAGTTCAAGCTTTGATTTGACTGCTTAATTAGGTATCCACATCAGCCCATATCCTTACAACACATACACATTCCCATCTGAGCATCACACCCTCTCCTCCCTTTTGTCCCCGCTTGAGAGAGGAATTTTTTCTTTCTTGTTTTCTTCTTTGTTTATTTTTACATTTATTCAAACAAGTCGGACTATGTCCAAGCTGGAGGCAACATGCCCAATGTCCAACTTAGTTGGTTCCACCTGTTTACCAACCTGACATAGCGTACGATGCACAACACCAGCCCTATGTGAAATCGACATTGGCTCATGGTTTTGACCACTCGGCCAAAGTGCCTCCACCTTCCTCTCGGCCCACATAGGAACATAGCTACATAAAGGTCAAGCTTGGCAAAACTAGCATCAGCTCGTGGCGTCAATCACTCGATCAAGGTTGTTCCACCTGCCTACTAGCTCACCATAGTTCACTGGCAATACACACACACACACACACACACACATATATATATATATATATATATATATATATATATATATATATATATATATATATATATATATGTGTGTGTGTGTGTATATATATATATATATTTATTTATTTATTTATTTATATTTCTCTCTTTTTTTTCAGTTCCAAACAATTGAGAATTACTTGAAAAAAGAAAGGGCTTTATTTTCCCACCATCCTAGCACATCACATCACATACATATAACGTTTCATGAACATCCTAATGAAACATACCATCTCTCTACCGCTATGTAAGCTAAAATTCATAAACTACATTCTATAGTCAACTTTTTCTCTCAAGACCTGCACATACTAACCATCTCATCATTTGTAACCTCGAAAAGTGTCACTTCATCTCTGACGTTTGCAACTCAACTTGATCTATCTATCTTCACATCTCAAACTTGCAATCCTAATGAAGCAAACCCTAGACAGACCTAAGCTATCAATACCCATGGCACAACTAGTCGTACACATCTCAAAGAACACCCATACGATGGAGCACATGCTCTTGGCAAAGTCAATAATTTGCCCATTGGTCTGTTTGATAACACTAAGGACTCAAAACATTAATTATTCTTCTCGACATTGTCTCTAATCATTCTTTAACTTGCATGATCATTACATGTCATTCAGACACACTATCGAATCCTCTATTTCCTTTCTCCTCTCTACAATGTTTTCAATTATGTTTCCAATTCTTAAACTCTTTACTCCAACTAACTTTCCCCTCCACTTCTAGTCATTCCCAATCTTTTTATTTCTAGATCTTCTTCTTCTTCTTATTCCCACCTACTCTTTCTTCTTCTACTCAATATAATTTTTCTTTTGAATGTAAGGAGATTAATAACATTGAAAAATATTAGAACTTTTCCTCTTCAGCTCAACATCCTAAATGCAAAGAGAAAACAAGAAGAAAATAGAAATACCCTATTCTGACCCTCAAATCATTTGAATGAGTGATGTTGCATCACTAAGGTCAAGTAGTTATGCCATAGAGATCTTTCACTCAGGTTGCCCTAAACTCAACATGCCCATTTGATCACTTTTTTTTCTCTATTATATATAGAGAATAATAATTTCTCTCTATAAAAGAAAGTTATGATACCGATACAGAACATTGATAACTGCATTCCCCTTCTACACATTGTGGCACCAAAACACATTCGTAATTTATAAGCATCATCAGCTTCCCTTTCAAGCACAAGTTCCTACTTAATTTTCCTTTTCTAAACAAAGGAACTTCTCCATTAGCTTGGCCAATTTTTTTTTGGAAGCACTCGTCTCAAAGTTTGAAAGTAATTGGGCTTTTTTATTTGGTTTTGAATATCTGCAATTTTTACATTCACAATCCTTTTCTCTCACATTTCCTTTCAACAACCATTCTCTTAGCATCAACAATTGGTATCAAAGACATGCTAACTTCTTTCACAATGGAGATCCTATCTTGGTTAGCATGATGATGAAGAGAACATGAGACACATAAAAAAATCATCTAGATTTTCACTCATCTCAAAATCAACTTCTTGTTCAACTACAATAGCACTTGGTACTTCTACTTTAGGAATTCTTGTATTACTCAAAGCTTCCTTCACTCCAATCACGAGCACATTCAAGAGTATCCTATCATAGCTTAAAATTAAACTATCAACAACTAAATTCCAGTGATTCAAGCTTTCCTTCAATAACACTCAATGTTGATAGAGTGACTATTGGACCTAATCCGTTATTTCATAAAAGGCTTCTACATAATGTTCTTGAAAGCTGAAGGGATAGACCTTCACCACCTTGACCCTTGAATTGTGGGGCTGTAGTGGAGGAAACTATATATTGATTTCTTCTCTCCCTTGACTTGGTCTACTTGCTTGAGGGCTTCCAAGTTCTATCTTAACACTTGCAATCACATAAATGGCACCATCTCTCAAGAGTCCTTCAAAGCTATTTAGGAAGAGGACTTTAGCATAATGATAGTCTTGCCTGCACGAACAATTTTACACAGAGATTCCCAAGTTTCTCTTCTATCAGAATTGATTTTTGATCTACAAATAAGGTAGATTCTGTCCTTCCTCTTTTGCCCTCAATCAAGGTTGAAGCTTGACCCATTAAAAAAATCCAACTAGAAGTAGAACTCTACAAACTGGATCTTCTTCAACAAAAGGTTAGTTAGGATGGCCACTTGAGTACTATGAATTCTTACTAATAGAGTTAATCCCATTAAAAAGAAAGCTTGTAGTAGCAAGTCCTATGAGAGAACATACAAGTGCCAGACTCAACATGCCTTCCCATTTAGATGAGCTTCTCTTTGAATTCCTTCTCTCGTGCAATTTTTTTCTTTTTGAAAACTTTAGTTCTCTAGCTTTCCTTATCAGCAAAAGTTATGAGCATGTGTTGATGCAAAAACTTCTGCCATAGCTTTTAAATATACTTCAATTCTTTGACAAGATGCTCTCACCACAAAATCCATCTACTCTTGTGCTCTCCTTGGCTTCCCCTTCAATGCATGTCTATTCTACTCTAAACAGTTGGATGTGCGAAACCAGAAAAAAAAAAGCAAAAGAGGATCCCCATAGAGCTTGAGGCCTACTTTTCTACTGAGAAGAAGCTCTTCCACCAACACCTGCGAATAGCAAAAAATCCTAGATGCAAACCTGTAAAACCTCTTGTAAATATCCCCTCATGCCTTACGTTGGGTTCTTACAAACGCTTGAAGAATCTGATTGACATCATGCCTCATGGACCACTCTTTAATGAGCCATGCAAATCACTTGTATTCTCTAAAAGTGAATAAAAATCAAGCTCTTTCTTCACAAAGTAAATACCAACAAAACATAATAGAGGATTATTGCTACAAAGATCGACCACATTATGCAAGATCTTATAACCACAAATAGATATCAAAAGATCACTTCAATGCCACAGAGATGAAAGCATGGCATCTTCTAGTATTGGATGAGGCTTCCAAGCCCCCATATTTTCCTCTAAAATCCAAGAAAAATAAAACCATTCTTTTATAGAATTTGCTTTAATAACTCATTTCTACTTCATAAGAAGAAAAGCTACTTCTCCTCCCAAAATCAAAGAAGGTGATTCAACCTCGCTGCTGTTGAAATCCCAATCTTCTCATCTCTTTTGGCTATGATTCTAGCCTCTCGGAATAGATCCTGATACTACTCCTCCACTATGATTGATTTTTTTCTTGTTTGGTTAGAATGATGCTTAGCAAGTTTCGGGGCTTGCTTGACATTTTTAGGGTGCTTTAGTATGCAGACCAGAGACCAAAGATATGAAGATATCTCACGATTGGAAAAGGCAATAACTATGCAACTTTGTAGCTATGAACTAGACACTATACTGAATCTATAATACTTTAAATCACATGAAATAATCAACCATTCATTGAGAACAAGCTCTGAGAAGCTCACTGTTCTAAGAGCAGAGAGGTGAAGTAGAGAAGGAATCAATGTATATGTTTTAGATCACATAGAAATACAATGACATTGGTAATGTTCAATTGCACAATGTGAGGGTTCTGAAGGACATATGGATTGAGCTCACTAATCACAAGGAATCCCCTCAAATGATCTCATAATCTAGCTGACTTATGCGAACCTTTTTTTATCCTCTTTTATAGTTGAAGTTGGAGGCAAGGTTTGAAAACAAATTCAAATTCTCACCATAAAGTGAGCCCTAAATTATAGGATTTATTCTCTCATCAATCATCTACCAAGTAATCTGAGATTTGATTCCTTCTAAATCCAAGTGAGAGTAGTGCAATAAACATAGGTACTTTTACAAAGATAAAAGGTAAAGTGACTTTTAAAAGGGAGTGATCATATGTGACAATATGAGATACATGGTAGTTATCCAAGTATGTAGGCTTGGATTCATTTGCACCAACAGATCCACCTCTGACCTAACATGCTTGATCTTCATTTATCCTTGATCTCTTATAACCCAATCATCATCTTGAATGTGTTGAGCTTAGTTCCATCCAAAGACTTTGTGAGCATATCTGCATATTGCAAATGATTTGATACATAGTACAATTCGATGTCCTTGCTAAGTAATTTCCCTCTTACATAATGATAGTGCACTTCAATGTGCTTAGTCCTTGCATGATATACAGGATTAGAAATGAAATAAACTGAACTAGTGTTGTCTCCAAAAATCATTGGAGTATAAGAATGTAACCCAAAGTCTGTGTAGTGTACTTTGAGCCACATGCCTCTTGTGTTGCATTTGCTAAGCCTCCATATTCTGCCTCTATAGATGACAATGCCAACCCAATTTGCATTACAATACATTTTGATATCCAAAACAGAAGTGAACGGATAAAACATCCCTTCATTTATGGTACCCTTCAAAAATTTTAACATCCTCTTGGCAGCTTACAAGTGAGGTTTTCTTGGTGTATGCATAAACTTGCTTAATGTACTTACTCTATAACATATATCCACTCTTGTTAAGGTTTCATAATTGAGACTCCCAACAAGCTTTTGGTTAATTATAATATCTTCAAGAAGTTCTTCCTGATGAGAACTAAGTTTGTGTTTGAGGTCCATGGGTGTACCTACAATTTTGGTGTTCTCCATCTTGAATTTTACCAACATATCATGAATGTACTTCTTCTAAGTAATAAACACACCTGAATTTGTATACACAAGTTCCAATCCAAGAAAATATGCTAACAAACCAAGGTCATTGATCTTAAACTCTTCCATCATCTAAGATTTGATTTACTTGATGCCATGAGCATCATCCCCTATAATGATAATGTCATCCGCATAAACACATAAGTAAATACCTTCCAAGCTAGTCTTCTTTATGAATAAAGAAGAGTGTGCCTTGCTAGCAACAAATCCTTGATCCTCCAAATATGTGACAAGCGGAGGGTTCCAAGCTCTAGGAGCCTTTTCTAGACCATAGAGTGCTTTCCTTATCTTGCATATATAACGTGGTTTTTTCTTATCTTCATACCCTAGTGGTTGAGCCATGTAAACTTCTTTTGAGATCCATACATTTAGGAATGCATTCTTAAGAACTAATATAGGTTCCAATTCTTTGAAGCAGCAACACTTGCCAAAAGCCTAATGGTTGGAATCTTAGCCATAGGTGAAAAAGTCTCCTCATAATCCACTCCACGGGTCTGACCAAACCCCTTTGCTACTAGAATTCGTTTGTACATGTTTATAGAATCATCTTAATTCTTCTTGATTTTATATATCCACTAGATCCTATTACCTTCATACTTCGCTTCTTGGGAACCAAATCCCAAGTATTGTTCTCCTCATTTGCTTCAATTTCTTCTTGCATGGCTTCTCTCCATTCTTCCTTCTCATTGGCTTCTTCAAATGAAGAAGGTTCTTCTCTTATAGAATCTTTAGTCATGTACACAGAATGCGTGGTGACTAGTGATGTGTCATAGCCATACCCTATGTCTTTTTTACTCTCCCTTTTGTGATCTTCTAAGTGCTTGATTGGAAGACTCTGGAATATCTTCCAATTGCTTGAACTTGGTCTTGAATTTTGACTTCCAAACCTTGAAGTCAATCTGCTCTTCATCCTCTAAGTTGACATGGTATTTGTTGACCTTCTTGAGTGAGAGTTGGAAAATCACTGTCCAAGTCATAAGGCACCTTAATTTTCCTGCACTCATCTTCAAACCATGAATTATTTTCATCAAACACCACATCCCTACTAAGTGTAAACCCTTTGTTAGTGAGATTGTATAATCTATATCCCTTCCGAGGTTGGTCATAGCCAATGAATATACACTTTTTAGCTTTTGGATCAAGCTTTCCTCTAATCTCTGAGGGTATATGTGCATAAGCAATGCACCCAAAGATTTTACAATGGTCCAATAAGGCTCTCCTACCATTCCATGCCTCAAAAGGTGTCATTCCATCCAAAGATTTGGATTTGAGCCTATTAATCTGATATGTGGCTATGGAAACAACCTCAGCCCATAAGTAATTTGCTAGTTTCTTTTCATTCAACATTGATCTTACATCCTCCACTATTAGTCTACTCCTCCTCTCTGCCACTCCATTTAGTTTAGGAGTGTATCTTGTTGTGATCTCTCTCTTTCTACCTCTTTCCTGTAAGAATGAGTCAAATTCATGTGAAAAATATTCACCACCTCCATCAAATCTGATTCTCTTCAAGCTTCTACCTGTTTGGTTCTCAACCAATGCCAAATACTTTTTCAAAAAAGTAAAGACTTCATCTTTGTGCTTCATGAAGTAAAGAATTGTCCATCTAATATACTCATCTATGAATGAAACATAGTACCTTGATCCTCAGATTGAAGGCTCTCTGCTAGGACCCCACACATGAGTGTGTAGAAGCTCCAAGTAGTCTTCATACATATATCCTTTCCTATTGAATGGTTGTCTCTAAGATTTACCAAATTGGCATGCTCGACATTTGTATATCATGTGCTGCTTGGACACATTTGGAATGCCAAGCACACTTTGATCCCTACGTATTTGCTTTATAATTCTTTCACCTATATGACCTAGCCTTTTATGCCATATCTCTAGTTTAGATTTGTTTGATCTCTGTATTAGAAGAGTGCAATGTTTGTGGTATCTTCAACTTCAAATGTAAAGAGTCTTCCAGATTTCTCACCTTTTGAAATCCTCTTGAAGCCTTGTTGAGGATCTTCCACATATGCTCCATGCCTTGTGAATTTGACCTGTAATCCTTTCTCAACAATCAAACCTACACTGATTAGATTTTTTGTTATGGTTGGCACATATAAAACCTTACTCAAAAGGTTCATGTTACCCTCAGAATCCTTGACATTTTCAATTTTCTTAGCAGAGTGTCTAGTTTCATTACTCTTCTACACTTCATGCTTCCTTTTAGGTTATTCAAGATAAGATAGAAATGCTACATTTCTAGCCACATGATTGAAACAACCAGAATCAATATAGAAAAGATGCTCATCATCTTTACCTTGCTTGGATGTCATGTTCATAATCAGTAGAGAATCCTCTTGGTCTTGTGTGTAGTTGTTATAATCTCTTCTACCTCTAAAGCCTCCTTGGGATTTGTTATTGTAGCCTTGATTGTAGTTGTTATGATAATGGCTTCCTCTATTGTTGAACCTGCCTCTGGATTGTCCATAGCCTCCTGTATGGAAGCATCTTCCTCTCTAATTCCATGGGTTTTTGAAGCATTCTTCTATGGTGTGATTGGTTAGTCCATTGATATTCCAAGGTAAAGTGTTGTAAGATCTCCTCTTGCCTTTCTTTCCTCCTCTGCCCCTTCCTGTAGTACCTCTTCCTCTACGTGTGAAGTTCACTTGAGAGGTACTAGACTCTTCTTCATTCTTTTTTCCTTTACCTTCATCCTTACTTTTATTTCTATCTATATAAAGGACAGAAGATTGGTTACCTCTAGAGTTATCTCCATTCTTGTTGAGGTTTTTCTCATGGGTGAAGAGTTGCCCCATCAATGTGTTGAGGTGAGGTATTAGCATATCCATATAAAGGTCCAATTATGTGGTGAATAACTCCCACTTATCATCAGCTTTGATGCCATTTATGATCTGCCTTACTATATGCTTCTTTTCTATCTCTTCTCCAATCCTTGCAAGCTGGTAAGCTACATCCTTCATCTTGGTTACATAGTCAACTTCACTTTGCTTTGGTTGTTTTTTCAAGGCTGTAAAATCCACCCATAGCTGGTTCTTCCTAGCCCTTGTATTTGATGAGAAGTATAATGAAGAAAGTACTTCCAAAGTCTCTTGGGAGATTTTATAGTTCCTAATGTGAGGTAATAAGAAACAAAAAATTGAGTTAAGTATATAAGACCTAGCAAGAGCATCCTTTGCACACCATGTAGTTAGCCTTTCTTGCTCTTCCCTTGTAGGTTGAGGTTTGCTCCTGAATGTTGGCATTTCTTCATCTGCTGAGATATATCCATATAAGATTCTTCCTTGGAGGTAGGCTTGCATTCTTAGTGACCATGCTCAATAGTTGCTCCTGTCCAATTTGTCAATGAATGATGGAAATCCATCTCCCATCTTGCTTTGATGTTGCTCTCATACCACTATAGGAGAGATGGCGGATATATTCTAGAGATGAAGTGGTGCTACAAAACTCTACTTCATACTAGCCAAGAACAAGTTGCGGAGAGTGTAGTAGGCCCCTTGATCTTCCTATTGATCACAAATAATCACATATGTGGTATGGATCATGATCGTCTAATCAATGAATCAAAACATATAAGTAGAAAGTTGAACCAAGATCATATGCTTGCTATTTTGGTCTTTGCATATGTTCAGTAAGTGATCAATGCTATCAACCTGCTAGCAACTCGATAAATTCCTTTTGGAAGTATCTAATTAACATAGATAGCTACCAATCATGACTTGTTTCAATAAAAAAGAAGGACTACACTAAGAATGATGCTTAGCAAGTTAGAAGAATGATCCTTAGCAAGTTAGAAGACTTTGCCCAACATTTTCGGGGTGCCATGGTGTGCAGTTCAAAGATATGAAGATATCTCACATTTCAAAAAGGCAATAATAATGAAACTTTGTAGCTATGAGCTAGATATTATACACAATCTATAGTAATTTAAATTACATCAAATAATCAACCATGCACTGAGAACAAGCTCTGAGAAGTTCACTATTATGACATGATCATAGGATATTTCTCTCCTTATTGATCCAAGTGGGACCCATCTAAAGTTCCACAAATGTGCTAAGGCTGAGGCTTGAATCTCAAAATTGATATGTTCTCAATGTTCATGACATTTTTCTTTGCGTATGAAAAGAATTTATGTGCAATTTTGATGCTTGCAATAGACCTAGTGGGCTATGAAAGATGCATTCAATAAAATCAATGGAATTTTCCTAAAGAGGGAACCATTCACTAAAAAAAAGATGTCTTTTCGCAAGTCTTTATGCCCATGCATATAGTCACACAAACATTTTTCTTTGTCACCATTCATTCACTAGGAGGAATCTACAGGCTTGCAACACTTTGCAGCACAATATGAGATGCCTAATGATGCTTGAATGTACTACAAATGAAAATAATGAGAGAGCAAATCCTCCTATATAATCTTGTGCAATTGGAATACTGAAATCCTAACTATACCTCCAAATAGAGAGCATTATAAAGTAACATGACTTATCCAAGAAGATTAATTGACACCTTTGTCAAGACTTATAGAAGGTTCCACTCAATTTAACCTATAAGAATATGTAAAAGTCTTCCACAAAGCTTAGATTTAATATTCCTTCAATTTGAGTAGATAGTTCAACTTTTGTAGCTTGGTAAATGCATGCAGAAGTGGACTAATTGTCAAATGTATACCCTTCATGTTGTGGCAATAAACTTGTGGAGTAACATAAGGAAGCTCCATATCATCAAATAAATTCTTGAATTATATCACGTCACATATTATCATTGCAAGCACTGGATATTCTACTCTTGTAGATGAACGCTCCACCATTGATTGTTTTGATCAGCTGCAAGGTACAATCCGATTCCTTGTTGTTAATATGTGCTTGCTCATACTTCCAGAATCATCTTTTCGTCTTGCCCAATCTGCATCAATAAAAGATTTTACATCAAGATTAGTATTGTTGGATCATAAAGGTTACACTATGCTTTAGGTGGATTAGCTCTTCATCAAAAAGACATCTTTGAATTATGTCAAGGATATCCATTGAACAATTTTCTCATTTATGTTTATTTTTTCATATTTCATAAGGATATTTTATGAAGCAATTCTTAGATATTTAATCTTCTGTAAAATGATAAAGGGAAAATACATATTTTAGAGTTTTGAAAGTGGTTGAGGTTGTTGAATCAATTAGTGACCAAATCAAAATCAAAATTAGATCTCCTATATTGTAGGAAATTGATTTGTTGACTACAACCATCAAAATCAACAAGCTCATTTGAAATCAAACAACTGTAAAGAAATTCTTCGGCATCAATGGTCTATATAAATACTCCCAATCACTTGTACATCATTTTGAAGCAACATACATACATATTTTGGTCGTTATTTTGTTCCTCTATTTCTCTACGCCATCATCTTTAATAACAATTACCTTGTAGAAGTTGGTTTCCTTTCTAAAGTGCTGAACATTTGATGAATGGGAAAATATTGGAAAGATATTACTATCTATAGGTTTTTAATACATTTTTATAGCATTTGGTTTAGTGGATTGTGAGAAATCGTAATTTTAAGGTCTCAGGGTCTATCTCTAACAACCATGAAAAATCAAGGGTACCATGAATCACTATTAAGTTCACTGCAAACACATTAGTTGATTTTAATTCTTCCTCTTCTCCAGTTTAGGTACTTAACTATACGTATAACATTCCTCCAAAAGGAATTTTCCAAAGTTTGATCATGTTGGCTGCTTTGAGCATTTGAAATTGAGTAGTTCTGTTGGAGCAAGTCTATGACAAGCCTAAGTATTGGCTTGAGTCTCACAAAGTCTTAGAAGAAGCTTTAAAAAGAAGACTATGTAAAGATCACTTGTGAACTACCTCTTGTAACTTTTGAAGAGTTTACTTAATGTAAAAGTAAGAGAATCTTAAGTGGTTGAGTCCACTTGATCAAGAATGGAAAGAGGAGCCACGAATTTGTGATTTGTGGTAGGTAGAGAATCAAATCAATCATTGATTGATTGGAGAGTGATTGAGGGAAGTTAGCCTCCCAAACTCAACTATAAATAGATGGCAGTTTTAGTCATGGTTAGAGAGACCTATGTGAAGACCTCCAAGAGCTGAGCTTTATGCCATATCAAGGTGTGATTACAAGGCTAACATATGTATCAATAATTCATTGTATTGTACAAGTAATATACTTTCATTTTCATGATTATTTGAGTTCATCTTTCCATGTTCTTGTGAAGTGTACTACTCACTGCCATTACTCTCAGTTTTTCTCAGTCAGCTTGCAGAGATGTTTTCTCTGAGCTTGGTGCATCATTTTCAGTGATTTAACTTGGTAACTTTAGCTCTATAAGTCTACTATATGCTCACAAAGTTTCATGTCATTTGGATGTTGCAATCTTCAGTTATGTTCATTTGAAGTCAACAGAGTCTGTTCATCTTCACTTCTCTGTCAGGTACCCGACTTTTTCACTCATCTTGTCAGAGCCATTTCTCACTGGTTACTTTTCCAAATTCAGTGATTTATAGCTTTTTGAATTCAACGTACTGTCTAGTATAACCATACAAATTTTCATAATCATTGGATCTCGAAATGTGGAGGTATATTGATTTTTCTGCTCACTGGTCTCAAACTGTAACAGCCCGTGAAAATCGGGATGATGTCATCAGTTATTAAAACTCATTCTCAGTGTGTGGTTCATTATTTTTTATGAGATTACTCTTGAAAGTTAGCTGTTTAAGTTACCTAGACTTCCCCAAGAGGAATTAAGCTAATTGCTGCTGTGCTCAGAGAATTATGTAAAACACTGGACAAGTGTATGAACCAAGAATAGCAAGTTTTCACCTCTGAGCTAACTCCAACTTATCTGTTTTGATCTATCTTTTTGAGAGTGATCTTCCAAGGTACATAGGGTGTCTAATACATCCATTGGCAAGCTAAAAGGGCTCACCATATACTCCTGGAGTTCATTTGGCTGGTGTAGATCAAGGATTTTGCAACACCTCTTCATCTTCAAGCACATACCTATCCATCTCTTCACAGTGGTATCAGAGCAAGGTTGGACAACATGGCAGATGGATTTCCTTCATCAATTGACAAATTGGACAGAGGTAACTACTCAGCTTGGTCATTAAGGATGGAAGCTTATCTCCAAGGTAGAAGTTTATATGGTTATGTGGCTGGAGATGAAGTTATGCCAAGTTTCAGGAACAAAAGTCAACCAACACAAGAAGAGCAAGAAAGATTGAGCACATGGTGCTCCAAGGATGCACTTGCAAGATCTTATCTCCTCAACTCTATCTCAGATTTTTTGTTGCCTCACATTAGAAGTTATAAGACATCTCCGGAAGTATGGGATGCACTTGAAGCTTTCTTTTCTTCAAGTACTAAAGCTAGGAAGCATCAACTATGGCTGGATTTCACAACTCTCAAGAAGGCTCCCAAACAAAATGTGACTGATTTTGTCACAAAGCTCAAGGACATAGTAGATCAGTTGGGAAGCATTGGAGAGGTAATAGATGAAGAGCAAATTGTAAGGCAGGTTATCAATGGCTTGAAGGCAGATGACAAGTGGGAAGCATTCACCACAGCTATGGATTTGTACATGGACATGCATGTACCTAATTTCAACACACTCATTGGACAACTACTTACTCAAGAGGCAAAGCTTATCAAAAATGGAGAAAGCTCTAAAGGTAATCAATCTTCAGCTTTATACACCGATAAAAGCAAGTCTAAAGATAACAAAGGAAAGGCAAAGAAAGTGGATGATGAAGCAGGTACATATCAAGCTAACTATGCAGGTAGAGGAAGACATGGCAGAGGTAGAGGAAGAGGAGGTAGACAAGGCAAGGGGAGATCCCAAGACTCCAACTCATGTTCTTTTTATGGATTAACTAATCATACGACTGAAAATTGCTTTAAGAATTCCAGGAATCAAAGAGGTAGAGGATACCATAGAGGAAGTTATGGCTACTCAAGAGGAAGGTTCAACAACTACCATGGCAACTACAACAACTACAATCATTCAAACTATCAAGGAGGCTACAAAGGAAGGAGAGACTACAATAACTACACAGAAGACTCAAACAAAGAGGATTCATTATTGATCATGAACATGGCTATGCCACAAGGTAAATCTGATGAGCATGTTTTCTACATAGATTCAGGTTGTTCAAATCATGTGGCAAGAAATGTGGCACTCCTATCAGATTTAGAAGATCCAAGGAATAAGCATGAGGTACAAACAGATGATACAAAACATCCTGTGGAGAAAATAGGCAATGTCAAAGCACCTGATGGAAACATCAACCTACTCAGTAAGGTACTCTATGTCCCTACCATTACAAAGAATTTGATAAGTGTTGGGCAAATAGTAGAGAAAAGGTTGCAAGTCAGGTTCACAAAAGCAGGAGCATTTGTTGAAGATCCAAGTCAAGGATTCAGAAGAATTGCAAAAGGTGAAAAGACAGGTAGATTGTTCACATTTGAATTACAAGACACTAGAAACATTGCTCTCTTTAATTATGGTAGTCAGACACTCACAGAATTGGAAGTATGGCACAAAAGGTTAGCACATATTGGTGAAAGGTCATTAAAGAAAATTTGCAGGGACCAAAGTGTACTTGGACTCCCTAATTTGTCAAAACAACATATGATTTATAAGTGTAGTGCATGTCAATTTGGAAAGTCTCACAGGTTACCATTCATGAAGAAAGGTTATATGCATGGAGATCTCTTGGAGTTGGTTCATACAGATGTATGGGGACCTAGCAAGGAAGCTTCAATATCTGGATCAAGGTATTATGTTTCCTTTATTGATGATTGCAGCAGATGGACTATCCTATTCTTTATGAAACACAAAGATGAAGTTTTTTCATGTTTCAAAAGATATTTGGCTCTTGTGGAGAATCAAACAGGTAAATCACTAAAAAGGCTAAGGTCAGATGGAGGGGGAGAATACTTCTCCCATGAGTTTGATTCTTTTCTTCAAGAAAGAGGAATCAAAAGAGAGGTAACTACAAGGTACACTCGTGAGCAAAATGGAGTGGCAGAAAGGAGGAATAGGACAATTGTTGAAGCTGCAAGGTCTATGTTAAATGAAAAGCATTTACCTAATTACTTATGGGCTGAGGCTGCATCTACAGCCACTTACTTGATTAACAGGTTGCCTTCAAAATCCCTTGATGGGATGACTCCATATGAGGCTTGGAATGGAAGAAGACCAAGATTAGATCATTGTAAAATTTTTGGATGTATTGCTTTTGCTCATGTTCCTTCACAGGTTAGAGGCAAGATGGATCCAAAGGCAGAAAGGTGTGTATTTATTGGATATGACAACAATCAAAAGGGCTAGAGGTTATACAACCCTACCAACAAAGGATTCTTGGTAAGCAGAGATGTAGTTTTTGATGAGAACAATTCATGGTATGAAGATTCATGCAGGAAGGTCAATTTACCATATGATCTTGAAGAAGATTTTCCAAAGCTTGGTAGAGAACAACCAAAGATTGAAGAACAAGACACCTCGGAGGATGATGAAGAATCTCATATGTAAAAGATCAAAGCATGGAAGTCTAAAGGTAAAGCAAAATTGCAGGAACTTGGACATGAGACAGAATCATCACATCATGGCCTAAGAAGATCTATGAGGGAAAAGAAAAAACCAGAAAGGTATGGGTTTGACACCTCATTAGTAACTAAACATTCTATCTACATAGCATAGGACATAAACCAAGAGGAGCCATCATCATTTGAAGAGGCCAAAGCAAAAACAGAATGGAAGCATGCAATGAAGGAAGAGATTGAAGAACTTGAGGAAAACAACACTTGGGATTTGGTGCCCAAGACTTCTCCATGAAGGTAATAGGCTCAAGATGGGTCTATAAACTCAAGAAGAATTCTGATGGTTCCATTAACAGGTATAAGGAAAGGCTTGTAGCAAAAGGCTTTGCACAAACTCAGGGAATTGATTATGAGGAGACTTTCTCTCCTGTGGCAAAGATGCCTATTATTAGGGTTTTGCTTAGTATTGCCTCTTCCAAGAATTGGAAGATACTTCAACTAGATGTAAAGAATGCATTTTTGAATGGTTGGATAACAGAAGAGGTATATATGGCACAATCACCTGGTTTTGAGAACCAAGTTTATCCTGATTATGTGTGTAAACTTAACAAAGCATTGTATGGTCTCAAGCAAGCTCCAAGAGCTTGGAATTTCAGGCTTGTTTCATTCTTGCAGGACAAAGGCTTTCAACCAAGCAAGGCAGATCCTTCACTCTTTATTAAAAAGAGTAATTCCGAGGTCATCTACTTATGTGTATATGTAGATGATATTATATTGACAGGAAATGATGTAGATGGTATGAAGAAGATCAAAGATCAGATGAGAGAAGAGTTCAAGATAAGTGATTTGGGTTCACTTACCTACTTCCTAGGTTTGGAAGTTGTCTACAAAGATCATGGTTTGTTTCTCACTCAAAGAAAGTACATTAAGGACATGTTGGCAAAATTCAAGATGCAAGATTGTAAGATTGCAGGTACTCCAATGGAGGTCAATCACAAATTGAGCTCACATGAAGGTGAACTCATAGAGGACATCACATCATATCAAAGTCTAGTGGGTAGTCTCAAGTATGCCACATTGACAAGAGTAGATATATGTTACAGTGTGAGTGTGCTAAGTCAATTTATGCACATACCAAGGAAACCACATATGGATGCTGCCAAAAGGATTCTCAAGTATCTCAAAGGAACCATAAATGAAGGACTTTATTATCCTTATTTATCTGATTTAGGTTTGAAGCTATTTTCTGATGCATATTGGGCTGGCTCCAAGGAAGATAGAAGGAGCACTTCAGGTTATCTTACCTTTGCAGGTTCAAAGCTTATTTCATGGTCATCCAAGAAGCAACCCACAGTTGCTCTCTCTTCTACTGAAGCTGAATATAGAGGTCTTGCCATAGCTACACAAGAAGCTATGTGGATGAAGACATTATTCAAAGATCTTGGATTCGAGTTTGGAACTCCAACTATTTTTGGTGACAATATGAGTTCTATTCACTTGGCTGCTAATCCTATTTTTCATGCAAGTACTAAACATATTGAAGTTCATTATCACTATGTATGAGAAAAGGTTCTAAGCAAAGAGATTCAAATATCATATGTGTCCACTCATCAACAATGTGCAGATATTCTAACCAAAGCATTGGATGGTACAAAGCTTTGCAAATTCAAGGCTATGATTGGTTTGCAGGTAATCTTGGAAGATTGAAGACCTCAAGCATACTTGGCTTGAGGGGGAGCTGTTGGAGCAAGTCTATGACAAGCCTAAGTATTGTCTTGAGTCTCACAAAGTCTTAGAAAAAGCTTTAAAAAGAAGACTATGTAAAGTTCACTTGTGAACTACCTCTTGTAACTTTGAAGAGTTTACTTAATGTAAAAGTAAGAGAATCTTAAGTGGTTGAGTCCACTTGATCAAGAATGGAAAGAGGAGCCACGAATTCGTGATTTGTGGTAGGTAGAGAATCAAATCAATCATTGATTGATTAGAGAGTGATTGAGGGAAGTTAGCCTCCCAAACTCAACTATAAATAGATGGCAGTTTTAGTCGTGCTTAGAGAGACCTATGTGAAGACCTCCAAGAGCTGAGCTTTATGCCATATCAAGGTGTGATTACAAGGCACACATATGTATCAGTAATTCATTGTATTGTACAAGTAATATACTTTCATTTTCATGATTATTTGAGTTCATCTTTCCATGTTCTTGTGAAGTGTACTACTCACTGCCATTACTCTCAGTTTTTCTCAGTCAGCTTGCAGAGATGTTTTCTCTGAGCTTGGTGCATCATTTTCAGTGATGTAACTTGGTAAAGTTAGCTCTATAAGTCTACTATATGCTCACAAAGTTTCATGTCATTTGGATGTTGCAATCTTCAGTTATGTGCATTTGAAGTCAACAGGGTCTGTTCATCTTCACTTCTCTGTCAGGTACCCGACGATTTCACTCATCTTGTCAGAGCCATTTCGCAGTGGTTACATATCCAAATTCAGTGATTTAAAGCTTGTTGGATTCAGCGTCCTGTGTAGTATAACCATACAAATTTTCATAATCATTCGATCTCTAAATTTTGAGTTATGTTGATGTTTCTGCTCACTGCTCTCAAACTGTAGCAGCCCGTGAAAATCGGGATGATGTCATCAGTTGTTAAAACTCATTCTCAGTGTGTGGTTCATTATTTTTGATGAGATTACTCTTGAAAGTTAGATCTTTAAGTTACCTAGACGTCCCCAAGAGGAATTAAGCTAATTGCTGCTGTGCTCAGAGAAGTATGTAAAACACTGGACAGGTGTATGAACCAAGAATAGCAAGTTTTCACCTCTGAGCTAACTCCAACTTATCTGTTTTGATCTATCTTTTTGAGAGTGATCTTCCAAGGTACATAGGGTGTCTAATACATCCATTGGCAAGCTAAAAGGGCCCACCATATACTCCTGGAGTTCATTTGGCTGGTGTAGATCAAGGATTTTGCAACACCTCTTCATCTTCAAGCACATACCTATCCATTTCTTCACAATTTCATCCCAATATAACAAGATTTTTGAGCTCGTCAATATGAAAATTTATCTCTTTTGTACCAAATCTTTCTGATGGATGTTCCAAAACACATAATGGAATTTATTAGACTAATAATAAGACTATAAGGTTTATTTGACACTCCAAGAGTGCAAGCATTGGTCCTATACTCCTTAGCTGGATCAAGCATCATCACTTTTAACTTCACATTTCTACCTCCTAGAAGCTTATCATAGTTCTCTCAAGTATTGCACGAGTGAAGTATACCATTGTTTAAAGTGCCTTTCAGACAGTTAAGTACATTAATAACCACATTCCACTATACATGTGTAGGCTTGTGCATGAATTATCAAATTACTTCAATTGCATTAGCAATATCTATCCACTTATTTAATCCATATATCAATGATCTAATCAATTATCTATAAGTGTGTACATATTCATAGAAACCAATATGATGCACACTCAATTATACATTAGACTCCATGGGAACTGTATTTGATTTACATTCTAACAAGAAAAACATGAAGTAAATCACATATGTACTCTTTTGACTCAACCATATACCATCTTTACCATAAGATACTTCAATACACAATGCAAAACATAAAATCCCAACATTAAAAATTGTAAAATCCATAATAACCTTTTTCTTGATCTCATCAATCTCTTCTTTAGTATTTCCTATAATAATAAAATCATCAACATAAATACGAATATATATGCACTAATTTCCCATAAGCTTCACATATAAAGAAGGATATAAAAAACTTGGTTTCTAACCTTGAATTTTTTAATAGATTACCAATTTTCGTTTCTAGGTTGTAGGTACTTGTTTCAACCATATAATGCTTTTTCTAGCCTACAAATATATTTTGTATACTTTGCATTGATGAATCTTGTTCATTGCTCCACATAAACATGTTCCTCCAATTCCCCATTAAAAAACATTTGTTTTAACATCAAGCTAAAATATATTCCAATATTTACCTCATGCAATTGTTCAAATAGTTTGAGTTATAGGCATCTTTTTAATTGGATGAAATGTGTTTTCATAATCAATTTGATATGTTTGTGCATAACATTTTGAAACTAATCTTGCTTGTACCTCAAAATAGAACCATCAATATTCCTTTTAATACAAAACACTTACTTATTTCCAATTACCCTTGACTTATTATCTTATGATATAAGCTACCATGTCGTGTTTTCGTGCAATGCATCTATCTCCTCTTGCATCTCATTCCAATAAATTTTCATTTGAATTGGCATTTCTATTGTTCAAAAACATTTTACATAAAAGATGAAAGTGATACAAAAAGATTCAATATCTTTGCATTGGGTTTTGTTGTTATACTGCTCTTGTTCGTGTTCAAGTATTGTCAAACCAGATTTAGAACTTCCACCAACTTCTACTTCATTGCTTAACTCAACCAGGCATGATTTACCTTTCCTTTCCTTTTTCAATGTAGATGAAAATCGTTTTTCATTAAGGTCATTCTGTTCTTCTAAATTAACTAGTGTAACATCATCTAAGCCATCCTTTATTTCTTTTGCAATTCTATGTTGTGTCCCATTATACCAACAATGATAGGATTTATGAATAGCTTTACCACAATTGAAACATTTAATATCTTGTTTACCTTTATATATACCACATCCTCTTCAAGAATAAGCATATATCCTCCTAGCATGTATATTCATATTTGAGTTGCTTGCATCATCATCCTTATTGCTTGTTAACTCGTTTCTATCTCCATGATCTCTCAATATTCCTCTTTTACCAAGTCTCTGACCACACTAATTTCTTGCATAAAGCGCGTGACCTAAAGTACCCATTTGCATTTATTTATGCCATTTATACTAGTATCTTTAAGTATCATAAGTGAAACCAATTCTCCAAAATCAAGTGATTCCTCTCTCATAAATACAAAATTTATAAAAGCTTTGCATTTCTCATCCCCTTTAAACTAGTCAAAACAAATGATCTGTTGTGCATGATATTGAACCAAGTGTATCAAATTTTTCTTAATTTGTAAAACATAACTATTCACATAGTATGCGACGTCCTTTTGTAAATTGTTTAACTCATTGTTTAGTTGATTACATTGTGCCTTTCTTATTGTTGAGAATAAACTTTCGTATATTTCCCGAATATTCTTAATTCTTTTAAAATCGTGTATGTGTCCTATCATACTTGACTCAATATTTTATGATATAAAAAATATTCTGTTTTTTGCATGCTTATTCCACCTTTAATATTCACGAATTTATAGTATTGTCAGATTTTTATGTGGCAAATCCGGTTGAGATTCGATCGCACTGATTATACCATGAAATTCAAGATATGCAGATATGCAAAAAGCACCACGCTTGATCATTTGTCTTGCTCAGCTTTTCTATTTGATAATTTTCCTCGACCATAATTGAAATATCCGGTTGCAAAAAAACCAGTTCAATTATCAAAATACATTTAACTTTTTGTATTTAAACGCCCTTTAAAATAACAACAACATATCGTATCGCATTTGTTTTGCATCTTGTGCATAATCCACATGTATAGAAATTCTGGTTTTCTATATTGCTCTGATACCAATGCTGAAATTTAACTCACAATACAGAAACATGTCTAAAACATTCAGACGAGATCTTCTTCAAAGCAACAGTACTTTTTCATGCTAATTTAGAAACAAAAACAGTACAACGCTGAAGAATTTCTTTCAGAGAATTTAACTTTGCTCGTTTAAATTAATAAGCAGACTTTGAAATTCTGCGGATGTTTACAGACATGCTGCACGCTGATTGCATTTTGCTTGAATCTTCTGTATGATTAAACCCGCCTTTTGCACATATTTGCAAGTCAAATATATTTAACATGCGCAAGTGTGTTTGTGCACATACACACTAAGTAATGGATGCAAGTATACCTACGCTCAAATACAGATATACACACATAGATAAATATGTGTTGCATCTCACATATATTCAAACAATGTATTTATTCAAGACGAATGTCATGCTGATTTTTGCAAGCGCACATACTTTTCATATATGCTGTAGTTATATATTCAGCACATGCTAATCTGTGCAAATCTGCGTGCACTTCTCATAACTGCTGTTGTTTCATACATGCGCAGGAATGAAACTCTGTGATCTGATCTGAAGACAAATAATTATGCATACTCTTAATCTCTGACAGACGCATGTACTACTGTAGTTGCATGTACGCAAATAGGTAACTGCTAACATACACTCGAACAAAGCAAGATTAGTCAATGTAAGTGTTGATGGGCAAGAAGAAGAACACTTAATAAATTTGTATACTCAGCAGTTCAATAGAAAGGAAGAAAATTAAATGTGCACCATGCACAGAAGAAGTAGAGACAACAGCGATCAGAATACTGAAGCTAATGGTCGAAAGATATGATGACCCAATCACGATATACACAATCTTTATATATAGAGTTTTAAACGGAGGCTTTGCCCGCAAGCTTTAAAAACCGATGGTTCAACAACGAAAGCATTACGGCATATAATCAAAAGATGTTAAACAAACATTGACTAACTTGAGACGTGGCCGAAGATACGTATCAAAACACGGTATCTATGTAGAACCAAAAACGTAGGCTGTAGCTATGTAGTGGGCTATGGCTGCCTAAAGTACAGGAAAAAGCTTTCGCCAGTCTAGTTTAAAGTAAGGAGATGCTTATCTGAAAAATATCTACAAGTTGATACACATGCAGAATGGTCTTCACGTCATACAAATGTATTTGTAATACTTAGTGCTGACGTGATGTAGCTTTACTTCACCTTCAATAACTTTTATCTCGTAAAAAGTAGTAATGTAAAATACATATGGTTTGAACGGAAAAAAAAATGCCTTTTCTTTAATAGAGAATATATTGATATTATCATAAACGATAAATATTTGATTGAAGTACATATTTATGAGAGATATTTTGAGCCAATTTTTTTCCAAGTTGAATACTGATGACGGGCACATCTGTAAACAACACAAAAAACAAATCGTATTTATGAACTCCACCGCTCTGTAAAAAATGTTGCCGCCGCGCGCATCTTTTCTGAAGTTTTACTCTCTCTGTCTATCGGTCAATGTCGTCTATGTGTGTTTCATGCCATAGCTGTGCACCTAACAGTAGGTATCAGAGCGACGATATGTATACTCTTGCGGGTCCGTGAATGGACACTACTCACATACTCTGAGATGAATGTATGATATTGTGGGTCCTTAATTGGACAACTCACGCACCTTGTGAGGTTTTATATTACCCTGCTGAAAACCTTGAATTTAAACAAAAATTGAGGGACCTGGTAAGGTTTTTAACTGGGGTATTCTCATGCTTGGAGATACTTTGGTATAGGTCGAAGACCAAAGAGAAGACAGTCCAAAGACCTCGTGCATTGATCACAAGATGAATGTATGATTTTTTAGGCCTCCCATCAGAGTATATTTGCTTACGTTACGGACTTTTATTGATGCTTTTACCCATAATTTGGGTTTTTGGAGTGGATTGATTATAGTTGACTTGGCTCATATACACTTTGGACAAAGGAGACTCTGCTGAAATTTTTTCAGAGAGGTAGATTGAGCATATAAGTGCATAGAGACTCAGGGAGTGCTTAGAACAAGAGGAAAATCATTCAGATTACTTGTGAAGATTCAGTTTTTGGTGCATATATCTAGACAAACAGTCGAAATGTAGCCGAATTTTTTCAAAGCCTCACCATAAAATTGCCATAGCATAGAGAAGTGCCTAAATTACAAGAATGGGTGATAATATTGTGCAGATAGTTGGTGATAAGCTGAATAAAGACAATTACCACATATGATCGTATAGGATGGAAAATTTCTTGATGGGAAAAGGTCTATGGGGACTAGTGAATGGAGAGGACGAGTGTCGTGAGTTGCGAGAGAATCCGAATGTAGAAGAGCAAAAAGAATATAAAACGTGGATAGAAAAATCTAGAAAGGTTCTCCATTGGATTTTGATATGTATATCAGAGAGCCTGATTCCACATATTATGAAAGCTAGCACACCAAAGGAAGCTTGGGATATGATCCATAAGATATATGGTACATCTACAAAAGCTAGAGAAATTCACTTAAAGCAAAAGTTGCATCGCGTATGGCATGGAAATAGGTCCATAATGGATTATGTGGCTGAAATTAGGAAGATCACTGATGATTTAGCTTCCATAAATTGCACGGTTGATGATGATGATGATATGGTTTCAGTCATGCTAAATGGTCTAGGACCGTAGTATAAGAGCTTACATACTTCTATCTCAGTGAGAGGCACTGTGCCAGATTTTGACAAGCTAGTAGCTCTTTGCATGACAGAAGAAGTAAAACTTGGTTTGAATGCATCTGGAAGTGGAAATTCGAGAGATCATGCATTTTTTCAGCATAGCGGAAGAGGCTCTAGTCATGGAAGATCATCTTCTAGAAATGCAAATAGAGTGGATATGTCAAGAGGTAGAGGAAGATCATATTCTAGAGGTAGAGGAAGATCACAGGCACCTGGGAATTGTTACCATTGCGGCAAGTACGACCATTTTGAGAAAGATTGTTATTATAAGCAGAATAGTCAAAGAGGAAGAGGTAGAAGCCATTATGCGGCACATGGAAATTTCTCTGTAGAAGGTTCATATAGAGACTATGGCAGAGATAATATGTTTGGGATGGAGCATGTCTTGAATAGTATGCCAAAACTTGGAACGATATGAACTGGTATATAGACTCTGGTTGCACAAATCACATGACGAGTATAGGAAATTGCTTTGAGTCAAAGAAGCTTTGAAGACTAAAGAGTATGTAGCAATTGGTGACGATACCTTACATGTGATTAAGGATGTTGGAAATGTACCCCTAGTACAAAGAAATGGTGTTCGAAACACATTAAGTGATGTCTTACACGTGCCTAGCATTACAAAGAACCTAGTTTCGGTTGGTAAGCTCGCGGATCAAGACATGGAAGTTATTTTCAATAAACATGGCTGTTTTATACATAATTTCAAATATGGAAAAAGAGGAAAGTTACTTGGTGAGGGAAAGAAGATGGGTAGATTGTTCACGTTTGATATGGGTACACCCCTTTATGAGAACATGTATGTCAAGAATAGTGAATATTCAGATATAGTTAAATTATGGCATAAACGAATTGGTCATATCAATTTGAGAAAATTGAAGTCCATGGAAAATAAAATGTTAGTGCGTGGTTTACCAAGATTTGGTCATTTAAACTTTGAAAGAATTTGTGAAGCATGTGCATTTGGAAAACATCAACGTATGAAGTTTCCAAGAAGAGAAATGCATAGGAGCAGACCTCTAGAACTAATCCATAGTGATCTGGTTGGACCCGCTAGAAACAAATAAGTTGGTGGATCACTATATTTTTTGATATTCGTGGATGATTATAGCCGATATACATGGATTTACTTCCTGAAGCATAAGAGTGAAGTCTTTGAGTGCTTTGTGAGATTCAAAAATATGGTTGAAAAGCGTTTGGGAATGCATATAAAGTGCCTACGATCAGATTCAGGGGGAGAATATATCTCAAGAGAATTTGATCAGTACCTAAGTGATGATGGAATCACAAGGCTCTTGTAGATGCACACCACAACAAAATGGTGTTGCAGAACGAAAAAATCGTGTGATAGAGGAAGCTGTTAGAGCCATGTTGAATGAAAAGAACACACCAGATATGTTTTGGGCAGAAGCTTGTCATACGGCTGTGCACATTGTTAATAGAGCTCCCATAGGCATGGTTCATGATCTCACTCCTTATGAGAGGCTATGGAAGCATAAGCCTAATGTTAGCTATTTACGAGTGTTTGGAAGTATTTGTTATGCGCATGTACCTAGTTAGTTGAGACATAGGTTTGAGGCAAAATCTGAAAAGTGCATATTTGTTGGATACTCAAAAGAGAAGAAAGGATATCGATGTTATAATCATGTTACAAAAGAATGTATAGTGAGTAGAGATGTTATATTCGATGAAAAAGCATCATGGTACGCACCCAAAGACATGGCTATGATAGAGAATGATATGGATGATTCTATGCATAATGTTCAAAATGAGCGAGGAACAAGTAGTAGGAATTTGGACCAAGAAGAGAGTCAAGAATATGGTTCAGATGAGTTTCCTACACCTGAAACGTCATGGAGTGAAAATGCAAAAGACTATGCGAGAAGAAAGGAGAAAGGGAAAGATACGTAGATGTCTGATTTAGATATTGAAGATGAGATAGTTACAACTGGCATGTTGAAAAAGATGAAGGAAAAATATGTTCCCCCACATGCAAGGAAAGAGACACATGAAGAAACACCTTTGAGACGATCTATGAGAGTAAAACATCCAGTGGATAGACTAAATCTATATAATAAGTCTATGAAGCTTCATTATGCATACATGGTCACATGCGCCAATAACTCCTCTTATCCTGTTATGGGAGTTGGTAAGATCATTCTGACTACTGCTGATGGTAGTTCTTTCACTTTGTCAGATGCTTTATTTGTGCCAGGGATCAAAAAGAACCTGTTATCGATTTCTGCATTAGCCAAGATTGGCTTGGTTGTGAAATTCGTTGATGACAGGTGTACAGTCCATGATCTCTCAAATGGCGATGTGATTATTACTTCTGGCATTTTATGTCGTGGGCTGTATAAGCTCATAGACTATGAAAGATCTGTGAATGATTCGGCATGTGCAATTCATGATTCTCAGGCTATGTCAGATGCAAAGCTTTGGCATGCACGCTTTGGTCATCTGAATTTTGCTAGTTTGTTACGCCTGCAGAAATCTGAAATGGTGTCCTCTTTGCCCAAACTTGAGGCACCTGGAAAACATGTTTGTGAAGGCTGTATTTTGGGCAAAATGCAGCGTTCTTCCTTTCCAAAAGATGGTTCAGTTCGGGCTACGTAGAAATTGCAGCTTGTACATAGTGATGTCTGTGGTCCTATGCAGACACCCTCTTTTGGAAATCACCTTTACTTCGTGACTTTCATTGATGATTTTTCCAGGCATGCATGGGTATATCCACTCAAAGCAAAGTCCGAAGTGTTCATGTGCTTCAAACAGTTTTTGGTTTTGGCTGAAAATCTGTCAGCATGTAAAATGGGCACCCTCCGTTCTGATCGAGGGGGGGAATATATGTCTTCAGATTTTAATGCATTTCTAGTTGAACGTGGGCTAAAACACCAGTGTACAGTGCCGTATACACCTCAACAGAATGGAGTTGCTGAACGAAAGAACAGGTCACTCATGGAGATGGCGAGGTGCATGGTCAAAAGTCAGGCTTTACCACATAGTTTCTGGCTTGAGGCTGTCATGTGTGCAGCATATGTACTGAACAGGTGTCCCACTAAAACGTTGCAGTCTATCACTCCATATGAGGCTTGGCATGACCGCAAGCCATCAGTTGCTCATCTGCGTGTTTTTGGTTGTTTGGCATATGCATTAGTGCCTGAACAACATCGCAGAAAATTGGATGATAAGGTAGTAAAATGTATTTTTGTTGGGTACAGTTCTAAAAGTAAAGGCTATCGTTTGTATCATCCACAGACTAAATGCATTCTGGTTAGCCGTGATGTTGTCTTTGTGGAAGATGCTATTCAGCCATTGCTTTCATGTACTAAGGAGACATCTGTTAGCTCCAAAGATATGTATGATACTTTGATGCCTCTTTTTACAGGTGGACGGCTAGTGCTGGTCCTAATGAGGCAACTTCTCAGCCTTTGCAGGTTTCATATGATGATGCATATCATTCCATTTCTGATGCAGATTTACATGATGCACTTGTTGATGAGAGAGCTGATATTGAGCAGGCAAAAACTATGCCAAAATGGCTGGTGCAGACTTTGCGTGACAGCAAATTAGATGCACCTTTGTCATATCGTACTCGTTCAGGCTCTCATAGTGCCTCCTTTGCATGAGATTGCTATGCTATGGCTGCATCTAGTCTCTATGATGAGAATGAGCCTGTTTCTTTTGATGAAGCACAAAATCCAGAAAATTGGATGGCTGCTATGCAATCTGAATATGATGCTATAATGAAGAATGGTACATGGTCTTTATGTGACTTGCCTCCTGGCAAGAAGGCCATTGGCACTAAGTGGGTATACAAGCTGAAGCATAAACCTGATGGTACAGTTGATAGGTATAAGGCTAGGCTTGTTGCAAAGGGTTATGCACAAGAAAGAGGCATTGATTTTGATGAGACCTTTGCACCTACATGCCGTATGACTACTGTTCGGAGCATTTGTGCACTTGCAGCCCATCATGGTTGGAATGTACATCAGTTGGACATTAAAACAACATTTCTGAATGGTGAATTGCATGAAGAAGTGTATGTTTCTCGGCCCCGTGGCTTTGTGCAGAAAGGGCATGAAAACTAGGTTTGCAGGTTAAAGAAGGCATTATATGGTTTAAAGCAAGCACCACATGCTTGGTATGAGAAGATACATGCCTATCTGATTGCACATGGTTTTGAGAACAGTCCAACTGAAAGCACCTTATATGTTAAACGTGCTAATGATGTGCTTCTGATCATTGTTGTCTATGTTGATGACATGCTCCTCACTGGTCCTATTGAGACACATATTGCTGATTTTAAGGCTGATTTGCATGCCTCATTTGAGATGTCTGATTTGGGGCATTTGCATCACTATTTGGGCATTCAATTTATGCAAGTTGATGGTGGAATGGCTTTGTGTCAAACGAAATATATTGACACATTATTGCAGCGTTTTGGCCTTGAAGACTGAAAGCCTATTGCCACTCCTATGGAGACAGGTTTACGATTGAGTCTTCATGATGCTGAAGATGCATTTGATGATGTACTCTATCAGCAAGCTGTTGGATGCTTGATTTACTTATGCATTAATCAGCCAGATATTCAGTTTGTTGTCTCACAGATGAGCATGTTTATGCATTGCCCTGGAGTCATGCATTGGATAGCGGTTAAGCGCATCTTTCGCTACTTGAATGGTACTCTGCTACTTGGGTTGTTTTATCCCAAGGGGGGATCACTACCGCCAGATTTGCATGCTTTTTCTGACTCAGATTGGGTTGGTTGCTATGACACTCGTGTGTCCACCAGTGGTTTTTGCTTCATGCTTGGTAGCTCATGTATATCTTGGTTGAGTAAGAAGCAGCCTACTCTGGCCACTTCCAGTTGTGAGGCTGATTATAGGGCAGCTTTCACAGCGACTGTTGAGTGTGTGTGGCTCAGACGCCTTATGATTGATTTGGGTGTTGGCCAGTCTTCTGCCACTACCATCTTCACTAACAGTCAGAGCGCATTGGCAGTTGTGAGGAACCCTGTGTTCCATGCTCGCACTAAGCACATTGAGGTGCATTATCACTATGTCAAGGAGAGGTTCTCTGCTGGGGAGATCAGCTTGGCATATGTGCCCACGCAGGAGAACATTGCAGACCTTTTCACAAAGGCTCTGCCTAGGGAGAAGTTTGAATCTTTCCGCAAAGCTTTGGGCTTACTTCCTTTTGTGGAGTGATTTCCACATAGCTTGGCACTTCCTTATACATGAGTGCGAGCTCCTTGTTCACCGCATAACTCCCAGAGGGGATTTGTTGATATATTTAGGTAGTGATGTGTGTGAACACTCTAGGACCGCCGGGGCACTTTTTTCTCTCTTTAGGAGGTTTTTTTCCCCTGGCTTGTATATACGCCTATTTCCCTAATGGGCTACTTATCTTTGTACATTCTCTAGTAATACATTCAGTACTGTGTGTTTGTGCTCCAAGCTTCTTCTTCTTCCTTGTGCTGTTCGCCTGCTTCAGCAGACGTCTATCTCCAACACAGAGAACATAGCTATGGCTGGGACTTGATGTTGGAATTAACAGGTACATGCACAGAGAGGTAACTCCAAGAAAGCTATATTTTATTAGTTGCCCAAATGGGTCTTCTTATACATGTTGAATGCAGGTAGGTTGTTACACCAGATTTCCTGCGAAGTGATTTATTGAATATTTCTAATTTATTGATTTTCCAACACACCTCCCCTGAATTGGAAATATGGATTACAAAGAGTTTAATCCTATCTGGGTGCAACATTCTAAGTGTTTAACTTTAGGTAGTGATTTGGTTAGAAAATCAGCCCACTGATATTGGGTGCAAACATGCACCAGTTCTGCAGTTCCTTCTTGAACAGATTCAAGAATGAATTGAAGTTTGAGGGCGATGTGCTTTGTCTTCTCAGAATGTTTCAGGTTCTTTGCAAGTATAATTGCAGACAAATTATCACAGTGAAGCCGCATAGGTTGTCGAGGTAGTAGCTTCATTTCTTCCAATAGAGATTTCAACCACATACCTTGTTTGAGAGCAAGCGTTAGAGAGACATATTCAGCTTCCATGGAAGAAAGAGTAACACGATCTTGCTTCTTACTTTGCCATGCAATAAGTGCTCCTGCAAGTAGATAAACAAAGCCAGATGTTGATTGCATAGTAGCAGGATCACCCCCCCAATCGGCATTAGAGTATCCTAGCAAGGATAGAGGAGCAGAAGAAGAACGAGGTTTATAAACCAAGCAATAATGCTGAGTGTGTTGTAGGTAGCGAAGGAGGTGTTTGAGATATTGCACATGAGATATTGCACATGAGCAGGCTGAGCGTTTTGCATGAAACGAGATAGATAGTTAGCAGCAAAACAGATATCAGGTCGCGTACATGTCACTAGATAGTGAATGCTCCCAAGAATATTAGCAAAGGGAAATTCAGGAAGGACTTCTTTAACATGCAATGAGGAAGAGGAAGGTTTCACATTTGCTGGAAGAGGAGTGGGAACACCTGAACAGGTGGCCATATGAAACTTGTGTAATAGGGAATGCATGTAGGTAGATTGACTCAGGGAAATAGTTCCAGAATCGAGATCGTGCATGACTTGAGTGCCAAGGCAGTATTGAAGGGGACCCATGTCATTCATGGAAAAGGAGGAATGAAGTTGCTGCTTATTAATGGTCAAAGTGTCCATATCGCTACAAATAAGGAGAATGTCATCAACATATATGGCAAGGAACAGGATAATTGCAGACGAACAACGACTGTATATGTTGGGGTCTGAGTCAAAATGTGAAAAACCAAGACTAAGCATGACATCATTGAACGGGCAATACCATTGGCGAGGTGATTGCTTGAGTCCGTACAATGATTTGAGTAATCGACAAACATAATTAGGATGTGTAGAAGACACATATCCAGGGGGCTCAGACATATAAGTCTCTTCATGGAGAAATGCAGTTCGTACATCCATCTGATGGATATGAAACTTGAAATGTGCAGCAAGAGCAATAAGCACTCCAAAACAGGTAAACCGAAGAACCGAAGAGAAAGTGTCTATGTAGTCAAGACCCGGAACCTTGGAGAAGCCTCGAGCAACAAGGCGAGCTTTGAAGCGTGAGACCGACCCATCAGAGTTAAACTTCTTTCGTAAGATCCATCTGCATGAAACAAGCTTTCGTCCCTCGGGTGGAGGGACAAGATCCCATGTGTGATTATCCAAAACAGACTGATATTCAGATTCCATAGTAGCACGCCAATGAGGAGCATCAGGTCCAGCAAGAGCCTTGTCAACAGTGATGGAGTCAACAAGGTCGGATGCATACAGTTCATCCAAGAGAGGAAGAGTAGAATGAGAACGCGAGGAAAGGTGGTAGGGAAGTGCACAATCGTAGACATCCTAAAGGGTACGTAATTTGGGGTCTGAGGAGAAGGGAGAATGCCATCGGTGCTTGGTACCTGCAGGGATGAAGAGCTGCCATCGGAAGGAGAAGGGGAAGTGGGAATATGATTACGAGAGTAATCGACTGGAGAGGAATCGAGGGTCACTTCAGAAGGGAACCAGTCAACAGGGTAAAGGGGATTAGGAGACTGAGGAAATAAATACCTGTTGGTATGTCGTCCAAGAGACCAAGGGGCAGCAGATGAAGGGTGAGGAGAAACGACCGGAGGAGGAGAGGCAGCCAGAGAAGGAGGAGTACTAGGAACGGCTGCTGGAGTATTGTCGGATGTGTCAGATTCAAGCCATTCGACTTGAGGATATGAGGGTAATGTTGATGGAGATGAAGAGAGTTGCAAATTGCCAGGTTAGGAGGGAGGCATCGAAGAAGAGACAATGCTCACTAGGGATGATTCATCGAAGATAACTAAGCGAGAGAACAAGAATTTGCGTCGTGTAGGATCAAATAGCCGATAGGCTTTAACACCAAAGGAATCACCATAGCCCGTAAAAATCAAACGAAGACTCGTAGGATCCAGTTTGCGACGAAGCCATAGTGGCTGGACCGCGTAAGCGGGGCATCCAAAGAGATGGTTGACTGCCATGCCAATGGAAGTAAGGGGTAGAGCGTGGATTACTTTTGTGGGGAACTCGATTTTGAAGTAGCATGCTGTGCGGATGGCTTCTTCCCAATAGGTTTTGGGTAAGGAAGCAGTCAGAAGCATGGCACGAGCAGCATCACGCAAGGCACGATTCTTCCGTTCAGCGATGCCATTCTCTTGCGGGGTATAAGGATTAAAAAATTGTTGAATAATGCCTTCAGCCATACAGAATTCTTTAAACAGTTGAGAGGTGAACTCACCACCATTGTCAGAACGAAATACACGTCGGATGCAGGTAGGTTGTTACACCAGATTTCCTGCGAAGTGATTTATTGAATATTTTTAATTTATTGATTTTCCAACACTTGACGCGTGGGGCTATGGGGGTGTGGCTTGTGTCGCTGCGGGGTTGCAGGAAGGAGGCGTGCGGTTCGCGGAGAGGGAGGGAATCAATGGTGGAGGGCAGGGTCAGCGGGGCTCTAGTTCGGAGGGCTGCCGGATGGAGTGCTACGCCATGGCAGGTGGGGGCTCCCGAGGCCGCGAGGTGGTAGGCTGCGAGGTCATCGGGGAGACGAGAAGGCCGGGTGGAGAGAGAGAGAGAGAGAGAGAGAGAGAGAGAGAGAGAGAGAGAGAGAGAGAGAATGCGGATCGAACGATGGGGGTGAGAGAGAGAGGAGGAGACAGACGTAATGGTGCAGAGAGAGAGAAGAACGCAGACCTAACGATGGAGAGAGAGAGGGATGCGGACCTGATGGCGGGGAAAGAGAGAGAAAAAGAAGAACGCAGACTTGACGATGGGGAAAGAGAGAGAGAGGGTATTGCTACTCTTGCATGATCATTTTCTTCAATCAAAATTTGCATTATTTTTGCTTTACCCTATTACCATCGAACCATGAACGAGAGCCATATGCATTATTTGAACTTGACTTCAGCCCATCATCATTTGAGGTATCCATTTGTCAAGACTAGTTTATGCAATAAAAACGGAGAGGGAGAGATAGGCAGAACGTGGGGGTGGGGTCGTTTGCGGAGAGAGAGAGAAAGAAAGAAAGAGAGAGAGAGAGCTACCATGGATTGCTGAATAATCAAGATCATGAAGAGTTCCGACGACAACTACATCCATAGGAAGCTATAGGGTTCTCCGTTCTATGAAATGTCATCTTAAGGAGTTGTGGTAGACCATCTCTCATTTTTACTCGGTCTCTCGAGTCTACGAGATGAAACTATGGGAAGAAGTGTCTGCACTCGGCATATAATTTGACCTTTATATGCCTTTGAGATCACTCTAGAATTGTGCCCCTGCCAACTTCCCTCATTTCATCTTGATATACATTCGAATGCTGCCTGTACTTCACTTTAGATAACAACAACACCTCAATTTCATCTTCTTTTACCAGAGAGAGAGATTCCGAACCAATAGGAATGAGTATCAAATCTTCTGCTCTACACATATATACAAAGAGACACATTTTCGCACACACACACACACACATATATAATGGGATAGGTTCATTATTTGTTGGAATATCCACCTCAACAGGATTTGATAAGACAGTCAGACCATGCAGGGCTATAAATATTTCTTTGCATATGCTTTCTCAAAATTAGGGTGATGCTTCTAAGTGAGTAGAGGGAATAATATCATGCTCCTATGCACAAAAGAGATGATATTCAAGTTCACATTGTCCATATCATTGCTTTGAACTCTTACTGTTATCATGGGAAGCTCGTTACTTCCACATATTCCATAACAACTTCAAGATTCTCCAACCTAATGCGATTGTAATTTTGGGATGTTGATGGAAAATGGTCACATAAAACTATCTCTCCAACAATTAACAAACCCTGCATGTATCATCATTAATTTCCGCAAGAGCTCCGTTCTCTTTCGCATCCAAAAGAGTACAAGTTTCAAGTTGGAAATCTAATAGTGATCTGAGATTGTTTAGGAATACATTCGCACTTTGGCTATGCAGCTTACTCCCCATATGTGGTTGAGAATAAGACAAGGTATACACTTCATTGCAACAATTACAAACCACCCCCCCTTCTCGAGCGGCATGCCCATTTTTCATCACATGACCATCTTTCTTATTGATGTAAGTAACACATTTATTCTCCTTTAAGAACTCCCTTGTCCCTCAGCCAAGAGCGGAGAATCGACTTTAAGAACTAAGGAAGCTCTCGCGCCTCTCAAGAAATTTTCCACGGTGCCATTCATCCATAAATCATAGATTCTTCCTTAGGTCGGACACATGAGATTTTCAACTTAACTAAAACCATCTTTAAATGTGTCATCAAGTCCCTACTGTTAGCCAAAAAAATTTGTGCTAAATTTTCTTACTTAGAGATGCATTTTTTGATCCTAGATCGAACACATTCGCATTGATTGAATAGAACAATCACACACAAATCTGTGTGCTAGCTATCTCTACACAAACTTTACTCAAATCACTCACGGAAGCAAGAAGAGGGCTTGCTTAGATAAGAGGCCTACTATCTTGCTTCCCAAAACTTTCTAAGAGCACACAAATATGCAGAACATACAATTCAAAGTGGTTTCTCTGTTCTTATAAAGTTGGAGAGATTCTCTACAATGTAGGAATCACTTTTCCTAAACTATAGGCTTTTACTCACACCTAGGTATGATTCAAATTTTCATTGTTGAGGGTGGATTTCAATCTCAAATTGAATCGTATTTTCTTGTGCCTATGGGTTATCTCCATCTAGCTACAAATGCATCCATTTGATGGTCAAATTGAAACTAAGGTTGAAGCTTGAATCTCAACACTCCCCCTCAAGATTTAAGCTCCAATTCTTCATCTTATCTCCAATAATCGAATGACCTTCTTGACATTTTTTAGCTTCATTGAATACAAAGATTTAGTGGACATGTGAGAAAATTTGTCTTGGTACTTATATGTTTCACTTCAACCTCTTAAGCTAACACCTTCTATCTAAGATAATGATCTGGCTCATTAATGAGATCCTCATAGAGCTGAGACAGATTATGATCATTAGCTACATTGGTGACATGACTTTATATGATGTGCTGAATATGGCCCCACAATTGGAGCATTAACTTGGAGGATTCATAGAGGACTTGAATTGGAAGCCGCTCAAATTGTCTAAGGCCATACAAGATGATTTAATGAAAAAAGTGTTATTCACAAAATGTAGGAATGTGAGCCATACAACATCTAATTGTGCTTTGAACTAGATAAGTTATGCAATTTGTCAATGCACTAAGCACACTACAGAAGGTTTTCCATATAATGCAAAGACACATAGCAAGACTATCTTTAATGCTATCATCTAGTATCCTATTAAATCTTCTTCTAGTTACCACACTTATTCACAACATTAGCCATATCCTAATAAACTTTTGGGCAACAATCATGGTAAAACATAATCTAGTTGTGAGGGTAATGCCCATGCACTATCATTTTTGTGGAAAATATGGACAAATACGAAGAAATTATAAAGAAGCCTAGGAAAATGATAAAAGAAAGAAGGAACATCGAAAGCCCATGGCAAACATCATAACTATTACTCCTATAGAAGTACATTTGACAACACTCCAAACTAGGCCACATAGATTTAAAAAATAGTAGTGGTAGCTTTTGAGCCTTGATTTAGAGAAAACGAATGGATGGCTTCCATGAAAGCTACTTATGCTTGGTAATAAGCACTTGTTTTTCCTAAAATTGTAGCGATTACAAAATAAGCTTTGTCTAGAAGACATACCCTAACTAGAGTCAATCAGTAGGATGCCATGCAGCCTATGGAAGGACATGAATCACTCACACCTAGCACTTAGAAAATATTATCACAAGCATCAATAACCCTATCATTGCGATAGTTACTTACTCTCATGCTTGGAGTTGGACAACAATTTGAAAAGCACCTTCAAATAGAAATAGCGACTACAAGAGTCAAGCTAGAGCCCAATATAATAGTTGATTATGGCATTCCCTTCATTAGTATTTGGCATAAGAGTATCTCCAAGGTATGAACTAGTAGAGGCTCAATTGGCAATATAGCTACTAAAGCTCTCTGCATTCAGATGGGTTGGACTAACATTAAACTTGTGAAGTTCCTCGTGCAAATGGCTCATCAATTCAGATGCATCCAATCAAATTAATCAAAGATATCCCTATTTCCTAGTAGGGAGCTACCTTTCCTATGAATTAAGTTGTTCTAAGGATACCCAATTCTAGTCTAGACGATAACCTCCTTTTGACGTCTATTATTTGGATGAATGTGTTTCAAGGATAGGACGGGAAGAACTTCACGGCCGGTAACACACTAAAGACAAGTGTGCAAAATGTCTTGATAATATATTTGTCCCATAATTATAGGAAAATATTTGCTATACTAAGCTAATGCTTTTTGAGTTGTTGTGGGTAAGGTTTCAAGTTGGATTCCAGTAGTACGAAACTGAAACACGGTATCTAAATAACACTCATAAGATCCTAGCAAAGCAAATGTGAATTAAGTTGCATAATACAAATCGTAGGACAAGAATCATTGATGGAGATTGCAACTTCTTCATAATCAAGCCAAAATAGGAAATCAAGAATTATATGAGTAGAGCCTAGTTGGGGAACAAAAGCATAATTAAATCCTTGGAGTACCAAGACCCATTGAGCTAAATTGCCAACTAAATTCTACTATTGAGTTGAATACATAAGAGCACTATTGGAGTTTGAGGTATGAGGAAGCACACTAATAGCACAAGGAAGAAGAAGAAACTTGAAGCACAACACACAATACTTCATGTATTACCACTAGAATCCACAAAGATAAGTAACCTGTTAGGGCAATAGGCATATATAGATGGGGTGGGGTGGGGGGGGGGGGAGCCTCCTAAAGAGGGAAAAAAGTGCCCAGATAGTACTATTGTGTTCACACACATCACTACCTAAATATATCAACAAATCCCCCCTAGGAATGATGCAGTGAGCAAGGCGCTGACACTCACATATAAAGAAATGCCAAGCTATGTGGAATCAATCCACAAAAGGAAGTAAGCCCAAAGCTTGTTGCCATTTGACAGATCATGAACTATTACATCTATCATCAATAAATTTCACAACCAAGCCAATCTTGGCGAAAGCTTAAATTGACAACATATTCTTCTTGATCCCCTGGCACAAATAAAGCATCCAACAATATAAAAGAACGACCATGAGCGGTATTTAGAATGATGTTACCAGCTCATATGATAGGATAAGAGGAGTTGTTGGTGCATTTGATAGTATTTCCTATAGGGAGAGGGTTGAGTGAAGTGAAGAAACTTCACTACGAGGTATATGTTTGGTAGCCCCACTATCAAACTACCAAACATCTAAGTCTACTATAGACATAAAATATTCAAGAGAAGATGGGTCGAAAGTGCACATTTGCTGCCTCTTTTTACGGGTGGATAGTCTAGTGCTGGTCCTAATGCGCCAACTTCTCAGCCTTTGCAGGTTTCATGTGATGATGTAGATCATTCCATTTCTGATGCAGATTTACATGATGCACTAGTTGATGAGAGAGCTAATATTGAGTAGGCAAAAGCTATGCCAAAATGGCTGGTGCAGACTTTATGTGACAGCAAACTAGATGCACCTCTGTCATATCGTACTCGTTTAGGCTCTCATAGTGCCTCTTTTGCATCAGATTGCTATGCTATGGCTGCATCTAGTCTCTGTGTTGAGAATGAGCCTGTTTCGTTTGATGAAGCACAAGATTCACAAAATTGGATGGCTGCTATGCAATCTGAATATAATGCAATAATGAAGAACGGTACTTGGTCTTTAATTATGTGACTTGCCTCTTGGCAAGAAGGCCATTGGCACTAAGTGGGTATACAAGTTGAAGCGTAAACCTGATGGTACAGCTGACAGGTATAACGCCAGACTTGTTGCAAAGGGTTATGCGCAGGAAAGAGGCATTGATTTTGATGAGACCATTGCACCTACATGCTGTATGACTACTGTTTAGAGCATTTGTGCACTTGCAGCCCATCATAGTTAGAATGTACATCAGTTGGACATTAAAACTGAATTTTTGAATGGTGACTTGCATGTAGAAGTGTATGTTTTTGAGCCCCATGGCTTTGTGCAGAAAGGGAATCAAAACCAGGTGTGTAGGTTAAAGAAGGCATTATATGGTTTAAAGCAAGCACCACGTGCTTTCTATGAGAAGATACATGCCTATCTGATTGCACACGGTTTTGAGAATAGTCCAACTGAAAGCACCTTATATGTTAAGCGTGCTAATGATGTGCTTCTGATCATTGTTGTGATTGCTGATTTTAAGGCTGATTTGCATGCCTCCTTTGAGATGTCTGATTTGGCCTGTGTTCCATGCTCGTACTAAGCACATTGAGGTGCATTATCACTATGTCAGGGAGAGGTTCTCTATTGGGGAGATCAACTTGGCATATGTGCCCACGCAGGAGAACATTGTAGACCTTTTCACAAAGGCTCTGCCGAGGGATAAGTTTGAAGCTTTCTACAAAGCTTTGGTCTTACTTCCTTTTGTGGAGTGATTTCCACATAGCTTGACACTTCCTTATACATGAGTGCCAGCTACTTGTTCACCGCATCAATCCGAGGGGGGATTTGTTGATATATTTAGGTAGTGATGTGTGTGAACACTCTAGGACCACCGGGGCACTTTTTTCCCTCTTTAGGAGGTTTTTTTCCCCTGGATTGTATATATGCCTATTGCCCTAATGGGATACTTATCTTTGTACATTCTCTAGGAATACATTCAGTATTGTGTGTTGTGCTCCAAGCTTCTTCTCCTTCCTTGTGTTGTTCGCGTGCTTTTGCAGACGTCTATCTCCAACACTTTTGACCATCTCATCACGAAAGAAATCATCTTCTAATGTCACGGAACCTCCAACATCATCTTTTTCGTATCTTACATATTGAGTGGTGGGAGGGGGTGGGTGGTGTGGATGGTGTGGGTGGCCGTGGGGAGTGGTGGGAGGCAGTGGGTGGTGTGGGTGGTGTGGGTGGTTGTGGGGATTGGTGGGAGGCAATGGGTGGTGTGGGTGGCCGTGGGGAGTGGTGGGAGGCGAGGGGTGGTGGTGGGAAGGCATGGGTGGTGTGGGTGGCCATGGGGAGTGGTGGGAGGCGATGGGTGGTGTGGGTGGCCGTGGGGAGTGGTGGGAGACGGCGGGTGGTGTGGGTGGCCATGGGGAGTGGTGGGAGGCAGTGGGTGGTGTGGGTGGCCGTGGGGAGTGGTGGGCAATGGCCGGTGGTGTGCGTGGTGGTGGGAGGGCATGGGTTGTGTGGGTGGTGGTGGGGAGGTGGGAGGTGGTGGGTGGTGTGGGTGGCCGTAGGGAGTGGTGGGAGGCGGTAGGTGGTGTGGGTGGCCGTGGGGACTGACGGGAGGTGGTGGGTGGTGTGGGTGGCCATGGGAAGTGGTGGGAGGTCGTGGGTGGTGTGGGTGGCCGTGGGGAGTGGTGGGCAGCAGTGGGTGGTGTGGGTGGCCATGAGGAGTGGTGGGAGGCGGTGGGTGGTGTGGGTGGCTATGGGGAGTGGTGGCAGGCGGTGGTTGGTGTGGGTGGTGTGGGTGGTGTGGGTGGCCGTGAGGAGTGGTGGGAGGCCGTGTGTGGTGTGGGTGGTGGTCAGAGGGCGTGGGTGGTGTGGGTGGCCGTGGGGAGTGGTGGGAGATGGTGGGTGGTGTGGGTGGCCGTGGGGAGTGGTGCCAGGTAGTGGGTGGTGTGGGTGGCCGTGAGGAGTGGTGGGAGGCAGTGGATGGTGTGAGTGGTGTGGGTGGTGGGTGGTGTGGGTGGTCTGAGTGGTGTGCGCGTGGGTGGTGTAGGGCTGCGGGGGATGGTGGGGGAAGAGAGAGGCGTGGGGGTTGTGGGGGCTATGGGTGGGGAGGTGAGGTAGTGGCAAGGAGAGACAGAAGGAGGAGGTGCGGGGGGAGTGGTTGCGGGGGCTGCAGGTGGGGAAGAGAGGAAATGGGGGGAGAGAGAAGAAGGAGGTAGAGGGGGGAGTAGGGAGTGCTGTGGGTGGGGGCTCCAAAGAGAGAGAGAGAGAGAGAGAGAGAGAGAGAGAGAGAGAGAGAGAGAGAGAGAGACATAGAGAGAGAGAGAGGGAGGATGGGGCTAGCGGGGGGAGGGGGCTATGGGACTAGGCGGGGGGAGTGGGGGGGGGCTACGGGAGGGGGGCTACGGGGGGGGAGAGAGGGGGAGAGAGAGAGAGAGAGAGAGAGAGAGAGAGAGAGAGAGAGAGAGAGAGAGAGAGAGAGAGAGAGAGAGAGAGAGAGAGAGATAGATAGATAGAGAGAGAGATAGAGAGAGAGAGGGAGGATTGGGCTAGCGAGGGGGTGGTGTGGGACTAGGCGGGGGGAGTGGGGGGGCGCTACAAGAGGGGGGCTATAGGCGGGGGGGAGAGAGGGAGAGAGAGAGAGAGAGAGAGAGAGAGAGAGAGAGAGAGAGAGAGAGAGAGAGAGAGAGAGAGAGAGAGAGAGAGAGAGAGAGAGAGAGAGAGAGAGAGAGAGAGAGAGAGAGAGAGAGAGAGAGAGAGAGAGAGAGATTGCACTGTGCTACATGGATGACATTCTTATAGACAGATTTAGGTTTGCATACTACATCTCCAATGATTTTTTGAGATAATACAAGCTCACTACATCTAGTAGCAAATCCTATTTATCATGATAGGACCAAGCGTATATAGGTCCACTATAATTATGTGAGAGAGAAGCTATTGAGCAAGGAAATTCTGTTGGCATATGTATCAACTAACATGCAATGTGCAAATTTATTGACTAAAGCATTAGATGGTACAAAACTTTGGAGGTTTAAGTCTATGATTGGATTGCAGGACATTCAAGAAGATTGAAGAAGAAGAGCAAGCCAAAACGTTTGGCTTGAGGGGGAGTTGTTGGTGCAAATACCAAGCCTACACATTTGGCTAGAGTTTATTGAAGCTGCATGGAAACCATTGCTAGGAAGCCTTTATCTTTTACCATTTATAAAAGTCATTTTCCGACTTGAAAGAATATTTGTAATCACCACTAAACTCATGGGATTTGTTAGCTAGAAAATTCATGACTCTACTTGAGAGAATATCTCCTAGATTAGAGGATCACTTTTAGTGAGTGCCAATGAAGGATTCAAATTCAAATTCTAATAACTCATCTATAAAAGAGGGGTTAAAAAATGTGCGGTAGAGATCACATTTTCCGACCTCTTACTCATTACTTTTGTAAGAGAGTGAGGCTCACATAATAGCCTTCACTACTCATTATCATTAAGTATTGATTATTATGCTAATGATCTTGTATAACATTGTGTTCTAATACAATAGATCAATACTTTCATCTATGGTATCTCTGTCATAGTCACTCATAACAGTCAGCTCGTACTGCTCATATCTCAGTCATTTATTCGCCATTTTAAATGTCCTATAGCTTGTTGGAATCAGCTCTAAATTCTCACAAATTTCAAAGATAATCCATTTAGCAGATTTGGAGAAAAGCACATAGAAGTACCTACTGGTCAAACTTTGTAGAGGTCCTAAAAAATCGAGGCTAATGTTTTGATTGCTAAATTGATTGCTCTATGTATAGTGCATCATTTTAAGTGATTCCACTTGGAATCATTAGCTCATTTAGTTAAATTGATATGTCCAAAAGGAATGTTTCTAATTCCTAATGTACTGGAAGCCTTGAGCATAACAAGCAGCAGGTGTGTGAACAAAAACAGAAGGTTTTCATTGATCCTTCAACTTGGAAGTAGTCTGTTTTGGTTCAGTCATTTCTCACATCATTTCCAAAGTACATAGGAAATTAGTGTCATTGGAAAGCTAAGAGGACCTACAACTCAACTCTGAAGCAAGAAGGGGCTGGTAGAAAGCAAGAATTGGTAGTACCTACTCATTTCTTGGAGTGTCCATCCATCCTTCCTAACATTTCTCAGGCCTCACATGACACCTTTTTAAATCATAGGTATATAAGGTTTATGCATTGTGTAGATACATCATTGTGTCATGCTTATATCTCGAAGCATAATGTGTATGTTGTGTTAACATGTTAGGATTTACGAAACAAAACACTCACTTTTTATTATGCCTTGTGGCCGACTGGCAGTGGTTGAAGCAGGCATTTTGTGGTTTTCTAAAACCATGAATGTTAAGATAGAATATCCATTCTTATTTATTTTTAGATTTGACATCCATTGCTTTTAATGGCTACCGAAACAGTACTTGATTTAGTTAGGGTCGTGAGTGTTCGTGTAATTAAGCCCAAGCCTACATACTTGATCACCTCACATAATCTTGATGTATTGACATTACATTTAGAAGGCTTTATATGTACAACCTCTTGTAACTTTGTCTGACGATTACCTTTGTAAAAGTGGAATAAATCCATGAGCAGTTAGGAAGCATATAGTCTCGTATCTTTTCGTAGTTGAGTCAAGAGAGAATCAATCCTATAATTTAGGATTTACTTTTAGGTGTAGATTTGAATTTGAATTCAAATGTTTTCCTCTAACACAAAACTATAAAAGAGGATATGAAATGCCCGCATCTATCTCAAGGTTCAGAGATTATATTCATGTACTTTCTTTAAGAAGAGGAGCTCACCTTATAGATCATGCATTTCTCACTCATTGAGCAATGGTTTATTGCCAATGACATTGTACTTCTACATGATTTAATACATACATGTTCATTACTTCCTACTCTCATATCTCTATCACACTCTATTAGAACAGTGAAATCAAATATTAATCAATCTCTACTCATTCTTCTGTGACTGTCAAGGCCCGTAAAAGTTGGGACGGATGCTTTATTTTCTAAACATATTTCTCTACATATATTCCATTATTTTAGATGATTTCACTTATTATTGGTAGCGTGTTAAGCTAATTAAAGTTCCCCAAAAGGAATTTTGTTAATTGCTGCTATACTCAGAATGGTGTAAAACTCTCAGTAGGTGTCTTAAGCAAAATAGAAAGCTTTGTACCTTCAATCATATGCCTACCTATCTGTTTTGATCCTATCATTAGTGGATCACCTTCCAAGCAACATGTTTGATTTCGTATGCTCATTAGTTAGCTAAAGAGGCCCACAACACTCTCCAGCCATTACTTATAACAGGTGTGAAGCAGGTTTTAGCTACACCAACTCATCTCTTGTGATTATCCACCATCTCCTTCAACACTGGTATTAGAGCAAGTTCAATCAAGATGGGAGATGGATTTCCATCCTTTATTGAACCATTGGATAGGAATAACTACTCAGCATGGTCCCTAAGGATCCAAGCATACCTTCGAGGGAGAAGCTTATATAGATACATCTCAGGAGATGAAGACATGCCAATCCTATGGAACAAGAATCAATCAAGAAGGGAAGAGCAAGAGAGGCTAACCACATGATGTGCAACGGATGCTCTTGCCAAGTCATATCTACTCCACTCAATCTCTGATTTCTTGTTACCACATGTTAGAAATTATAAAACCTCCCAAGAGACTTGGGAAGTGCTTTCATCTTAATTCTCCTCAAACACAGAAGCTAGGAAGAACTCGCAACCCTCAGGAAACAACCAAAGCAATAAGTGGCTCATTATGTAACCAAAATGAAAGATGTAGCATATCAGCTTGCAAGCATTGGAGAAGAGATAAAGGAAGAGCACATAGTGAGGCAGATCATCAATGGAATTAAGGCTGATGACAAGTGGGAGTCCTTCACCACAGCAATGGATCTCTACATGCATATGCAAATACCTGATCTCAACACCTTGATGGGACAACTCTTCACCCATGAGACAAAGCTCAATAGAAATGGTGACAACTCAAGAGGTAACCAATCTTCTACCCTTTATATAGATAAGAATAAAGCTAAGGATAAAGGTAAATGAGAAACAAGATGAAGAGGCTAGTACCTCTCAAGCTTATTATGCGGGAAGAGGAAGAGGAAGAGGTGCTAGAGGTAGGGTCAGATGAGGAAAACAAGGTAAGGGGAGACCCTACAACAATTCACCATACAACATATGTGATCTCAACAACCACACTATGGAAGAATGCTACAAAAATATGAGGAACCAAAGGGGAAGAGGATTCCATAGACGAAGCTATGGACATACTAGAGGCATGTACAGCAATGGTGGAGGCAACTACAACCATAACTACAATCAAGGCTACAATAGCAACGACTTCCTAGGAGGCTTTAGAGGAAGAATGGACTTCAACAAATATATGAAAGATCAAGAAGACGCACTACTCATCATGAACATGACATACAAGCAAGGTAAAGATGATAAGCATCTTTTCTACATTGACTTAGGTTGTTCCAATCATGTGGCAGGAAATATACCATTATTATCTGAACTTGAGGAACCCAAGGGGAGTCATGAAGTACAAATAGGTGATGACACTAAACATTTAGTCAAGAAAATTCGAAATGTCAAAACATCTGATGGTAGTATGAACCATTTGAGCAAAGTTCTGTATGTGCCTACTATAACCAAAAACCTAATTAGTGTTGGGCACATTCTAGAGAAAGGTCTATAGGTCAGATTCATTAAGCATGGAGCATATGTGGAAGACCTCCAACAAGGCTTGAAAAGGATTGCCAAAGGTGAGGTCATGTAGATTATCTACTTTTGAAATTGAGGACAAAAGGAACATAGCACTATTCCATTATAGAGACCAAACCCTATCTGAGTTGGAAATGTGGCACAAAAGGCCAGGGCACATAGGACAAAGAGCTCTGAAGAAAATTTGTAGGGATCAAAGTGTGCTTGGCATTCCTAATGTGACCAAGTAGCACATGATATACAAATGTGGAGCTTGTCAATTTCACAAAACTCATAGGCAACCATTCAACAGGAAAGGATACATCCATGAAGATTACTTGGAGCTTGTACACACTAATGTGTTGGGTCCTAGCAAAGATCCATCCATCTTAGGTTTAAGTACTATGTCTCTTTTATTGATGATTATGTTGAAACCTATCAACCCTATGATTGGAACCCCTGAGTGTTTTAGTGGAAGTTTATGATGATATGACCTCAACAAATATGTTTTTTGTATTGGATATGAAATTATTTCCATTATAAGTAGTTCTTTCATTAGGGTTTTATAACCATAAGTTCATGACAATGCATAAGTTGTTTTTTGAGGTATTCAAGTGTCCTAGATGCCTTGCTCTTAGCATTCATCAAAGTAAAGAATGGAGATAAATCTCTCTAGAGGTTCCATATGATGCTATCAAAGAGATTGGTACCAGGAAAGTAATGACCCTCATTAATATGTATGGAGAGTGCAATATGGTGGAAGGTGAAAGGAACATCCCTAGCAAGTGGGTCAAAATCACTTGAAATATATTGAAGAAGTGCTAAGCTTGTGAAATTTTTATCAACAATTGCAAAGGTGGCTACTACTAGGCCAAAGAGTTGGTGGAAGTATTTCTGTAGAGGAGGTACTGGGGTATCCACTTTTAACAAAGGTAGAGAATGAAGATTAAACACGTCCAGTACATCGCCTACTCAAGGGGGGTTCTCTTTAGGGAAGTATACCCTTTAACATTTCTGTGAGCAGGTAGATAACACGGATTGCACAGAGTGATAAATACTTCAGAAAATGTGAACAGTAAATGACCAAGGAAAACCGTACACTTCTTTATTCAAATCAGGGGTTACAATGTTGGGCAGAGTGATGCCTAAGGTACAAATTTAGGACTAACAAGCCACAAGCTTAGGGCTAACAAACCACCTTAATAGTAAATACTCCAATACAAAAGTTTCTTCCTATCAGCATAAGGACCACTGATATGCAGACTAACTCAGAACAATACAAATGGTAGAATTTCTCAAGAGAATAGAGCTTAATCAACCCACTGACTCACAGAAAAGGAAATAAAATCCAAGGCACTTTCTTACACTATAGTGCTCATAGCCCTCAACTGAGAAGCCTCCCCTCTGTATACACACTACAGAGTAGCTCCTACAATAGACTTGAAACCACCAAGTGTAAGAGAGGACTTCTGCACGTACAAACGAACCACTGTATCTCCAAAGAAATGCACCTTGTACATGTACTCCAGTGTACCCAAATGAGCACAAATCCCTTGATTTTATAGGCCCCAATAGGCCAAGAGGGCCTTGCCGAATCTTCACGTCCACTGATCACGCGCCGGTTAATCACCCAAAATTGGAGGGGTAGGTCAATTATTCCCCTTGATTGAATTGGACCTTCAGAAAATAGGTAGGCGCTGTGAATGGTTGGCGGCAACATTTGTTCATCCACTTTTACTTTTTACCCTGCAAACTTTTCTTCTTGATAAAAGTCTTGCCCATAATTGCTCTTTAGATTATGGTATACTTCTGAGTTCATCTTCATAACCTTGCTGAAGGAAGAGGTCCCAATGAGAGTGGCTGAAGCACTCCGCCTTCAAGACAGCGAGATCATAAAAATGTCTAGTAAGGGACCACCAGAATTGCCTGCATTGATTGCAGCATCGGTTTGAATTGCTCCATTTATGGGACTTCCAGCACGTGATGGAATCTCTCTTCCTAAGCCACTAATTACCCCAGTAGTCAGTGTATGCTCATACCCATATGGTTTTCCTATGGCAGAACAACTCTGGCCCACCTTCAGGTCCTTGGAAGAGCCTAATGTGAGTGTGTAATGGTGCGGGTGTGTGTTTATGGGTGTGTGTTTGTAACTATGAGAATGTGTGTTTGTGATTATGAAGGTGTGTGGTTGCATATGTGTGTATCTGTGTGTGTGTGAGCATATGTGGTTATGTGTGTGGATGTGAGTGTGTGCGTGAATGTATGTGTGTGTGAATGTGTAATTGTGTGTGTATGCACGTGTGTATGGGATGGGTCAATGGTGGATAGGGAGACTAGGGGTGGGACGGGTGGGCTATGGCGGAGGGTTGCGGGTGAGGGGAGCTGAGCGGAGGGCGGAGGGCGGGTGCGGGATGAGGGGGCGGAGGTGAGGGAGCGGAGGTAGAGAGAGGGAAGGTCTAGTGGGGGTAGGCGGGGGAGTTGGTGGGGGTGAGGGTGGCGGAAGGAGAGGAGGGCGGGGGCGGAGGGGGATGGGGCAGAGCTAGGCTGAGGGCGGGGGGCAGAGGGCGGGTGTGTGAGGGGCATGGGGCGGAGGGTGGAGGGCGGATGGCGGGCTGCGGGTGGCGGAGGGGATGTGGGGGCGGGGTAGGGTCCAGGCGGGGTGCGGGGAAGTGTAGGGAGGAGGCGGAGGCGGGGGAGGCAGGCGGAGGCGGGGGCGGGGGCTGCTGCGGGTGGCGGAGGGGAGGGCAGCGGAGGTGGGGGGCGGGGGCTGCTGCAGGCGGGGGAGGAGAGAGAAAGAGGGGGGAAGAGAGAGGGAGAGAGAGGGAGGGAGGGCACGCGGGGGCGGGGAGGAGAGAGGAGAGAGAGAGAGAGAGAGAGAGAGAGAGAGAGAGAGAGAGAGAGAGAGAGAGAGAGAGAGAGAGAGAGAGAGAGAGAGAGAGAGAGAGAGAGAGAGAGAGAGAGAGAGAGAGAGAGAGAGAGAGAGAGAGAGAGAGAGAGAGAGAGAGAGAGAGAGAGAGAGAGAGAGAGAGAGAGAGAGAGAGAGAGAGAGAGAGAGAGAGAGAGAGAGAGAGAAATTGGGAGAGAGAGAAAGGGGAAGAGAGAGAAGGGGAGAGAGAGAGGGGTTCATCCGCGGGAAAAGAGAGAAATAGAGAGAGAGTGAGAGAAGAAAGAGAGAGGGAGAGAGAGAGAGAGAAATTGGGAGAGAGAGAAAGGGGAAGAGCGAGAAGGGGAGAGAGAGAGGGGTTCATCCGCGGGAAAAGAGAGAAATAGAGAGAGAGTGAGAGAAGAAAGAGAGAGGGAGAGAGAGAGAAAGAGAGGAAATCGAAAGAGAGAGGGGAAAAGAGAGAGAAAAAGAGAGAGAGGAAAGAGAGATGACAGGGAAGAGAGAGGGGAGGGGGATCTACAGACCCCCACATCAAGATTTTGCACTGTCCCCGGTGCAATTTCTTTATTTGCTTATTTTTTCCATGCAGAAAAAGAACTATGGTATGTTCAGAGTGTGAATTTCATCTGCTTGCATCAATTCAAATAACTCTTCACCCTGGAGATGTTGACGAGTGGAATCCTTTTACCCTGCAGATCTTCTAGATGCACTGCACCATGTGGCAATACCTCGATAACCTTATATGGTCCTGTCCATTTTGGTGCCAATTTAGTTGGAATTGCCGGAACTTGATGCACTAAAACCATGGACCCTTCCTGAACTTCATTGGATCTCAAAAACCTGTCATGCAATCTCTTGCGCTCTTCTTGTGTCACCAGAAGTTTCTGCATTGCCCCTTCTCTGTACTCTTCTAATGCCACCAATCTCTGAATGGGGGGTTGTATGCCAATGGTTTTGATTCCTATTTCCTTTCTGATAATAAACTCAAATGGTGCCAATGCCTCTTTCCCATATACTAACCGAAATGGAGTCTCGCCTGTGGTTCCCCTCTTCGTGGTTCTGAAAGTCCAAATTGCACCAATCAGTGCTAGCGGCCAAGAGCTTTGATGCTGGAAAGATAATTTGCGAAGCAATCCAATCAAAATCTTATTGGAACTCTCTGCTTGACCATTTGCCCTTGGGTAATAGGCACAAGATTTTTCATGGAAGATTTTGTACTTGTCAAATATAAACTGGAGCAATTGATTTACAAAATGTGTGCCCCTGTCACTAGTAATTTCCAGTGGGCAACCAAATCTTGAGAAAATACGTTTATACATAAATTTTGCTACTATTAAAGCCGTGCAGTCCACAGTAGCTTTAGCCTCTATCCATTTAGTGGCATAGCATGTGGCCATCAAAATATACTTTTTACCTCCTGGTTGCCCAGTAGGGCTAATTGGCCCTATGAAATCAAGACCCCATCATTCAAATGGAAGCCATCCGGTAGATATGACTAATGGCTGGAAATTCAATCTGGTTGACGGGGGAGCACACCTCTGGCAGATGTGGCATTCTTTAGAAAACTTGATCGCATCCTTGAAAATATGAGGCCACCATAAACCTCTGTGGATGATTCTATGAGCCAATTCTTCCCCCTTTAGATGTCCTTCATTGTGTGTAGCCTCTAGCAGAAGATTTACCTCCTCTGGATAGACACATCTTCTCAATATATCATCTTGACAGTATTTATATAAAATTCCATTTATAAGAGAATATGCTTTGGTTTTCAGGAGCAATCTTCTCTTTTCTACAAGTGTCAAGTGTTCTGGGATCTTTCCAGTAGTCAGAACATGGAGAATTTCATCATACCAACCAGTCCGGATTGCTACTAGAAAAATATTGCTATCCACCAATTCATCATTAATACCTGTTGCCTTTTCGCTCCTTGCCGTCCTGGACACTTGATCTGCCATGTAGTGCTCTTTTCCTGGCTTAATATGAATATCAAAATTAAATTCTTGAAATAGGAGTAACCATCTCCAAATCCTTCCAGCTACTCTAGGCTTGTTTATCAAATACTTCAAGGGCTGATGATCAGAGATAACAATGAAATGTACGCCAAGGAGATAATGTCTAAACTTCTGAAGAGCAAATACGATAGCCAAACCTTCTCTTTCCGTCGTACTATAATTCCTTTCGGCTTGGTTAAGTAGTCTGCTCGCATATGAGATAGGTCTATCCACTTTGTGAGATGAGGGTTGAGCTAGAACTGCACCAACAACATGAAGACTAGCATCTGTATGTACATGAAATTCCAATGACCAATCTGGAACACTTAAAAGTGGAGCAGTACATAGCCTCATTTTTAATTCACAAAATGCTTTCTCAGCCTCAGCACTCCATGTGAAAGGGATCTTTTTACTGGTAAGCCTTGACAAGGGCTTAGCAATTTCTGAATACATCCTAATGAATCTTCTGTGATACCCTGCATGGCCCAAGAAACTTTGCACTTCCTTTGGGCTTTGTGGAATTGGCATAGAAAGAATAGCTGTAACCTTTGTAGGGTCAACAGTTATGCCTTCAGCAGATACTATGTGACCAAGAAGAGTGCCCTTAGTGACCAAAAAGTGACATTTATCAGGATTCAATTTCAAACCTGTTTTGAGACATTGCTCAAAAATTTCTTTTAGATTTTCCAAATGATCATGGAAATCTTGAACTGCTGCCCTTCTATCTGTACCTGAAAATACTGAAAAGTCATCCATAAAAATGCGTAGAAAGGTTGTTAACCATTTGCCCAATATCAGATACATCGTTCTATTAAATGAAGCCGGTGCATTCTTCAAACCAAAAGCCATTCGAGTATAGACATAAGTGCCCCAGGGAGTAACAAAGGCTGTTTTGTCCCTATCATCAGGGTGAATTACTATCTGATTGTAGCCACTAAAACCATCCAAGAAACTATACAAAGTGTGACCAGCTACTTCCTCAAGCACTTGCTCTGTGAAGGGCTGAGGAAATCCATCTTGAACAGTCACTTTATTCAAAGCACGGAAATCAACACATACCCTTTTTTTTCCACTATTTTTCTTCGGCACAATAACCATAGAAGAAAGCCACCTGGAATGTTCTACTGGCACAATTATACCTGCTTCTTCTAGTTCTGTAATCTCTGCTTTTACCGCCTCTGCATACTTCGGATTGAGTCGATATGGCCTACTTCTTACAGGCGCAACTCCCTCAACCAAGGGTATCCGATGTAATCCAAGCTCTTCTAGTATTCCTGTTAGATCTTTGTAGGACCATGCGAAGACACTTTTGTAAGTAAAGAGCAAAGAAGTTACCTTCTGTCGTAAATTAGGATAATGCCACAACCAGGATGCCAAATGGACCATTTGAGGGTTCTCTTCATCCCCTAAATTTACTTCTTGAACCAATGTTTCAGGACTGGTCTTGCTTGAGAAATCATCTCCACTATATGCAGGAGTGGATTTTAATTTATATTCTGCAACATGTTCTTTCATCCATCCTTGAGGTATATCTGCAAAAGGAAGATCTTCTCTGCTCTTAGGTTCATAATCTTCCCTCTCTGATATTTTTATATTGGTTGCCTCCTCAAAGCTTGTATTTTCCTTCAATTGTTCATTCTCCAACACCTTGTGGTCTTCATTGCCCTTTTCTGTAATTTCCTTATCTGCAACTTCTTCCTCAATTTCATTAATCTCCACTGTGCAACACTCTGCACTTCCCATCATCCAATTTAACAATGTATCCTCTTCTTGGGGTAGAGAGGGCATTACCTGAGTGTCCACAGTATATCCAGTAGTTTTTCCTGAATCAAATCCTTCTTCCAAGTGTAGTTGCAGTTGGCTATTAGTGCTTGTTGAAATCCATAGTTTATTTTTCCCCCAATCTTGCAAAGCTTTTGCTTGTCTCAGCCAAGGTCTCCCCAAGAGCAAAGGATAGGAAGTCTCCTGTGGAAGTGCAATAACAACAAAATCTAAAACAAAGTGGCAGCCCTGTACTACCATCAATACCTTTTCAATAATGCCAAGTGGCGCAACCCGATGTTGATCTGCTAATGTAACCGTGAATGGTGCCAACTTGGTGGGGCTCAAATGTAGCTTCTTCATTGTAAAATCTGGCATCAAATTGATACCAGAGCCTCCATCTATGATCACACCTGTAAGAGCTTCATCCTTTATATAAACGAATAATCTTGAACTTTGGTAGTCTGCTAAGGGTGCAGGAGGGAAATCAACCATGAAACCATCTATACTAGGTGATTGGACCAAGTGAGCAGAGTGTATAATCTTCAGTAAGTCACTTCTTATTTTTGAATCCATCCTTATAAGTTCATATAGACTAACCTTGTGATGAATACCTTTCAAGATCTGTTCAATGTTTACCTCCTGAGTATTTTCTTGCAGACTTGTTGGTTGACCCTTTAGAGAAGTGGTCATCTTATCATAAGCTCCTTCAATTTCTACTTGATCCTTCCATGCAGACTCCTTTTCTTCCTCTTTATCCTGAAATCCTTGTTGTTCATCTCTCTGGGTTGCAGCTGCTTGCCTAGCTCTAGTCATCATGGGCATCGCAGAGGATGAAACAGCATAAGTCTGGGTGGTTTTTCCTTCTTCATGTGGAGAGACTGCAATCATGTGAATTGGAGCAGGACGACCTCTTGGACAATCTTTGGTATAATGATCCTTGGCCTCTGGACAATGTTGACAAGGAGGTGCATCTTCTGGGAGGGAACACCTATTTTGCATGTGGCCATATTCACCACAACGATAGCACATCAAGGGTCTATTATATCTAGGCTTTGCAGGCCTATTCTCCTCTCTATTAGATGTATTAGACGTACTAGCATAATATGAATCCAAAGTTTGAGGGTTACCTCTCTGCTGTGTACCCTTGAGGTAATAGCAATCTCTGGCTTCATGACCATCTTTTCCACAAAATTGACAACTTACCTTAATAGGGCAATTAGCATTGGAATGTCCATTGTTGTTACAGATTGTACACCAAATTTGTCTCCTTATATCCTGAGTGGTCTTCAAATCTTCTAACTCTCGGCGAAGTTGAGCTACTTCATCATCAGTTCGACGCAGTGGTGACAAGACCTTCTCTTCTTGTTGATTTTGTTGCATCTTCAATGCTTCCAACTCCCTTCTCAGTTGCTCAATAGGATCCAGATCTGCAGCATACTTTGGTTGTGTATCCCCTTCAAAATGTTGCCTTGCTTCTTCAATGCGTGATGAAGCTGCGACAAAATCATTGAGGGCAGCATCCAATCTAAGAGACTCACGAAGCTTCTGCTGAGATGTCCTAGGCAGAGCCTTCTCTATCCACTTTTTAACCAAAAAGTCACCTGGAGCATGTGGTAGACGTGCAACAAGTGCTTTTGTTCTAGTGTGAAGTTCATGAAAAGATTCACCTGGTCTTAGCTTCAAATTCTTTAGCTGATCTAGAGCTCTTTCCGAGGAATCACTTGGTCGGAATGTCTGTGAGAATGCCGCCTTCAGAGCCTCCCATGTAGTGAAATAGCCATCTGCATATTGACTATACCATTTATCTGCAAGACCCTCCAATGTGGATGGAAAAAGTGCTAACATTGCATCTTCTCTATTCTGCAGACCTCGTCCACGGCATAAAGAGATGAATCTCCTCACATGATCATCAGCATCCTCATAAGCTTGTCCCTTGAAGGTAGGAAATTTGATGTTTAATCTGGAGAGTAGATGAGAGAGATCCTCCATTTGTACTGGGGTTTCTTCTGACGTATCTGAGGAGAAGTCTAGAGTTCTCCTATACCCTTCTTTTGACAATGGTGTCGCACCCAAATCAATAGACAAATTTAGGGAGGACAGAGGGGAGGTAGATTCACTAGTCATGGTTATGGCTAACTTGTTAAGGCTCCTCCGAACACGAAGAGATTCCTTATCTGCTCGTGTATGGGTCATGTACCTATTCGCAATTGCAATAGGGCAAAACACCTCTCACAGAAATGCAAAGGTCCCACCGTGCGTGCCAAACTGTAGAGGAGGTACTGGGGTATCCACTTTTAACAAAGGTAGAGAATGAAGATTAAACACGTCCAGTACATCGCCTACTCAAGGGGGGTTCTCTTTAGGGAAGTATACCCTTTAACATTTATGTGAGCAGGTAGATAACACGGATTGCACAGAGTGATAAATACTTCAGAAAATGTGAACAGTAAATGACCAAGGAAAACCATACACTTCTTGATTCAAATCAGGGGTTACAATGTTGGGCAGAGTGATGCCTAAGGTACAAATTTAGGACTAACAAGCCACAAGCTTAGGGCTAACAAACCACCTTAATAGTAAATACTCCAATACAAAAGTTTCTTCCTATCAGCATAAGGACCACTGATATGCAGACTAACATAGAACAATACAAATGGTAGAATTTCTCAAGAGAATAGAGCTTAATCAACCCACTGACTCACAGAAAAGGAAATAAAATCCAAGGCACTTTCTTACACTATAGTGCTCATAGCCCTCAACTGAGAAGCCTCCCCTCTGTATACACACTACAGAGTAGCTCCTACAATAGACTTGAAACCACCAAGTGTAAGAGAGGACTTCTGCACGTACACACGAACCACTGTATCTCCAAAGAAATGCACCTTGTACATGTACTCTAGTGTACCCAAATGAGCACAAATCCCTTGATTTTATAGGCCCCAATAGGCCAAGAGGGCCTTGCCGAATCTTCACGTCCACTGATCACGCGTCGGTTAATCACCCAAAATTGGAGGGGTAGGTCAATTATTCCCCTTGATTGAATTGGACCTTCAGAAAATAGGTAGGCACTGTGAATGGTTGGCGGCAACATTTGTTCATCCACTTTTACTTTTTACCCTGCAAACTTTTCTTCTTGATAAAAGTCTTGCCCATAATTGCTCCTTAGATTATGGTATACTTCTGAGTTCATCTTCATAACCTTGCTGAAGGAAGAGGTCCCAATGAGAGTGGCTGAAGCACTCCGCCTTCAAGACAGCGAGATCATAAAAATGTCTAGTAAGGGACCACCAGAATTGCCTGCATTGATTGCAGCATCGGTTTGAATTGCTCCATTTATGGGACTTCCAGCAGGTGATGGAATCTCTCTTCCTAAGCCACTAATTACCCCAGTAGTCAGTGTATGCTCATACCCATATGGTTTTCCTATGGCAGAACAACTCTGGCCCACCTTCAGGTCCTTGGAAGAGCCTAATGTGAGTGTGTAATGGTGCGGGTGTGTGTTTATGGGTGTGTGTTTGTAACTATGAGAATGTGTGTTTGTGATTATGAAGGTGTGTGGTTGCATATGTGTGTATCTGTGTGTGTGTGAGCATATGTGGTTATGTGTGTGGATGTGAGTGTGTGCGTGAATGTATGTGTGTGTGAATGTGTAATTGTGTGTGTATGCATGTGTGTATGGGATGGGTCAATGGTGGATAGGGAGACTAGGGGTGGGACGGGTGGGCTATTGCGGAGGGTTGCGGGTGAGGGGAGCTGAGCGGAGGGCGGGTGCGGGATGAGGGGGGCGGAGGTGAGGGAGCGGAGGTAGAGAGAGGGAAGGTCTAGTGGGGGTAGGCGGGGGAGTTGGTGGGGGTGAGGGTGGCGGAAGGAGAGGAGGGCGGGGGCAGAGGGGGATGGGGCGGAGCTAGGCGGAGGGCGGGGGGCGGAGGGCGGGTGTGTGAGGGGCGGGGGGGCGGAGGGTGGAGAGCGGATGGCGGGCTGCGGGTGGCGGAGTGGATGTGGGGGCGGGGTAGGGTCCAGGCGGGGTGCGGGGAAGTGTAGGGAGGAGGCGCAGGCGGGGGAGGCAGGCGGAGGCGGGGGCAGAGCGGAGGGGAGGTGGAGTGTGAGGAGGCAGAGTGGAGGGCGGGGCGGAGGGCGGAGCGGAGGTAGGGGGCGGAATGGGGGTGGCGGGGGGTGGATGGCGGGGCGGAGTGGGGATGGCGAGGACCTGCGGGGTGGGGTTGGGCGGAGGTAGGGGAGTAGGCAGCGGGGGCGGGGGCTGCTGCGGGTGGCGGCGGAGGCGGGGGCGGGGGCTGCTGCGGGTGGCGGAGGGGAGGGCAGCGGAGGCGGGGGGGCGGGGGCTGCTGCAGGCGGGGGAGGAGAGAGAAAGAGGGGGGAAAGAGAGAGGGAGAGAGAGGGAGGGAGGGCATGCGGGGGCGGGGGAGGAGAGAGAAGAGAGAGAGAGAGAGAGAGAGAGAGAGAGAGAGAGAGAGAGAGAGAGAGAGAGAGAGAGGAGAGAGAGAGAGAGAGAGAGAGAGAGAGAGAGAGAGAGAGAGAGAGAGAGAGAGAGAGAGAGAGAGAGAGAGAGAGAGAGAGAGAGAGAGAGAGAGAGAGAGAGAGAGAGAGAGAGAGAGAGAGAGAGAGAGAGAGAGAGAGAGAGAGAGAGAGAGAGAGAGAGAGAGAGAGAGAGAGAGAGAGAGAGAGAGAGAGAGAGAGAGAGAGAGAGAGAGAGAGAGAGAGAGGAGAGAGAGAGAGAGAGAGAGAGAGAGAGAGAGAGAGAGAGAGAGAGAGAGAGAGAGAGAGAGAGAGAGAGAGAGAGAGAGAGAGAGAGAGAGAGAGAGAGAGAGAGAGAGAGAGAGAGAGAGAGAGAGAGAAGGGACGGGGAGAGAGAGAGAGAGAGAGAGAGAGAGGAGAGAGAGAGAGAGAGAGAGAGAGAGAGGAGAGAGAGAGAGAGAGAGAGAGAGAGGAGAGAGAGAGAGAGAGAGAGAGAGAGAGAGAGAGAGAGAGAGAGAGAGAGAGAGAGAGAGAGAGAGAGAGAGAGAGAGAGAGAGAGGAGAGAGAGAGAGAGAGAGAGAGAGAGAGAGATAGAGAGAGAGGAGAGAGAGAGAGAGAGAGAGAGAGAGAGAGAAATTGGGAGAGAGAGAAAGGGGAAGAGAGAGAGGGGTTCATCCGCGGGAAAAGAGAGAAATAGAGAGAGAGTGAGAGAAGAAAGAGAGAGG
>CM035428.1:6788863-6981363 GCA_020310875.1 Ceratopteris richardii
AAAACATACAATTCAAGTGGTTTCTCTGTTCTTATAAAGTTGGAGAGATTCCCTACAATGTAGGAATCACTTTTCCTAAACTATAGGCTTTTACTCACACCTAGGTATGATTCAAATTTTCATTGTTGAGGGTGGATTTCAATCTCAAATGAATCGTATTTTCTTGTGCCTATGGGTTATCTCCATCTAGCTACAAATGCATCCATTTGATGGTCAAATTGAAACTAAGGTTGAAGCTTGAATCTCAACACTCCCCCTCAAGATTTAAGCTCCAATTCTTCATCTTATCTCCAATAATCGAATGACCTTCTTGACATTTTTTAGCTTCATTGAATACAAAGATTTAGTGGACATGTGAGAAAATTTGTCTTGGTACTTATATGTTTCACTTCAACCTCTTAAGCTAACACCTTCTATCTAAGATAATGATCTGGCTCATTAATGAGATCCTCATAGAGGTGAGACAGATTATGATCATTAGCTACATTGGTGACATGACTTTATATGATGTGCTGAATATGGCCCCACAATTGGAGCATTAACTTGGAGGATTCATAGAGGACTTGAATTGGAAGACGCTCAAATTGTCTAAGGCCATACAAGATGATTTAATGAAAAAGTGTTATTCACAAAATGTAGGAATGTGAGCCATACAACATCTAATTGTGCTTTGAACTAGATAAGTTATGCAATTTGTCAATGCACTAACCACACTACAAAAGGTTTTCCATATAATGCAAAGACACATAGCAAGACTATCTTTAATGCTATCATCTAGTATCCTATTAAATCTTCTTCTAGTTACCACACTTATTCACAACATTAGCCATATCCTAATAAACTTTTGGGCAACAATCATGGTAAAACATAATCTAGTTGTGAGGGTAATGCCCATGCACTATCATTTTTGTGGAAAATATGGACAAATACAAAGAAATTATAAAGAAGCCTAGGAAATGATAAAAGAAAGAAGGAACATCGAGAGCCCATGGCAAACATCATAACTATTACCCCTATAGAAGTACATTTGACAACACTCCAAACTAGGCCACATAGATTTAAAAAATAGTAGTGGTAGCTTTTGAGCCTTGATTTAGAGAAAACGAATGGTTGGCTTCCATGAAAGCTACTTATGCTTGGTAATAAGCACTTGTTTTTCCTAAAATTGTAGCGATTACAAAATAAGCTTTGTCTAGAAGACATACCCTAACTAGAGTCAATCAGTAGGATGCCATGCAGCCTATGGAAGGACATGAATCACTCACACCTAGCACTTAGAAAATATTATCACAAGCATCAATAACCCTATCATTACGATAGTTACTTACTCTCATGCTTGGAGTTGGACAACAATTTGAAAACCACCTTCAAATAGAAATAGCGACTACAAGAGTCAAGCTAGAGCCCAATATAATAGTTGATTATGGCATTCCCTTCATTAGTATTTGGCATAAGAGTATCTCCAAGGTATGAACTAGTAGAGGCTCAATTGGCAATATAGCTACTAAAGCTCTCTGCATTCAGATGGGATGGACTAACATTAAACTTGTGAAGTTCCTCGTGCAAATGGCTCATCAATTCAGATGCATCCAATCAAATTAATCAAAGATATCCTTATTTCCTAGTAGGGAGCTACCTTTCCTATGAATTAAGTTGTTCTAAGGATACCCAATTCTAGTCTAGACGATAACCTCCTTTTGGAGCAACATCGTTAAGTAAGGCCAAATTAATGCAAGATTGTTCTTTACACAAACTCACATTTAAATATAATAATCTAAAATATGTAGTTCCTTTGGATACATTGGCACCATCTAAGTGCCACCACTTTCCACAATTGATGGAAAACATCCATATGTTAGAGGGTCTAACTAATGATGAAGGACCAACCTTCTGGGATGTGACCATCTATAAAGGGAAATGTAGAGAAGGCAAAGGCTGGCCAATGTGTTGATAGGGATTAGAAATAGTGACATACTAACTAGTGTCATTGTGCATTGTAGGCTACAAGAGACCACTCTACAACACTTTCTAAGAAAGAGTTCAACAGAAAAAACGTCTATTATTTGGATGAATGTGTTTCAAGGATAGGACGGGAAGAACTTCACGGCCGGTAATACACTAAAGACAAGTGTGCAAAATGTCTTGATAATATATTTGTCCCATAATTATAGGAAAATATTTGCTATACTAAGCTAATGTTTTTTGAGTTGTTGTGGGTAAGGTTTCAAGTTGAATTCCAGTAGTACGAAACTGAAACACGGTATCTAAATAACACTCATAAGATCCTAGCAAAGCAAATGTGAACTAAGTTGCATAATACAAATCGTAGGACAAGAATCATTGATGGAGATTGCAACTTCTTCATAATCAAGCCAAAATAGGAAATCAAGAATTATATGAGTAGAGCCTAGTTGGGGAACAAAAGCATAATTAAATCCTTGGAGTACCAAGACCCATTGAGCTAAATTGCCAACTAAATTCTACTATTGAGTTGAATACATAAGAGCACTATTGGAGTTTGAGGTATGAGGAAGCACACGAATAGCACAAGGAAGAAGAAGAAACTTGGAGCACAACACACAATACTTCATGTATTACCACTAGAATCCACAAAGATAAGTAACCTGTTAGGGCAATAGGCATATATAGATGGGGTGGGGTGGGGGGGGGGGGAGCCTCCTAAAGAGGGAAAAAAGTGCCCAGATAGTACTATTGTGTTCACACACATCACTACCTAAATATATCAACAAATCCCCCCTAGGAATGATGCAGTGAGCAAGGCGCTGACACTCACATATAAAGAAATGCCAAGCTATGTGGAATCAATCCACAAAAGGAAGTAAGCCCAAAGCTTGTTGCCATTTGACAGATCATGAACTATACATCTATCATCAATAAATTTCACAACCAAGCCAATCTTGGCGAAAGCTTAAATTGACAACATATTCTTCTTGATCCCCTGGCACAAATAAAGCATCCAACAATATAAAAGAACGACCATGAGCGGTATTTAGAATGATGTTACCAGCTCATATGATAGGATAAGAGGAGTTGTTGGTGCATTTGATAGTATTTCCTATAGGGAGAGGGTTGAGTGAAGTGAAGAAACTTCACTACGAGGTATATGTTTGGTAGCCCCACTATCAAACTACCAAACATCTAAGTCTACTATAGACATAAAATATTCAAGAGAAGATGGGTCGAAAGTGCACATTTGCTGCCTCTTTTTACAGGTGGATAGTCTAGTGCTGGTCCTAATGCGCCAACTTCTCAGCCTTTGTAGGTTTCATGTGATGATGTAGATCATTCCATTTCTGATGCAGATTTACATGATGCACTAGTTGATGAGAGAGCTGATATTGAGTAGGCAAAAGCTATGCCAAAATGGCTGGTGCAGACTTTATGTGATAGCAAACTAGATGCACCTCTGTCATATCGTACTCGTTTAGGCTCTCATAGTGCCTCTTTTGCATCAGATTGCTATGCTATGGCTGCATCTAGTCTCTGTGTTGAGAATGAGCCTGTTTTGTTTGATGAAGCACAAGATTCACAAAATTGGATGGCTGCTATGCAATCTGAATATAATGCAATAATGAAGAACGGTACTTGGTCTTTAATTATGTGACTTGCCTCCTGGCAAGAAGGCCATTGGCACTAAGTGGGTATACAAGTTGAAGCGTAAACCTGATGGTACAGCTGACATGTATAACGCCAGACTTGTTGCAAAGGGTTATGCGCAGGAAAGAGGCATTGATTTTGATGAGACCATTGCACCTACATGCTGTATGACTACTGTTTAGAGCATTTGTGCACTTGCAGCCCATCATAGTTAGAATGTACATCAGTTGGACATTAAAACTGAATTTTTGAATGGTGACTTGCATGTAGAAGTGTATGTTTTTCAGCCCCATGGCTTTGTGCAGAAAGGGAATCAAAACCAGGTGTGTAGGTTAAAGAAGGCATTATATGGTTTAAAGCAAGCACCACGTGCTTTCTATGAGAAGATACATGCCTATCTGATTGCACACGATTTAGAGAATAGTCCAACTGAAAGCACCTTATATGTTAAGCGTGCTAATGATGTGCTTCTGATCATTGTTGTGATTGCTGATTTTAAGGCTGATTTGCATGCCTCCTTTGAGATGTCTGATTTGGCCTGTGTTCCATGCTCGTACTAAGCACATTGAGGTGCATTATCACTATGTCAGGGAGAGGTTCTCTATTGGGGAGATCAGCTTGGCATATGTGCCCACGCAGGAGAACATTGTAGACCTTTTCACAAAGGCTCTGCCGAGGGATAAGTTTGAAGCTTTCTACAAAGCTTTGGGCTTACTTCCTTTTGTGGAGTGATTTCCACATAGCTTGAAACTTCCTTATACATGAGTGCCAGCTACTTGTTCACCGCATCAATCCGAGGGGGGATTTGTTGATATATTTAGGTAGTGATGTGTGTGAACACTCTAGGACCACCGGGGCACTTTTTTCCCTCTTTAGGAGGTTTTTTTCCCCTGGATTGTATATATGCCTATTGCCCTAATGGGATACTTATCTTTGTACATTCTCTAGTAATACATTCAGTATTGTGTGTTGTGCTCCAAGCTTCTTCTCCTTCCTTGTGTTGTTCGCGTGCTTTCGCAGACGTCTATCTCCAACACTTTTGACCATCTCATCACGAAAGAAATCATCTTCTGATGTCACGGAACCTCCAACATCATCTTTTTCGTATCTTACATATTGAGTGGTGGGAGGCGGTGGGTGGTGTGGATGGTGTGGGTGGCCGTGGGGAGTGGTGGGAGGCAGTGGGTGGTGTGGGTGGTGTGGGTGGTTGTGGGGAGTGGTGGAAGGCAATGGGTGGTGTGGGTGGCCGTGGGGAGTGGTGGGAGGCGAGGGGTGGTGGTGGGAAGGCATGGGTGGTGTGGGTGGCCATGGGGAGTGGTGGGAGGCGATGGGTGGTGTGGGTGGCCGTGGGGAGTGGTGGGAGACGGTGGGTGGTGTGGGTGGCCATGGGGAGTGGTGGGAGGCAGTGGGTGGTGTGGGTGGCCGTGGGGAGTGGTGGGCAATGGCCGGTGGTGTGCGTGGTGGTGGGAGGGCATGGGTTGTGTGGGTGGTGGTGGGGAGGTGGGAGGTGGTGGGTGGTGTGGGTGGCCGTGGGGAGTGGTGGGAGGCGGTGGGTGGTGTGGGTCGCCGTGGGGACTGACGGGAGGTGGTGGGTGGTGTGGGTGGCCATGGGAAGTGGTGGGAGGTCGTGGGTGGTGTGGGTGGCCGTGGGGAGTGGTGGGCAGCAGTGGGTGGTGTGGGTGGCCATGAGGAGTGGTGGGAGGCGGTGGGTGGTGTGGGTGGCTATGGGGAGTGGTGGTAGGTGGTGGTTGGTGTGGGTGGTGTGGTTGGTGTGGGTGGTGTGGGTGGCCGTGAGGAGTGGTGGGAGGCGGTGTGTGGTGTGGGTGGTGGTCAGAGGGTGGTGTGGGTGGTGTGGGTGGCCGTGGGGAGTGGTGGGAGACGGTGGGTGGTGTGGGTGGCCGTGGGGAGTGGTGCCAGGTAGTGGGTGGTGTGGGGGGCCGTGAGGAGTGGTGGGAGGCAGTGGGTGGTGTGAGTGGTGTGGGTGGTGTGGGTGGTCTGAGTGGTGTGCGCGTGGGTGGTGTAGGGCTGCGGGGGACGGTGGGGGAAGAGAGAGGCGTGGGGGTTGTGGGGGCTATGGGTGGGGAGGTGAGGTAGTGGCAAGGAGAGAGAGAGAAGGAGGAGGTGCGGGGGGAGTGGTTGCGGGGGCTGCAGGTGGGGAAGAGAGGAAATGGGGGGAGAGAGAAGAAGGAGGCAGAGGGGGGAGTGGGGAGTGCTGTGGGTGGGGGCTCCAAAGAGAGAGAGAGAGAGAGAGAGAGAGAGAGAGAGAGAGAGAGATAGAGAGAGAGAGAGAGGGAGGATGGGGCTAGCGGGGGGGAGGGCTATGGGACTAGGCGGGGGGAGTGGGGGGGGGGGCTACGAGAGGGGGGCTACGGGGGGGGGGAGAGAGGGGGGGAGAGAGAGAGAGAGAGAGAGAGAGAGAGAGAGAGAGAGAGAGAGAGAGAGAGAGAGAGAGAGAGAGAGAGATAGATAGATAGAGAGAGAGATAGAGAGAGAGAGAGGGAGGATTGGGCTAGCGAGGGGGTGGTGTGGGACTAGGCGGGGGGAGTGGGGGGGCGCTACAGGAGGGGGGCTACAGGCGGGGGGGGAGAGAGGGAGAGAGAGAGAGAGAGAGAGAGAGAGAGAGAGAGAGAGAGAGAGAGAGAGAGAGAGATTGCACTGTGCTACATGGATGACATTCTTATATACAGATTTAGGTTTGCATACTACATCTCCAATGATTTTTTGAGATAATACAAGCTCACTACATCTAGTAGCAAATCCTATTTATCATGCTAGGACCAAGCGTATATAGGTCCACTATAATTATGTGAGAGAGAAGCTATTGAGCAAGGAAATTCTGTTGGCATATGTATCAACTAACATGCAATGTGCAAATTTATTGACTAAAGCATTAGATGGTACAAAACTTTGGAGGTTTAAGTCTATGATTGGATTGCAGGACATTCAAGAAGATTGAAGAAGAAGAGCAATCCAAAACGTTTGGCTTGAGGGGGAGTTGTTGGTGCAAATACCAAGCCTACACATTTGGCTAGAGTTTATTGAAGCTGCATGGAAACCATTGCTAGGAAGCCTTTATCTTTTACCATTTATAAAAGTCATTTTCCGACTTGAAAGAATATTTGTAATCACCACTAAACTCATGGGATTTGTTAGCTAGAAAATTCATGACTCTACTTGAGAGAATATCTCCTAGATTAGAGGATCACTTTTAGTGAGTGCCAATGAAGGATTCAAATTCAAATTCTAATAACTCATCTATAAAAGAGGGGTTAAAAAATGTGCCGTAGAGATCACATTTTCCGACCTCTTACTCATTACTTTTGTAAGAGAGTGAGGCTCACATAATAGCCTTCACTACTCATTATCATTAAGTATTGATTATTATGCTAATGATCTTGTACAACATTGTGTTCTAATACAATAGATCAATACTTTCATCTATGGTATCTCTGTCATAGTCACTCATAACAGTCAGCTCGTACTGCTCATATCTCAGTCATTTATTCGCCATTTTAAATGTCCTATAGCTTGTTGGAATCAGCTCTAAATTCTCACAAATTTCAAAGATAATCCATTTAGCAGATTTGGAGAAAAGCACATAGAAGTACCTACTGGTCAAACTTTGTAGAGGTCCTAAAAAATCGAGGCTAATGTTTTGATTGCTAAATTGATTGCTCTATGTATAGTGCATCATTTTAAGTGATTCCACTTGGAATCATTAGCTCATTTAGTTAAATTGATATGTCCAAAAGGAATGTTTCTAATTCCTAATGTACTGGAAGCCTTGAGCATAACAAGCAGCAGGTGTGTGAACAAAAACAGAAGGTTTTCATTGATCCTTCAACTTGGAAGTAGTCTGTTTTGGTTCAGTCATTTCTCACATCATTTCCAAAGTACATAGGAACTTTTTTAGTGTCATTGGAAAGCTAAGAGGACCTACAACTCAACTCTGAAGCAAGAAGGGGCTGGTAGAAAGCAAGAATTGGTAGTACCTTCTCATTTCTTGGAGTGTCCATCCATCCTTCCCAACATTTCTCAGGCCTCACATGACACCTTTTTAAATCATAGGTATATAAGGTTTATGTATTGTGTAGATACATCATTGTGTCATGCTTATATCTCGAAGCATAATGTGTATGTTGTGTTAACATGTTAGGATTTAAGAAACAAAACACTCACTTTTTATTATGCCTTGTGGCCGACTGGCACTGGTTGAAGCAGGCATTTTGTGGTTTTCTAAAACCACGAATGTTAAGATAGAATATCCATTCTTATTTATTTTTAGATTTGACATCCATTGCTTTTAATGGCTACCGAAACAGTACTTGATTTAGTTAGGGTCGTGAGTGTTCGTGTAATTAAGCCCAAGCCTACATACTTGATCACCTCACATAATCTTGATGTATTGACATTACATTTAGAAGGCTTTATATGTACAACCTCTTGTAACTTTGTCTGACGATTACCTTTGTAAAAGTGGAATAAATCCATGAGCAGTTAGGAAGCATATAGTCTCGTATCTTTTCGTAGTTGAGTCAAGAGAGAATCAATCCTATAATTTAGGATTTACTTTTAGGTGTAGATTTGAATTTGAATTCAAATGTTTTCCTCTAACACAAAACTATAAAAGAGGATATGAAATGCCCGCATCTATCTCAAGGTTCAGAGATTATATTCATGTACTTTCTTTAAGAAGAGGAGCTCACCTTATAGATCATGCATTTCTCACTCATTGAGCAATGGTTTATTGCCAATGACATTGTACTTCTACATGATTTAATACATACATGTTCATTACTTCCTACTCTCATATCTCTATCACACTCTATTAGAACAGTGAAATCAAATATTAATCAATCTCTACTCATTCTTCTGTGACTGTCAAGGCCCGTAAAAGTTGGGACGGATGCTTAATTTTCTAAACATATTTCTCTACATATATTCCATCATTTTAGATGATTTCACTTATTATTGGTAGCGTGTTAAGCTAATTAAAGTTCCCCAAAAGGAATTTTATTAATTGCTGCTATACTCAGAATGGTGTAAAACTTTCAGTAGGTGTCTTAAGCAAAATAGAAAGCTTTGTACCTTCAATCATATGCCTACCTATCTGTTTTGATCCTATCATTAGTGGATCACCTTCCAAGCAACATGTTTGATTTCGTATGCTCATTAGTTAGCTAAAGAGGCCCACAACACTCTCCAGCCATTACTTATAACAAGTGTGAAGCAGGTTTTAGCTACACCAACTCATCTCTTGTGATTATCCACCATCTCCTCTAACACTCGTATTAGAGCAAGTTCAATCAAGATGGGAGATGGATTTTCATCCTTTATTGAACCATTGGATAGGAATAACTACTCAGCATGGTCCCTAAGGATCCAAGCATACCTTCGAGGGAGAAGCTTATATAGATACATCTCAGGAGATGAAGACATGCCAATCCTCTAGAACAAGAATCAATCAAGAAGGGAAGAGCAAGAGAGGCTAACCACATGATGTGCAACGGATGCTCTTGCCAAGTCATATCTACTCCACTCAATCTCTGATTTCTTGTTACCACATGTTAGAAATTATCAAACCTCCCAAGAGACTTGGGAAGTGCTTTCATCTTAATTCTCCTCAAACACAGAAGCTAGGAAGAACTCGCAACCCTCAGGAAACAACCAAAGCAATAAGTGGCTCATTATGTAACCAAAATGAAAGATGTAGCATATCAGCTTGCAAGCATTGGAGAAGAGATAAAGGAAGAGCACATAGTGAGGCAGATCATCAATGGAATTAAGGCTGATGACAAGTGGGAGTCCTTCACCACAACAATGGATCTCTACATGCATATGCAAATACCTGATCTCAACACCTTGATGGGACAACTCTTCACCCATGAGACAAAGCTCAATAGAAATGGTGACAACTCAAGAGGTAACCAATCTTCTACCCTTTATATAGATAAGAATAAAGCTAAGGATAAAGGTAAATGAGAAACAAGATGAAGAGGCTAGTACCTCTCAAGCTTATTATGCGGGAAGAGGAAGAGGAAGAGGTGCTAGAGGTAGGGTCAGATGAGGAAAACAAGGTAAGGGGAGACCCTACAACAATTCACCATACAACATATGTGATATCAACAACCACACTATGGAAGAATGCTACAAAAATATGAGGAACCAAAGGGGAAGAGGATTCCATAGACGAAGCTATGGACATACTAGAGGCATGTACAGCAATGGTGGAGGCAACTACAACCATAACTACAATCAAGGCTACAATAGCAACAACTTCCTAGGAGGCTTTAGAGGAAGAATGGACTTCCACAAATATATGAAAGATCAAGAAGACGCACTACTCATCATGAACACGACAGACAAGCAAGGTAAAGATGATAAGCATCTTTTCTACATTGACTTAGGTTGTTCCAATCATGTGGTAGGAAATATACCATTATTATCTGAACTTGAGGAACCCAAGGGGAATCATGAAGTACAAATAGGTGATGACACTAAACATTTAGTCAAGAAAATTCGAAATGTCAAAACATCTGATGGTAGTATGAACCATTTGAGCAAAGTTCTGTATGTGCCTACTATAACCAAAAACCTAATTAGTGTTGGGCACATTCTAGAGAAAGGTCTATAGGTCAGTTTCATTAAGCATGGAGCATATGTGGAAGACCTCCAACAAGGCTTGAAAAGGATTGCCAAAGGTGAGGTCATGTAGATTATCTACTTTTGAAATTGAGGACAAAAGGAACATAGCACTATTCCATTATAGAGACCAAACCCTATCTGAGTTGGAAATGTGGCACAAAAGGCAAGGGCACATAGGACAAAGAACTCTGAAGAAAATTTGTAGGGATCAAAGTGTGCTTGGCATTCCTAATGTGACCAAGTAGCACATGATATACAAATGTGGAGCTTGTCAATTTCACAAAACTCATAGGCAACCATTCAACAGGAAAGGATACATCCATGAAGATTACTTGGAGCTTGTACACACTAATGTGTTGGGTCCTAGCAAAGATCCATCCATCTTAGGTTCAAGTACTATGTCTCTTTTATTGATGATTATGTTGAAACCTATCAACCCTATGATTGGAACCCCTGAGTGTTTTAGTGGAAGTTTATGATGATATGACCTCAACAAATATGTTTTTTGTATTGGATATGATATTATTTCCATTATAAGTAGTTCTTTCATTAGGGTTTTATAACCATAAGTTCATGACAATGCATAAGTTGTTTTTTGAGGTATTCAAGTGTCCTAGATGCCTTGCTCTTAGCATTCATCAAAGTAAAGAATGGAGATAAATCTCTCTAGAGGTTCCATATGATGCTATCAAAGAGATTGGTACCAGGAAAGTAATGACCCTCATTAATATGTATGGAGAGTGCAATATGGTGGAAGGTGAAAGGAACATCCCTAGCAAGTGGGTCAAAATCACTTGAAATATATTGAAGAAGTGCTAAGCTTGTGAAAATTTTATCAACAATTGCAAAGGTGGCTACTACTAGGCCAAGGAGTTGGTGGAAGTATTTCTTAAAGCATCCCAAAATTTTCCAACTCCTTTGCATTGTAATTTTTTTGTTACAAGAGTAATCAATGATTCAAACATTAGAGCTTCTAATGCTAGATTTTTAAGTAGGGAAAAACTCAGATGTGTTTTATCTAGTAAAGGTGAAATCTAAGACTCAATTAATGTCAATACAGACAATGGGATCCAGGGGGCCAATGATGCATGGAAGAAAGAACTTGGATTCATTGTGGAAGCTTTGGATCTAGGATCAAGAAAGGCATCTTTAGATATGTAATTTCAGCAAAACAATTTATGGTTGAGACTAGAGACTTGATGATAAATATAAAGATTTTAAGTACAATGTCTCATGTTTCCAAGCTAAGTAAAAAGTTGAGATTGTTGGATGAATGGCATCATGGAAAATTTCCTACGACGGAGAGCTTCCTCTGTTCAAAATTCAAATGTCCACTCTTGATTGAGGGACAAGGGAGTTTTAAACACGGAATGAAGGTGTCACTTATGTCAATAAGAAAGATGTTCATTTGATGAAGAATGGGCATCCCACTCAAGAAAACGTTGGGAGGGGGTGGTTTGTAGTTGTTTTAATTAATTGCTTACCTTGTCTTATTTTGACCACATATGGGGACTAAGCTTCATATGCCAACTGCCAATCTATTCCTAAATAATGGGAGATTCATGTTAGACTACCAACTTGAAGCTTTACTCTTCAGCATGCTAAAGAGAAGAAAGGTCCTATGGAAATTAATGATGATACATGAAGGGTTTGTGAATTGTTGGAGAGATAGGTTTATATGAACATTGTCCATCAACATCCCATGACAATGGCATTAGCTTGGAGTTTCTTTTGAAGGGCGACTAGTATTATATTTGATGTTGTTTTGGAAAATGCGGAGTTCACAATCTTTCCATGCATGACCTGGACAGCCCAGTGCAAGATATGGACAATGTGAACTATAATCCTATTGCAGTGAATGACTATTGATCATATAAATATGAAAACTTCTATCTGTTCAGTCTGTATGCGCTTCATCAGCTTTTATTTCATAATGCCCTTGTGTCCTAGTAATGCAATAACCTACGATCACCTGTCTGCTATGCATAATCTCAAAGCATAAAAGCAAATATAGTGGTATATTGACACAAGACCTATATTATAAACCTTCATCAATGAATTAGTTAGTACAAGGAGGCATGGCCCCACTTCCATAGTTGTAAGAAATTAATGTTTTTGTGAAAAAGATATGAATTATCCAATCTGAAGTATAAGTACATTCAAAAACCTGTTTTCGTGGCTACAAGGAGTGAAATTGGTATGATTTCTAAACGTAGCCTGCATCCTAATGAAAGATAGGTCGTTGGAAGTAGATGGAATAGACGGATATGAATAAAATTGTAGAAATACAGATCAGTATAATGGGAAGATCACTATCATGAAACCTTTCTCAGGGAAAAAGACATGGCACAAAGCTCACATACAAGAACAAACTTTCGAAAGGAGTACTTTCTCATATGCTTGTAGTTGTAAGTACTCCTCTTTCACTATAACGCAAAAGCGCCATAAAAATGAGTCGTGCCTACCTATATAAAAGCTCCTTTCTCAAGCTTAATTAAAAACATGATTTTAAAGTTTATTTAATGATGATTATGATCTTTATGTACAGGTTTACCCATAAGATTAGGATTATGATGATTATGTACATGCTTATGTCAATATTTATGTACATACTTATGTCAATATTTATGTGCATGTTTATGTACAAACTTATACCCGTTCATGTTGTACAAATAACCTGCACAAGCATGACAACCTAATTATTCATTTTCCTTATATGAGTTTATATTATATAGACATGTGCATACAAATACTTGTTCAAGCCTAAATAGGCCTAGACAAGCCAACAAAAATGTAAGTTTACTTTCTCTTAATTTTGGGCCTAGAAATTCATATGTCCATGTTTAAATCGACTGATTTAGCGATGGATTTGCGACTAGTGTTATGAAAAATATACCGACAATTTTACAATGCGTTTTTAGGCCTGCACTCTGATTTGTATTTCAACATTTGATGACCTATACCCATAGATATTTTTACAACTATGGCGATGCCAATAGAAATAACAATCGTTTGAAAACGAAAGGTATTTAGACGGTGCTTGTGACGTTCGCAATCAAAATACACATCGAAAAGCCTTGAACTTGAAACGGTGTTTGTGGATTGGTTGAAATGGTATGCTAAGTACAAGGATCACATATGAAGCCCAAAAGGATCACATATGAAGCCCAAAATAAGTATAAGGATCACATATGCTAAGTACAAGGATCACATAGACTTGAGGTAAGTTGACAAGTGAAGCCCAAAATAAAAAGGCAAAGATGCATATATTCCCATAGGATACAATGACTACATGAGTGCACATACTATTAAACTACTAAGCTTTATAGTTGCTGGTCAAGAAGTGACAAGTCGAAATGAATCTTCAAGCCATATGCAGAATGTGCATATGGTAAAGCTGATTCCAAACGCTCTCCTGTTTCAATTTTATCAATTGTTAAAGCTTCCTTGTAGCCATCAAAACTTCCCCGCATATGCTCGCCTTTTTTCTACTTACCTTCTTTATTCCTGTTCAACCACCTAAATGAAGAAACAGACGAAGATCAAAAGGATAATAGAGGAGCTCACGAAACGTCCATGTCTTCCCCTCTTCTATACAGATGCACCATCTCATCCCTCTCGCTCTCGCATTGTGAATGCCTCTCCATAGGTTTCATGCCTTCCGGGGGAGAACCTTCTCCTCCCGAAATTACCCCTCTTCAGTCCCCTTTTTGAGCTTGTTATCTCTGATTCTCACAGACCTGATGGCTGTGTCCTCCCTCCTCTTCACCACAAGCTTTCTATCTTCTCTTTGAGGACCTTGCATCCATGACCTTATCGCGCTTATATTATCTTCCGTTCCAAAACATGTGACCAAACCCCCCCCCCCCCCAAAAAAAAAAAAAAACAAAAAAACAAAAACAAACCAAAACAAAAAAAAAAACTAGCTTCTCCTCGATCTTTCTTCTGTCGCTTAGCAAACCTCTTGCGTACAACTCCCTCCAGACTTCCCCACCTCACAACCTAACCAGATCAAGTACTGTTTCGGTAGGCATTAAAAGCAGTGGATGTCAATCTGAAAATAAGTAAAAATCGATATTTTATCTTAACATTCGTGGTTTTAGAAAACCGAAAGATGGCCGCTTGAGCTAGTGCCAATCGGCCACATGGCATAATAAATATCACTTTTTCATTTTTTTAATCCCAACTTGTTAACACAACATACACATAAGAATTCCAGATATAAGCATGCTACTATGATGTATCTACACAATACATATACCTAATGTACCTATGATTCTAAAAGGTGTCGCGTGAGGCCTCAGAGAGTCAATGAAGCCCAGTAGGGCTTCAAATTTAAGCACTAAGTTCGTGTCATTTCACCAAATATCCCGAGAACAAAGTCTCTAATCAGCTTTTCAGAACAAAGTAGCGTAGTATGTTGAAGTTGAGTTTCCCTTTTTGTTTTTTTTTTTGGGCCTTGAACGTCGCGATGTGCAGTCTTCACCTTCACCTGAACAGTGAAGACTCTCTGCATCTACGTTCGTCATAAGTCCCCTTTCTTTCCAGAGGGTACCAGTTGCGCAGCTCCTCAATGATGAGTCTGCTGATGGATACGCTTTTGGTTACAGGAAGCTGTAGAGTATATATACAATGCGTAAGAATAGCTTGATGTGGGATTCGTTCAACTTGCGACCTCATTGAGTGTGTCGTCGTTCTTATCGTAGTTCTGAAGCACAGGCGACGTTTTAAGTTGTCGAATGCACACGTTGTTCTGGACTTTAATGACGAGGTAGCTCTCGCTCGAGCAACATGCACGATCTGTGCGTGTACTTCTGCTTGTTGGCAATGTTTGTGACAGAGCAGTAAATAATCAGTGTGCTGCCCAACTTGCAACGTCACTCGTTGCGAGGTTCTCCAACTTGTGACGTTACTCGTTGCGAAGCATCGTCCACTGTGCTGTCCGAGTAGCAAACCAAGTCACTCTCTTTAGTCGTACAAGTGAATATGTGTGTTACCCACAAGCTACCTAGCCACATATCTGCACATGTAATATATAATCAACTAATAAATACGGGCAGCTACCTACGTCCATGCTCTAACTCTTGTTAGCGCACAATCAAGGATCTACAACAACGTGAAGATTCAAATGGGAGGAGCATATTCTCCGCATTAAATGTCTAGGTAAGAACTAATGCAGGAAACATGGCCGCCAAGCCATTCGTAGTGTCAGAAGCTAATCTAAGGACTCTAATTAAAGTTCGTTGCCAGAGCCATATTTGGCATACCCCTCCATTTTTGAGTTACGACTTTGGCACATATTCACTCAATGTTGGGATTTGGCAAGGCCACTTGTGGCCAATTGGAGTCTATAAAATGCAGATGATTTGCACTCAATGGTGAGAGAGAATTTGAGATCTTCTTCAATGAGGGGCTTTGAGGGTTAGCATTAGCGTTGTCCAACACCGTTTTCTTCACCACTCTCTGCATTCTGTTTCGACATGCACATTGTTGGAGGTCACTCTATGGTGATTATACAGAGCATGGACCTCCTAGTGGAGTTGGCTATTAGCATTACACGGTGATTGAGTGGCTTGGATATAGTCCTTTGGTGTGAGTCAAGTGTATTTCTCTTGGAGAAAGGTCTTCATCCTTGAAGAACTTCTTTTTTGATGAATACTTTTAGTATTGATTCTGTCTAGTTTCAAGAATGGTATGCTTGCCCATAATATTACTCATTTTGAGCATTTATGGCCTCAATAGTCATTTACTGAGCTAATTAGAAGTGAAGTAGGGATTCTCGATCATATGTGCAACTATCATTCTTCTTTCTTTATGACTTTAACCTTTCTCTATTGTCAATTAGGGTACTTGCACCTAGAAATGTTATAGGGTATACTTCCCTAAGGAAGAACCTCCCTTGAGTTGCGGAACTACTATATTGGATGTGTGTGAAAGTTTTGGTTCCTCTGTGGCTTGATTGCCAGAGTTGGATACCCCAATACCTCCTCTATAGTTTGGCATGCTTAGTGGGGTACTTGTGTTTCTATGCAAGGTCCTTACTACACTAAATACTTGTTTGTGCATTATCCATTCTTGATTTTTGCATCTAGTGAGTGGGTACATGACCCACACTCAAGTAGACAAGGAGCCTCTTCATGTACAAAGGAGCCTCAAGAAGTCACCTTTACCTTCACCTAGTGAACATAGCTCCACTCGACCCTCAAATTTGTCTATTGATTTGGTTGCACCTCCACTCTCAAAGGTGAAGCCTTGAAAGACATTGGATTTCTCTTTAGGTACATCAAAAGAAGCACAAGTTACAATGGAGAACCTGTCCAACCCACTCGCTAGGTTGAACATTAAATTCCCTACCTTTAAGGGATCACCATACGAAGAAGCCAGCGATCGTAAGAGGAGATTTATCTCCTTATGCCACAGTCCAGGGCTTCAAATTTGAGAGCATGCGAAGCTGGTGCTATTTCCTTCCACACTAGAAGGTCTTTGTGGACAAATGGTACATCCAATATGTAGACAAGCATTTCACCACCTAGGAAGCATTGAAGACCTTATTCTCTTAGACATTCAAACCTAGTGACACCTGAAGCGAGCCTTGGATCAACTTGAGAATCTCACATTATGCCCAAGTGAATCATTTCATGAATTACATAATCGTACTAAAGCACTTGTTTCCTAATTACTGCATGCACAAAAAGATTTCTTGGTCAAAAAGTGGATAGAAAAGGCACTTGCTAGGTCGTCTTAGCAAAAGCTTTAAGAATCTCTCAAGCTCAATGCCACTCTGAATGACTTTGTAGTGGATGCCTCTCATAGAGAGGAACACTTTGAAGGACGGAATAAGGTAAATTATGTTGTGAATCTATACCTAATCAGGCAACTTGGAATGGAATTAGAAGAGCTAAAGATTGTGTAGAGTCAAAATGAAGAGAAGATTTTATCACCACCCACACGTCAAAACGAGGATTAAGTGGCCCAACTTCACCGAGAAGTGGAGGATTTGAGGACCTCTCAGGACATCTGAAGGCAAGTTTGGTGTACCACATGGAACAACAATGGTCATTCTCACACGAAATGCCCCAACAGAGTAAGAGTGACCATGAAGCTGGTGATTCTTATTCCTTGAAGGGATCGCAACAGAGAGACAACAACTAGGTTCCTAATACTTTTTATGCTACTACATCAAATATATATAATGGAGATGAGAATCGACAAAACAGGCCTAGATGTACTAGACCCTTAATGTGTTATCTTTGTGGAGAGTATGGCCACATGCAGAACAAATGCTCCCTACTAACGGGCGCACCTCCATGTCAACATCGTGCCAAGGCAAAGGATCATTATACAAATGATTTTCCTAATAGCCACCCAACTCCGATCCATATGATTGCCAGAGTTGGATACCCCAATACCTCTGTGGCTTGATTGCCAGAGTTGGATACCCCAATACCTCCTCTATAGTTTGGCATGCTTAGTGGGGTACTTGTGTTTCTATGCAAGGTCCTTACTACACTAAATACTTGTTTGTGGATTATCCATTCTTGATTTTTGCATCTAGTGAGTGGGTACATGACCCACACTCAAGTAGACAAGGAGCCTCTTCATGTACAAAGGAGCCTCAAGAAGTCACCTTTACCTTCACCTAGTGAACATAGCTCCACTCGACCCTCAAATTTGTCTATTGATTTGGTTGCACCTCCACTCTCAAAGGTGAAGCCTTGAAAGACATTGGATTTCTCTTTAGGTACATCAAAAGAAGCACAAGTTACAATGGAGAACCTGTCCAACCCACTCTCTAGGTTGAACATTAAATTCCCTACCTTTAAGGGATCACCATACGAAGAAGCCAGCGATCGTAAGAGGAGATTTATCTCCTTATGCCACAGTCCAGGGCTTCAAATTTGAGAGCATGCAAAGCTGGTGCTATTTCCTTCCACACTAGAAGGTCTTTGTGGACAAATGGTACATCCAATATGTAGACAAGCATTTCACCACCTAGGAAGCATTGAAGACCTTATTCTCTTAGACATTCAAACCTAGTGACTCCTGAAGCGAGCCTTGGATCAACTTGAGAATCTCACATTATGCCCAAGTGAATCATTTCATGAATTACATACTCATACTAAAGCACTTGTTTCCTAATTACTGCATGCACCAAGAGATTTCTTGGTCAAAAAGTGGATAGAAAAGGCACTTGCTAGGTCGTCTTAGCAAAAGCTTTAAGAATCTCTCAAGCTCAATGCCACTCTGAATGACTTTGTAGTGGATGCCTCTCATAGAGGGGAACACTTTGAAGGACGGAATAAGGTAAATTATGTTGTGAATCTATACCTAATCGAGCAACTTGGAATGGAATTAGAAGAGCTAAAGATTGTGTAGAGTCAAAATGAAGAGAAGATTTTATCACCACCCACACGTCAAAACGAGGATTAAGTGGCCCAACTTCACCGAGAAGTGGAGGATTTGAGGACCTCTCTGGACATCTGAAGGCAAGTTTGGTGTACCACATGGAACAACAATGGTCATTCACACACGAAATGCCCCAACAGAGTAAGAGTGACCATGAAGCTGGTGATTCTTATTCCTTGAAGGGATCCCAACAGAGAGACAACAACTAGGTTCCTAATACTTTTTATGCTACTACATCAAATATATATAATGGAGATGAGAATCGACAAAACAGGCCTAGATGTACTAGACCCTTAATGTGTTATCTTTGTGGAGAGTATGGCCACATGCAGAACAAATGCTCCCTACTAACGGGCGCACCTCCATGTCAACATCGTGCCAAGGCAAAGGATCATTATACAAATGATTTTCCTAATAGCCACCCAACTCCGATCCATATGATTGTAGTGTCTCCAAAAGAAGAAGGCATGACCCCAAAATCATGCATTGTTTCATCATCCATTGTGCCTACGATGATTAGGGCTAGGTAAATGGCGACAATAGGTGTAGAAGAGCAAGATGTAGTCAAGAAAAGAGAAGAATGCAGGAGGGCTAATTTTGAGTACGGAGTGTCTACTAAAGAAGCTTATGACACAGTGATAACTTCAGTGAAGGAGCAACCAACTCCCCCTCACAAAAGTACATAGGAGGTAAATATTGGGAAATTTTTGAAAGGAATTCATCATAAAATTAGTCCTGATCTGCTAAGAATCATATAGTCTACCTGCATGAGCCCTCCTCCTAGTATAGATGGTTTCATAGTTGAATTTCCTCTTGCACCCTTGGCTAACTATCAAAGTCAAGATTATCACTTTTTATAAAAGATGAAGCTCTCGCTCATGTTATTATAGATGGAGGCTCTGGTATCATTTTGATGACTAACAGGTTGTGCTCCATAACCCTACAAGAGCTATTAAAAATCAAACCACAATTATGGATTGAAATTGGCTAAGAAAATGGAGAAAAATGCATTCCTTAATGGGTGGATCTATGAAGAAGTCTACATTGCTCAACCACCAGGATATGAAGACAAAAATAAACTTGATTTTGTATATAAATGAAAAGGTACTGTATGGTTTAAAGCAAGCTCCTAAAGCTTAGAACAAAAGGCTTGTCACATACTTGCAGGATCAAAGTTTTGTTGTAAGCAAGGCAGATTCTTCATTGTTCATTAAGAAAACTTATTCAAAAGTTATTTATCTATCTGTTTGTGTGAATGACATTATCATTACAAGAAATGATGCCAATGGCATTAAGAAGATCAAAGTGAGATGAAGGAGGAGTTCAAGATCAATGATCTTGGATTGCTTAAGTATTTTCTTGGCTTAGAGATTTTCTACACACAACCTGGTGTTTTCATCACTCAAAGAAAGTACATGTATGATATACTAGTTAAGTTCAAAATGGAAAATGCAAACATCGTAGATACACCCATGGAATTGAACCACAAACTCAGTACTCATGAAGGAGGACTACTTGAAGACATTACAAGTCATCAAAGTCTTGTTGGGATTCTAAATTATACAACCCTAACAAGAGTGGTTATATGCTATGGGGTGATTACATTGAGTCAATTCATGCATACACCAAGAAAACCTCACATGGAAGCTACCAAAAGGATCTTGAAGTACTTGAAGGGTACCATAAATGAAGGGCTATTCTATCCATTCACATTTGACTTGGATATCAAGCTATACTCTGATGTACATTGGGCTAGCTCAAAAGATGATAGGAGTACCTCTTGTTAATTATCTTTTGCAGGATCTAAGTTAATTTCATGGTCATCAAAGAAACAACCAATTGTGGCATTGTCATCAATGGAAGCTAAATATAGAGCCCTAGCAAACCCAACACAACAAGCAATGTGGTTAAAGCTACTCTACTCAGACTTGGGGCTACATACATACACTCCAATGATCTTTGGAGATAATACAACTCACTACATTTGGCTGCTAATCATCTATATCATGCAAGAACTAAGCACATTGAAGTGCATTATCATTATTTGACAGAAAAGCTACTTAGCAAGGGCACACAGTATCAAACAAATTTGTAATGTGCAGATATGCTAACTAAATCCTTGGATGGAACTAAATTGAACACGTTCAAGATGATGCTTGGATTGTAAAAAATTTAAAAAAAATTGAAGCTCAGACATGTTAGGCTTGAGGGGGAGTTGTTGATGCAATTACTCCAAGTCTAAATGTATTAACACATGAATGGCCTCTTGTAACAGATTGATTTTTATCCCTTGTAAAATTGCATATATGGAAACACTTATAATTATGAGTTCTTAGGAGAATCTTTCCACAAATCACCAAGTGAGGATTTATGGCAAATAAAATCCTAAAACCTTGGAACACTTTTAGGTAAAGATTGAAACTGAAATTTAAATCTTGACTCCAACAAAAACACTACAAAAGAGGACTACCTAGTCATGTGAAAAAGAGGGAGAGATAGCAGATATTTCAAAGGGATTTCATATGGATTTTGATCTCACATTGTAGCTCTACCATTGCCCTCAGATTTTTCAATACTTCACTACCACTGGCAATGTAATCCATGTGAATTAATACATATGTTTTTCTCATATCTCATATCTTCGACTCTGTCATCTACCACTCAGAACAATGAGTTTCTCTAATATGTTTCTCAGCTCCTACTTGATCATTTTCACTAATTCAAGTTGGTATAGATTCAATAAAATCTCTAGTTCTTTGGTACAAAGTCTCATTTTGATTGTCTTAGTCATATTTGAGGTGTGTGAAAAATATTACCCACTACAATGCATACTATTGGTACCATAAAATGTCGCGATGCATTTTTTATTTGCTAAGCATCATTCTCTGAGCAAAGTTTAACATTTCAAGTGAAATACCTTGCAATAAGACATCAGAAGAAACCTTGACTGAACTTGAAGCATTCTTTTTTGCAAGCACTAGAGCAAGAAAGATTCAACTCTGGATGGAATTCAAAACACTCAAAAAGATTCCCAAACAGAATGTGACTGATTATGTCACTAAAATGAAGGCCTTAGCTGATCAATTTGGAAGCATTAGAGAAGTCATTGAGGAAGAGCAAATTGTGAGACAAGTGATCAATGGAATCAAGGCAGATGACAAATGGGAAGCATTCACTACTACAATGGATCTATACATGGATATGCAGGTACCTGAGTTCAATACTCTAATGGGACAACTATTCACTCATGAAGCCAATCTTGTGAAGAACAAGAACAACTCAAAAGGTAATCAATGCTCTGCCTTATACACTGATAAGAACAAGAGTAAGGATAGTAAAGGTAAAGGCAAGAACTCTGATGATGAAGCTAGTACCTCCCAAGCTAACTTTGCAGGAAGGGGTAGAGGCACAAGAGGAAGAGGGAGAGGAGGTAGACAAGGCAGGGGGGAGATTCCAAAGCATCTCTCCATGTGCCATATGTGGATTGACTAACCACACAACTAAGAATTCTTTCACGAACCCTAAAAATCAGAGAGGAAGAGACTTCAATAGAGGAAGCTATGGAAGAGGAAGATCAAACAATTTCAACAACTACAACAACAACAACAACAACAACAACTACAATAACCAAGGAGGCTATAGAGGAAGAAGAGATTACAACAATTACACTGAAGATCAGGCACAAAAAGACTGACTTTTGTTGATGAACATGACCATGAGGCAATGTAAAGCAGATAAGCATGTGTTCTATATAGATTCTGGTTGTTCAAATCATGTAGCAGGAAATGTGGCATTGGTATTTGACTTGGAGGATCGAAGGAACAAGCATGAGGTGTAGACAAGAGATGACACAAGGAACTTAGTTGAAAAGATTGGGAATGTGAAGACCTCATATGGAAATATGAATCTACTTAACAAGGTATTATATGTAGCCACCATAACCAAGAATTTGATAAGTGTACAAATTGTAGAAAAAGATTTGCAAGTAAGGTTTACAAGAAATGGAGCATTTGTTAAAGATCTTCAACAAGGGTTCAAGAGCATAGCCAAAGGAGAAAAGACAGGTAGACTCTCTACATTTGAGCTACAAGGTACTAGAAATATAGCAGTTTTCTATTATGGAGGATAAACCTTATGAGAATTAGAAATATGGCATAAACGATTAGCCCACATAGGAGAAAGACGTTTAAAGCAAATATGTAGGGATCAGAGTGTGCTTGGATTGCCAAACATATCCATGCAACATATGATATATAAATGTAGTGCATGTCAATTTGAGAAGTCTTGGGAGATTCTTGTGTAGAAAGGGATTTGAATGTGTGTAGGAGAAGGGAGAAAGATAAGAAGAAAGATACAAACACTAGAAGCTTCTCTAGATTGATTATAAGGGAAAAAGTACAATGGTGATGTTCAGAACAATTCGATGTTGTTTGTGCAAAATACCGAACAGTGTACAATCACAAAGTACAAATTACCCAAGGTTCTTGTTGTTGCCGACGTTCTCTACACCAGACCTCCACCTTCTCCAAGCTTGTACTTGTGCACACCTTGCACTCAATGTTCGACTAGGGGGAGGGATGGACACCTTCTGTTGGTGCGCACACAACTTCAATGGGACCTTAGGACTATTGGTTGTATGCTTAGCACTTCTCTGCACACTTCTTAGTCAATCTTCATGCACAGCTTGCACTTCACTTCTCTGCGTCGCACACTGTGTGTCTCTTGAACTTCTCTTGCTTAGTCTAGACTATGCTCACCTTGCTTAGCCCTTCAAGAATAATGCCTTGCCATGATTTGAGTGTCGGTTCATGTACGCTCCTAATTGCTAGAGTATCTTGGTGCTCACTTTAATGTCCCAAGATTGTCTCCAAAGGTGGGCAGCCAACGAATCCTTGCTTTGTCCTAAAGTGACTTTAGACTAAAACAAGAATTTTAATTGAGGGGGCCATACTTTCACTTTTGCGTATGTTGTCGCTTCATATTTTGACTTTTAATTCTTCAAATGTGCACCTAAGAGAGGGTTCACTTGAACCTTCCAAAACACTTTAAAATCACTTTGAACCTTAGAGCAATTACAGAAATACCTCTGCAACCTACAACCAACGTTTTGCAATTATACCCTTTGTAACAATTAATTTTGCACTACCTGTGCACCTTGACACCCAAACTTTGCACACTTTGACTTCACCCATGTTGACTTTGACCTTGAACATGTTGGCTTTGATAGCTTTGACTTTGATCTTTTGACTTTGATTGTGGTTGACTTTGACCAATGTGACTTTTATGGGCTCAAAAATTGCCTACCACCTAATGGGCTCTCCGTCCCGGAGAGCTATAGCCAAAACTCTGAGCAGAGATGATACCATGATTCTTGTGCTGCAAAATCTTCAAAAGGACACTTGAGCAGCTACCAAGTCCACCAAGAGCAGTAGAGAACAAACACTAGAGAAGAAGCAAAAGTGAGCATTTTGCACAAAAAAGCAAAGGATGGCCAATGGAGGGTAGGGAGGAGGGGGAAGGGAGGGTTGCGGGGGTTGAGAGTGATCGGTTATGGATGGGGTTGGCTAGAAAGCAAAGTGAAGGTAGCGAGTAGGGTTTTGGCTCTAAAGAGGGGAAAAATGAGAAAACAGTAAAGCCACAGAGGGTGCAAATGGGAAAATGGGAAGCATATCATAAAATGAGGTGAAAATAGACCATGTGGACCATGTGTGTAATGAAAAACACAGGATAAATATGCGCAAAACATGTGGGTTTTGAACAAAAGTCAGAGACAAGTTGATATTTTGGAAAAACAAAGGAAAAAAATGAGTCATGAGGTGCAAAATACATGAAAATGACCCCAAGTTTGAAAACAATGGCCATCTGAGGTGCAATCTAGAGCCAAAAGCATTGGACCATGCAAAATAAAAAATATATATATTTTAGGTATTTATATTATTATTAATAATATATATGCAAAAGCATTCGGGTTGGGGGATGGTGGGGGGTGGTGGGTGGGGGTGGGGGGGGGGGGGGGGGGTGGGGGCCATGGGTGGGTGGGGGGGTGAGTGGCGGGTGGGGGGGTGGTGAGGGGGGGGTGGGTGGGAGAGGGGGGGGGGGGGGGGGATGGGTGGGTGGGAGGTGGGGGCGGGTGGGTGGGTGGGGGTGGGAGGGTTGGGAGGGGGGGGCGGAGAGAGAGAGAGAGAGAGAGAGAGAGAGAGAGAGAGAGAGAGAGAGAGATAGAGAGAGAGAGAGAGAGATTTTGGAAAAATAATTTTAGCCTCCAATGGCCTTAAAAAAAAAACAAGAAAATATCTAAAAATTACTGATAAAATCCAAAACAAATGCAAAGAAAATTGCAAAATAAATCAAGAAAAATTCAAAACAATTTCCTCGACATTTCTAGGCCACTTTCCCACTCAAAACCACAAAGAGCTTCCTTTGTTCTTCCATTTTTATCAAGAAAATGGCATTGAAAAAGATCAAAAATGCTAAGAAAATTCTAAAAATGCCTTAAAAATTCCCAAATATTTCCTAAAACAATTTCCTATGTGAAGGTTGTGAAATGGCTTCTAAATTACATAAAAAATCAAAGAACAAGCATGAAAATGGATAAAAACTACTAAAACGTGAGCAAAAATGGAATGAGAAGGCTATGTACTTGGACGGTTGTAAGTTCCAGGTGATCCAAAAATCTTCACTTGTTCTCATGATATTCCTTGAGCCTTGATATGATGATTAAGAGGAACCCTTTGCCCTCCATAATCTCCAATTGTACTGCACTTCATTTGTATCATCTTCTTTTTGGGCATATAGACCATCTGATAGGGCCACCCTAAATCCTTCATTAGAATACTATCTCCTCCATATTTCATCTTTTGTATCTTTATTTCAGCTATTGTGTGATGTAATCTACAAAATGTCATTTTTTTCTATTACAGCTTCTTCATCCAATGGAACCCTCTGTTTCCAAAGACTTGTAGGTACTCCTTCCACATCCTTGTAAAGCCTTGTACTTACTATCTTAAAAATTGACATAACAGATGATATCCATACCATTATCCATAACAAGGTGACCATTGATATATGATTTGAAGTAGCTTCATCACTGTTGCACTTAAGGGCTTTTCTTTTCTTCTCTCTTATATGGCCTTTGATTGAGACTGTTTCACTCGAATCAGTAGCCTGAAGGATGTCCTCTTTTTCTTCATAGACTTCCTCTCTACTTGAGTTTGGAAAAATTCCATAGCAAGAAGATGGGTCTTCTGCATGGAACCAAGCCAACATGATTTCTTCCTCATATAAATTTGCTTCTTCATACAGATCTGCCTCTAGGTTATCCAATAATTCTTCTTCCATACAAATACCAATTGTCTGCATCATGATAGTATGTCTTTGGTTGTCTAGACCTTCTTCTAAAAATATGTGTTGCAACTCTTTTCCCTCTTGCTTTACCCACATTGTGTCCTTACCCCAGTCGTGGAGCACATTGGCATGCCTTAACCAAGGTCTTCCAATCAGCAGGGTGAAACTTCTCTCTACCTATGACAACCTTAAGAAAACAAAGTCCAACTTAAAGATTGTACCTTGTATCTTGATTCGGACTCCAAGGTCCACTCCCATAGGCCTTACTATGGTTTGCTCTACCAATGTTACAGTGAAGTTGGCAGGTCTTGAAGCTTGTAGTCCAATCTTTTTCATGGTATGTTCAGGCATCAAGTTAATGCCATAACCTCCATCTACAATGACTCCTTGAAACTCATGTCCTTTGATAGTGACTGTTAAACAAGGACTCTTATAATCTGTGAGGGGTGATTTTTCCCTAAAATTGTATCTTTATGTAGAACAGCAGTCTTTTCCACTAAACTTGTTGTGGAAACCTCATCAATTATCAGCAAGAGTTCTGAACTGAATTTCCCATCCATCTTTATTAAATAAAAAATACTGACCTCTTTTTTCATGGACTTGAGTAGTCTTGAAGCTTTTGATTCCTTAACAACATGGGCTTCAATTGACTTATCAAACTCCTCATGAGCCCTGCTGAATGCATGTCCAATAGCGTCATGGGTACCTATGAGATTTTCTTTTTGCCTTGTATCTTCACATGTGGTGGCTCTATCTTCAAAATTCTTTTTGCCTTTGTTCAATCCATTAATCCTTGATCCTTGACCCATTTCTGCTAGAGCCTTCCCCTTGCTTCTTGTTTGCACTGTAAAAAGCTCAATTTCTTCTAATTGCACAACCCTGGTAGATGGTGATGGCACATTAACTTGATTTATCATTCCTTCTTTGTGCACAAAAATACATATGTAGGGCATAATTTGATAGAAGAAGAAGAAAAAGAAGAATTGATAGCCCTATTGAGAGAGTATAGAGACATGTTTGCATGGAGCTACAAGGATGATCCATTGCCTTAACCCATTTCTTTACCTTTGATACTTCTTTAAAAGTTCTTGGTTCTTGTCCCTCAAGAAGTTTTTCCATATAAGCTTCATAAGAAAATCTTTGCGCGTGCCTTCTTTCTCTTATTGGATACCTTGATTGACTTCTTGTCCTACCATGCTTTTCTTGCCATCGAGTTTGGGTTCTTCTTGATGTAGAACCTTCACTTTCTTCTTCTTCTGGCTCAATTTCCTTTGAAATAAAATCTAGAATTTTCTTCAACTTTTGATTGGGGGGGTTACCTCTTCATGTGTAATTTGACTTTCTTGTGAGCTTGGAGAACTTGCCTCTTCTTTGTGACTTCTTGTAGTTTCTTCTTCATCTACCTACACTTCATGTTTATACCAAGATTTATGTTCATGAAAAATAACATCTCTAGAAACAATTACCTCTCCCATATGTGGGTTCACACATCTATATCCTCGTTTTGGTAAATGCAACTCACGAAGCAATGTGGATCAAGACCCTATATACAGATTTAGGGTTAGACTTTGGCACCTCATATATATTTGGAGACATCATGAATTCTTCGCACTTAGTTGCTAATCCTATCCAGGACTAAGCGTATAGAATTCCATTACCACTTTGTTAGAGAAAAGATTGCAAGCAAAGAAATACAATTGTCTTATGTATCTACACAAATGCAATGTGTAGACATGATGACCAAAGCACTTAATGGAAACAAACTCAACAGGTTCAAATCAATGATTGGAATGCAGAAGGTACCTATGGAATGAAGACTCAAGCATCGTAGGCTTGAGGGTGAGCTATTGGTACATTTGGCAAGCCTTGATGCTTGACCAAATATCAAAGGCTTACTTCACATCTTGAGTATGAATATTCATAATTCACACATGAACACCTCTTGTTAATCTATTGAGTTTAACTTAAGATGAATGTAAAATGAAAATCTTGAGAGAATCTCGTAGCATTAGGAGTTTTAAGTCACAACAACTAAGTGGTTGGAATAAAATTGATTAGAATCCTAAAAGGTACGATCACTTTTAGGTGGCAGATTCAAAATTCAAATTGAGATCACATAAAAAAAGACACTAATTTTTAGTCACGTGAAGAAGAGAAGAAGAAGGAAACATTGAGCTTCAAGCTTGTGGGTATACTAAGCCCTCACATGTATGAGAAAGCCTACATCATCTCCTTTGTATCATACATTCATAATATTACACATTTGATTCATATTATGCAAGTTATGTCTACTATTGTATATTGCTAAGCTCTCATTTCAATGAATTTGTTTTGAGGATTTCTCTGCGTATAGATATCCAATCAATGTTGGTATATGTAGCTTAGACCTTCTAGTTCTATGCTATTAATTTTTAGTTCATTTGGTTCAGTGCTCTGTGAGAAAGGCTCTCTGCAATCTACCTATGTCTGGTCACTATCATTTTCCTAAAAAGTCAGTATTACACCCCTAACTTTTTAATGTGATTTCTCAGCATATACTCATCCTAAATTGGTGAAATAACTTCATATAGCAAGCTTAGGATGCCAATTAGATGTTTCCAAAAGTTCTTGTTTCAATTGAAATCTTACTTGGACTATTTGATCTTGGTCACACATGATTGGAAATTCATCATCCTGAAAATTCAATTTGGTCATAAGCTTCTTGAGCCACATATGTTCACGAGTAAACTGTGCTACTTCATTGTCTTCAACTTCTCTGAGGATAAAACAATTCTTATTTGCTTCTATGCCATTCATGAGATGACCTTCTTGCCGAGCATCATTGCATATCTATTTATACTTCTATCTTCTTTGGATTTAAGTGGATCAGCATTTGTTTATGCTTTTATGTGAAAACAAGATGAAAAGGATAGAAAATATTTTCATGCAAGGTTATTTTGGGATATCTAAGCACTCTTAGATGCAAGTAAGTGATTAACTCTAGGGTTTGCATAGATTGAGATAGCACACCAAGCTTATATGCTAACTTTGACCTTGTGATAGTGGCATAGCTCAGGGATCCCACTATATACTTATATAAGACTCCATCCGAAGCTTCATTACCTTTATTTGAAGTTTATTTAATATTGAATTTCATTAGATTTCTCAACGGTTTAGAATTTGTAAGTCCATACTTCTTTAGTACATCCAAGATGAATTTCCTTGGCATGGGATTTTGAACTCAGTGAAGTCATGGAATCCATAGTGTTTCTATACAAAGTCTCTAAATCAATTTTACAATATGTTAGATGAATGTACAACTATCTTCATCTTCATTTTGGTTCTTCCTTATTTCTCCAAATCATCTTCTCCTAAATCTTTTGACTTGTAGAGGTTGATTCTCACCCTTGAGAGTTCCAATATTTATGGCTAAGGGCTCATTGGAATGGGATTAGTGTCTATTTTATGTGTATGAAAGTTTCTCTCATTTGGTTTCCTAGAATAGGAGAAACACATGTTGTAACCTCTCTAATTCATTCTCTACACACTCTTGAAGAGGCAAAATCACCACGTATTGATGTTAAATTTATAATTAGAGCATAGATTGATTATAAACCTCATTCTTATGCTTAAAAGATACTTCACGTTATATTCTACCATCCCTTAAGAGGAATTCAGCTAGTCGTAATCAGCTTGGGATCACTCAGCATTTGGAGTTGCACGTTTTACCATAAAAACCAAGCTCCATGCACTATCATATGAACAAAACAATCTATTTTGGATCAATTCATTCTCAATGATCTTCGAAAGCACATAGTTTGTTTTATTGCATGAGCGTGAAGAATACAAAATGTTCTACAACCTCAAATATCCAAAGGAAAGGTCTTATCTTGGTTAGGTGGACCAAACTTCTACATCTTCAATCGTAGATTTTACTAACTTTCAATTCTCCAAGCACTTTCATTGGTATCAAAGAAACATCAAGATGGGTGATGGTTTTCCTTCAATGATCTGGAAGCTTTATAGTAAAAAATATGCTGCTCAGAAAATTAGAAAGGAAGCTTACTTCCAAGGTATAAATCTTTATGGACTTGTAGTAGGTGATGAAATTATGCCTACTCCAAGATCCAAAGGATAACCTACACAAGAAGAGAGTGAGAATCTTACATGATTGTGTACAAGATATGCTCAAGTCACGTCTTATATCTCAAAATCTATCTCTAATTTGTAATTAGCACACATTAGAGGTTTCAAAATAGCAAAAGAAACTTGGAATGCACTTGATACATTCTTCTCTACTAGCACCAAAGCTAGGAAGAACCACTTATGGAATGAATTCAACCAAATAAATAAGACACCAAAGCAAATCATAGTGTTTTTTACTAGATTCAAGGAGGTTGCAGATCAATTAGCTTTCATTGGAGAACTGATTGAAGAAGAGGCTATCATGAGGAGGATCCTAAATAGTATTAGGAATCACAAGCATTGGAAATCATTTATGATTTCTTAAGATCTTATCATGGATGTGGAGACACATGACTTCAACACATTGTTTGGAAAACTCTTCAATCGATAGTCCAACAACAACCTAAAGGAAGGTTATTCTTATCATAGTAACTCTACAAGTGATCTTTTGGCAAACAAGAAGGAGAGGCAAAAAAATAGGAAAGAAGAAGGAGGATGATGATAAACAAATCTCTCAAGCCAACTATACATGCAAAAGTAAGTGGAGAGGATACAAGAAAGGAGCAAAATAGGACAACTCAAAACGAATGGAATTTCAGCCTTGTGCTATGTGTAACAAAACCAAGTACACCACTCAAAATTGCAGGTTCAATGTAACAACACAAAAAGGAGGAGGTAGAGGTGGTCTTGGCAACACAATAGGCAGAGGTGGAGAAAAATACAACAACAATCAGAAACCACAATAGATGAGATTACAAAAACTACTCAAAGGATCAATCACATGAGGATTCATTACTCATAATGAATTTGAGTCATGAAGAGGATAAAGAAGATGAACATGTCTTCTACACAAATTATAATTGTTCGAACCATGTTGTAGGCAATGTTGCTCTTCTATCAAACTTCGAGAAACCCAAGCATAACCATGAAGTACAAATAGGAGATGATACCAAATCGGATGTGGAAAGGATTGGCAATGTCAAAGCTTCCAATGGTATAACAAAACATTTGAGTAAGGTTATCTATGTATGCACTATTACTAAAAACCCGAAGTCTTACAAGTTAGGTTTACCCAACATGGAGCTTATGTGGAAGCTCCATGTTAAGGCTTCAAGAAGATAACTAGAGGTGAGATGCATGGTAGAATCTTCACATTTTAAGTGGGAGAAACCAAAAATATAGCTCTCTATAGCTCTAGCTCTCAAACCCTAAGTAAACTAGAAGTGTGGCGTAAAAGTCTTGCTCATGTGAATGAAATAACTTTGAAGGATTATATGTAGGGATGAAAGTGTTCTAGGGCTTCCAAACTTCTTAAAGCAACACATGATGAATAGGTGTGATGCTTGTCGAATTGGGAAGGCAAAAAGACAACCCTTCAACCACAAAGTCTACATCCACAATAATCTCTTCGATCTAGTACACACTAATGTGTGGGGACCAATTCAAGAACCCTCATTAGCAGGCTCAAGGTATAATGTATCTTTTTTGATGATCATAGTAGAAGAACAATTTTGTACTTTATCAAGGATAAGAGTGAAGTTCTTGCAAGAAGTATCTAGAGCATGTGGAAGATCATACACGTAGATCATTAAAGAAACTTAGATCTCATGGAGGGGGAGACTACTTCTCCAAAGAGTTTGATGACTACCTGTAGGATAATAGCATCAAAATGGAAGTCACTTCTGGGTACTCTCCTCAACTAAATGGTATTCTAGATAAGAAGAATGTGAGTTCTCCAAGGTCACTAATCTTAAATTCTTCATGCGTATGCCTTTTGATATTTTTTTTGCTGCATTGAAGTCATCATGTGTCATAATTATGTCATTTACATACACACATAAATACATAACTTCATTATGAACCTTCTTAATGAACAAAGAAGCATCATCATTGCTTGATTTGAATCCTGCATCTTGTGGATAGGTCACGAATCTATAGTTCAAAACTCTAGGGGTTTCAGTTAAACCATACAATTCTTAAACTTGCATACATAACTAGGATAATTAGCATTTTCAAACCCTACGAGTTGTGACATATATACGTCAAGGTACTAATAGTGGCCATCTTGGCCAATGTCGAGAAATTTTTATCATAGTCTATGCCTTGAATTTGAGCACACCCTTTAGCAACCAACATGGACTTGCATCTAAAAAATGATCCATCTGAATTTCTTTTCTCTCATACCTATTACCGTTTGATTGGTTTGCATTGGGACTAACTCCCATGTGTCCATTTCCTTTAGAGCTTTTATTTATTTCTTCATGGTCTTTTTCCCATTAGGGTTACCTTTAGCTTCTTCATAATTTGATAGTTCTTCAAAAATTGAGTGTCTTTCCAAATAGATAGTTCGTTTGATTAAAATGTAGAGCCATAACCATACCTTTTAGGTTGTCTTTTCTCCCTTCTTTATCTTATAAGAGTGAGTTTGGATTATTTCTCTACATTCTTGCATATTGGATTTTCCTCTTGACTTATAGAGCCTATATTCTCTCTCCCTTTCATTTTGATCATCATCTTATTCACTTCTAGATTCGTGCACCTGTGTATCATGCTTGATTCATAATGGATGAAAAATTGAATCACGATCATACGATAAGCTTCTCTTTTGTGTATCCTCTTCATACCATGACCTATGTTATTAAAATACAACATCTCTACTTGCAGTGAATTGCTTTGTGGATGGAGTGTACAACCTATAGACTATTTGAGTTGAACTATATCCAATGAGTACAACCTTGGCTACTCTTTCATCAAATTTCCATCTGATTTTTGAAGGTACATGTATATATATTAAACAACCAATAACATTCCAATAATCTAGACTTTATTTTACTACCATTCCACAATTGATTCATGCCTTGAAGAGATTTGGATGGAAGTCTATTCACATGATACACTATACTAGAAATGGCTTCTACCCAATGATAGTGTGGTAACTTCTCTTCAAGCATAATCCTTGTTGATCCAACTAGGGTTCTTATTGTTGGGAAAGATGGATGGATCCTCCAGAAGATTAAGTAGGTGCTGCTAATCCTGCTTTGCACCAGCCCTCAGTGACTCCAGATATGATTAGTAGACATCCTTAGCTTCCAAATGATACCAAGAAATGCTATATGTACTTTGGAAAACGTTTGAGTAATGACTTGATCAAAATAGATGAGTTTGTGAATCACAAAGCTAGAAAACTTTCTATTTTGGTATTGATACCTGCTCAGTCTTTCACTCAGTATGACCAGTACACTTACAATTGGCAAAATTCCTTCTAGAGGTATTCTATTAGCTTAGTAAGCTACCATTTGCAAGTGGAATCATTCAAAATGATAAACTATACTAGGAGAAATCACTTTAGCAAATTTATGGACATCCCCGACTTTTTAGGAAATGTGTAGACAAATACGAGTGAGCACTTCGACGGCGATTTCTTGCGATTGGCTGAACCAAATTGCTTCAAACTTTGTATGCTTGTAGTATGCTTTGAGCTGGATCCACCAAGCTTTGAATCACTTGATTTGGTGAAGTAGGCACTGAGATATGCCTCTTTGAAGTTGACAGACTTGAAGTGGTACACTCAGGGAACACAGAGTTGATGAATGTGAATATATCTATTAATTGACATAATTGTACAATCTCATTAGCATGATAACCATAGCTAGATGAGGTAATGAGGTATGGGCTACAATGTAGCACTCATACACACTCAGATACAATGATAGATGTCTCGGGAAGTGAGCTAGAAATGAGCTAAGCTACCCGCGACTTTTGATTTGCATTTTTTATAGAGTTGAGTTGAATCTTCAAGTTTGAATTCAAATTTAAACTCCTAGAATCTTTCACCTAAAAGGTAATGACATATTCTCTCAATCAACCAACAACTTTTTCCACGACTCTAATTAAGTAGGTGTGTACATAAGAAATGCTAAGTCTTTTAGACTTTTACAAGGAGTAAAATGGTAAGAACTTATAAGCATAAGTTCCAATGGTCCTTCCTTCAAGTGGTGTCTTCATGAAGTAATCCAAGCCAAATTGTGAAGGCTTGAATAGCACCAACAGCTCCCCCTCAAGCTAACTATTTTGGCTTAATTCTTCATCTTCAATCTTCAATCACATCCTGCAATCCAATCATGGATTTGAATCTACACAATTTGTTTCCATCCAAAGCTTTAGTGAGTAAATCTACACATTGCATATTAGTAGACACATAGGTCAACTGAATGTCCTTTCTTAACAACTTCTCTCTCACATAGTGGTAATGAACCTCTATGTGTTTTTTCCTAGCATGATATATTGGATTAGCTGCAAGGTGGAGAGAGCTTGTGTTGTCACCAAAGATAATTGGGGGCCTAGTGTATAGGCCTAACTCTGTATACAAAAGCTTTAACCAAATAGCTTCTTAAGTGGCATTGGCTAGCCCTCTATATTCTGCTTCAGTGGATGACAATGCCATTGTTGGTTGTTTCTTAGCTGACCAAGAAATAGGTTTATCACCTGCAAAAGATAAGTATCCTGATGTGCTCCTCCTATCATCCTTGTATCCTGCCCAATCTGCATCTGAATACACTTTAATGTCAATATCTGATGTATAAGGAAAGTACAAACCATGGTTCTGAGTTCCTTTTAGATACTTCAAGATCTTCTTTGCAGCCTCTAGGTGAGGTACTCTTGGTTTGTGCATGAATTGACTTAGCACACTAACTCCATATGCTATGTCAATTCTGGTCAAGGTAGCATAATTCAAACTACCTACCATACTTTGATATCCTGTAATGTCTTGGACTTCATCCCCTTCATGAGCACTTAGCTCTAGGTTGACCTCCATTGGAGTACTTGAGATTTTAGCATCCTGCAGGTTAAACTTCTTCAACATGTCTTGTACATACTTCTTCTGAGTGATATATATACCTGAATTAGTATAAACCAATTCAAGTCCTAGAAAGTATTTCAATAATCCAAGATCATTGATCTTGAACTCCTTCATCATCTGATTTTTTATGCTTCTGATTCCTTGGACATCATTACCTGTGATGATGATGTCATCAACATAAACACAGAGATAGATTACCTCTGAATTTCTCCTTTTGATAAATAATGAAGTGTCTGCCTTGCTCATAGTAAACCCTTGGTCTTGGAGGTATGTTGTCAGCCTGTAGTTCCATGCCCTAGGTGCCTGCTTCAATCCATATAGAGCCTTCTTCAATTTACAAACATAATTTACCTTCTTGTGGTCTTCATAGCCAGGTGGTTGTGACATGTAGAAGTCTTCAGATATCCATCCATTCAAGAAAGCATTCTTGACATCTAATTGGTACATGTTCCAATTTTTGGATGCAGCTACACTCACCAATACTCTGATTGTTGGCATCTTAGCCACAGGAGAAAATGTCTCCTCATAATCAATGCCTTGGGTTTGTGCAAAACCCTTGGCTACCAACCTAGCTTTGTACCTATTGATTGTACCATGAGAGTTCCTCTTTAGATTGTAGATCCATCTGGATCTTATCACCTTCATAGAGTCCTTCTTGGGTACTAAGTCCCATGTGTCACTCTCCTTGAGAGCTTCTATTTCTTCATCCATAGCTCTTTTCCATTCTGGTTTGGTGATTGCCTCTTCATATGAACCTGGTTCTTCACTTAACAAGTCCTTTGCAAGATAAATTGAATGCTTAGTAACAAGAGATGTATCAAACCCAAATCTGATAGGCTTCTTACTTTCTCTCTGAGATCTCCTTATTGCTTGAGTTGAAGATTCTGGTATATCCTCAAGCTTCTTCATCTTCATCTTGCCTCTGGACTTCCATGCCTTGAATTCTTCAATATTGATTGTGTCATCATCTTCTGAACTTGAGTCTTCCTTCTGGATTGGTTCTTCCCTTGAGAGTTTTGGAAACTCCTCTTCCAAATCATAGGGTAGACTAACCTTCCTGCAATCATTCTCATACCATGAGTCATTCTCATCAAAGATGACATCTCTGCTTACCTTGAACCCTTTATTGGTTGGGTTGTAGAATCTGTACCCTTTTTGATTCAAGTCATAACCAATGAAAATACATTTTTCTGCTTTAGGGTCTAGCTTTCCCCTTACCTGTGAGGGAATATGCACATATGCTATACAACCAAAAATTTTGCAATGATCTAGTGATGGTCTCTTACCATGCCAAGCTTCATAAGGTGTCATTCCATCAAGTGATTTTGATGGCAATCTATTTATGAGATAGGTGGCAATAGATACACTCTCTGCCCAAAGATAATTTGGCAACTTCTTTTCATTAAGCATGGACCTAGCTATTTCAACAATAAGCCTATTCCTTCTTTCAGCTACCCCATTTTGTTCAGGTGAGTACCTTGTGGTTATCTATCTTTTGATGCCTCTTTCTTGCAAGAAGTCCTCAAACTCATTTGAGAAGTATTCATCTCCTCCATCTGACCTTAGCTTCTTCAAGTTTCTTCCTGTTTGATTTTCAACTAGTGCAAGATATCTTTTGAAACAATTAAACACTTCATCCTTGTGCTTCATAAAGTATAACACAGTCCATCTGCTATAATCATCAATGAAAGACACATAGTACCTTGATCCTAAAATGGAGGGATCCTTGCTAGGTCCCCAAATATCTGTGTGCACCAAGTCTAGGTAGTCTTCATGTATAAAACCTTTCCTTGAGTAGCACAACCTGTGAGACTTACCAAATTGACAAGCACCACACTTGTAAATCATGTGTTACTTGGATACATTAGGTATCCCAAGCACACATTGGTCCCTGCACATTTTCTTTAAGGTCCTTTCACCTATGTGACCTAATCTCTTGTGCCATATTTCTAATTCTGAAAGTGTTTGATCCTTGTAGTTGTATAAAGCAATGTTTTTGGTGTCTTCTAGCTCAAAAGTAAATAATCTACCTGATTTTTCTCCCTTGGCTATCCTTTTGAATCCATGTCTTGGGTCCTCCACATATGCTCCATGTTGATTGAACCTGACCTGCAAACCTTTCTCCACAATCTGACCAACACTCATTAAGTTTCTGGTAATGGTTGGTACATAAAGTACCCTGCTCAATAGGTTCTGGTTACCATCACAAGTATTTACATTTCCAATCTTTACTATAGAATGCTTAGTATCATCACCTGTCTGTACTTGATGTTTGCCCTTTGGTTCCTCAAGATCAGAGAGTAGTGCCACATTGCCAGCTACATGATTAGAACACCTTGAATCAATATAAAACAGATGATCATCATTGATACCTGACTTGGAAGTCATATTCATGATCAATAGGGAGTCATCTTGCTCCTCTGTGTAGTTGTTGTAGTCTTTCCTATTCCTGAATCCTCCTTGGTAGTTACCATTATGGTTGTTGTTGTGATTGTTGTTGTAGTTATAGTTGTAGCCATTGTAGCCTTGGTGTTGGTTGAACCTTCCTCTGCCTTGAGAGTATCCACCTCTTTGATAGCGTCTTCCTCTCTGATTTTTGTAGCTTCTGTAGCACTCATCTGTGGTGTGGTTAGACAGTCCACAAATATTGCATGGTGATGAATTGTAGGATCTCCCCCTACCTTGCTTACCTCCTCTGCCCCTGCCTCTTGAAGATCTACCTCTCCCTGCATAGTTGGCTTGGGAGGTAGAACCTTCATCCTCTTGCTTTTTACCTTTACCTTTGCCTTTAATCTTCCTATCAGTATATAGGGCAGAAGGAGTGTTACCTTTAGATGTATCTCCAACCTTTGTGAACTTTGCTTCATGTGTGAATAGTTGGCCCATCAGAGTTGTGAGATATGGGGTATGCATGTCCATGTAGAGATCCATTGCAGTGGTGAAGCTTTCCCACTTATCATCTGCGTTTAGTCCATTGGTTACTTGCCTTACTATTTGTTCCTCTTCAATCTCCTCTCCTATGCTTGCTAATTGGTCTGCCACGTCCTTGATTTTGGTCACAAATTCTGAGACTAATTGCTTTGGTTGCTTCCTAAGGGTTGTGAATTCAATCCACAATTGATTCTTCCTGGCCCTTGTATTAGATGAAAAATATGATGACAAGGTTTCCTAAGTTTCTTGGGAAGTCTTACGATTCCTGATGTGAGGTAAAAGGAAATCAGATATAGAGTTAAGAAGATAAGACCTTGCCAATGCATCTTTTGCACACCATGTATTAAGCCTTTCTTGTTCTTCCTTGGTAGGTAGACCCCTTGCTTTGAATGAGGACAATTCCTCATCTCCTGAGATGAATCCAAATAGACTTCTTCCTTGTAGATAGGTCTTCATCCTCAGAGACCAAGCTTGATAATTGTTCATGTCCAACTTATCAATGAATGAAGGAAAACCATCTCCCATGTTACCTTGTTTGCTCTAATACCACTATTGGGAAAGATGGATGGATCCTCCAGAAGATTAAGTAGGTGCTACTAATCCTGCTTTGCACCAGCCCTCAGTGACTCCAGATATGATTAGTAGACACCCTTAGCTTCCAAATGATACCAAGAAATGCTATATGTACTTTGGAAAAGGTTTGAGTAATGACTTGATCAAAACAGATGAGTTTGTGAATCACAAAGCTAGAAAACTTTCTATTTTGGTATTGATACCTGCTCAGTCTTTCACTCAGTATGACCAGTACACTTACAATTGGCAAAATTCCTTCTAGAGTTATTCTATTAGCTTAGTAAGCTACCATTTGAAAGTGGAATCATTCAAAATGATAAACTATACTAGGAGAAATCACTTTAGCAAATTTATGGACATCCCCGACTTTTTAGGAAATGTGCAGACAAATACCAGTGAGCACTTCGACGGCGATTTCTTGCGACTGGCTGCACCAAATTGCTTCAAACTTTGTATGCTTGTAGTATGCTTTGAGCTGGATCCACCAAGATTTGAATCACTTGATTTGGTGAAGTAGGCACTGAGATATGCCTCTTTGAAGTTGACAGACTTGAAGTGGTACACTCAGGGAACACAGAGTTGATAAATGTGAATATATCTATTAATTGACATAATTGTACAATCCCATTAGCATGATAACCATAGCTAGATGAGGTAATGAGGTATGGGCTACATTGTGGCACTCATACACACTTAGATACAATGATAGATGTCTCAAGAAGTGAGCTAGAAATGAGCTAAGCTACCCGCGACTTTTGATTTGCATTTTTCATAGAGTTGAGTTGAATCTTCAAGTTTGAATTCAAATTCAAACTCCTAGAATCTTTCACCTAAAAGGTAATGAGATATTCTCTCAATCAACCAACAACTTTTTCCACGACTCTAATTAAGTAGGTGTGTACATAAGAAATGCTAAGTCTTTTAGACTTTTACAAGGAGTAAAATGGTAAGAACTTATAAGCATAAGTTCCTATGGTCCTTCCTTCAAGTGGTGTCTTCATGAAGTAATCCAAGCCAAATTGTGAAGGCTTGAATTGCACCACCACTTATGTCATCTACATAGATCAAAGAATGTACTTGACTCAAAGAAGATATATTCAAGATCTAATTCTTGAATTCAAGGTGGATAATGCAAAACCTATAGGAACATCCATGAAGATGAATAATAAACTTAGTATTTATGAAGTTGAACACATTGAAGATATAAAAAGTTATCAAAGTCTTGTAGGTAGCCTATTCTTTGCTGCACATACAAGGCCATATATTTCATATAGCGTTTGAGAGCGAAGTCAATTTACGTATATTCTACTCTTATATATCAGATTTGTACCTCAAATTTTATTCAACTCTAGATTGTGTAGGATCTAAGGATGATAAAACGGATTACATCAAGATTTCTAGCATTTTTAGGATCTACGATTCTATCATGAAGTTCCAAAAGCAAACCTACAATAATGAAGCTGAATAAAGAGGATTGATTCAAGAAGCCATTCGGTTAAAGGATTTATATGCAAACTTGGTGCTTGTGAGATCCAAACCTAACATATTTGCAGATAAAAAAAATGAATACATCTAATAGTGAATCTTGTATACCATGCAAGAACCAAACACATAGAAGTTCATTATTACTTCATTGGAGAGAAGCTCTTGGAAAAGGAAATTGATGTCTCATTTGTTCCAACAATTTTGCAAATAGCAGATATGATGACTAAAGCTCTTGCTGGATTTAAGCTTTGCAGATTCAAAGAAATGGCAAGGATTCCATTCATCAATGATTGAATACTAAAGCATGCATTAGCTAGATGGGTAGCTATTAGGAAAACAAGCTCCCACCATGCTTAAGAAATACTTATTCTTTATCACAAGTTATTTATACGTGAAACCATAGTATGATGATATTTCCTATGGTTTCTTATTCTTATTAAGTTTCATACGTATTGGACTTCAGATATTTATTCTTGTTAAAGGATAAATAAGGGAGACTCAAAATCCATGACTCACGTGGTTTGTCTTCAATCAACTACCAAAATCAAATTTCAATTTCATCCTCAATGTCCTAGATCATAGCGAAAGAGATCTGAATAACAAAAAACTATCCTGCAAGTAATCTTGACCTGAAAGAAGTTGTGAAATACACAAGGAGTATATTAAAGACTCTAAAGCAATTGTAGAATATGTAAGGTACATGTACAACTATCTTTCATCTTCATTTTTCTTGTTCCTTATTCTCTACATCATCATCTTCAAAATCTAGTGAATTGCAGAGGCTGATTCTCGCTCCTCAAAGGTCCAATGCTTATGCATAAGATCTCATTGCAACGGTAGTACCTTCCTTATGTGCATAAAGTCTTGTATCAATAAATTTCATCTATTATGAGGAATAAAGGTTCTAAGCTCTCCTCTTCATTCTATGCACACTCCTGAAAAGGTCGGCTTGCCACCTATTGATGTTAAGCTTATAACTAGAGCACAAACTAATTATAAATCTTATTCTTGTACTTAATAGCTACTTGACCCCTATAGCACCATCTTATAAGAGAAATTTAGTCAATCTTAATCATTCAGGGAGCACTAAGCATATGAAGTTGCAAGTTTGATCATAAATAACAAGTTCCATCCACTAGAATATGAATTTTTCAATTATCTTCAAAAGCATATAGGTTTTCTTATTGCATCAATGTGAAGCTTATAAGGTTTACTAGAAACTCCAACAGCCAAAGGGCAGGTCTTCTACTCGTTAGTTTGGCCAAACTTCAACATCTTCAATCACATATTTCTATTAACCTTCGATTCTTCAAGAACTTATATGTATATATATATATATATATATATATATATATATATATATATATATATATATATATCAAGATGCTTGGAGATGGCTTTTTACAAATTCCTCAAATGTATTCACCTTTTATGTAATCAAAGATGAAGTTTGATGTACTAATTTTCCACATATTGAGATGTGTGCATCTGTAGATATGTACGAAGAGAATGAATTTAGGGGATTCTCTAAAGAAGGAGAGATGAGGAAAGGCGCACTATTAAAATGGTCTTTGGGAGTGAACACTTCCAAGTAAAGAAAAAGAAATTATACATCGGGACATCAACAAGCTAGGCATATACTCTTAAATCATATGATAGTTGATGGACAGAAGTATCCTCATGCATGATCTACCATATGGTTTGAGAGATGGCTATAGCTGCATTGCTCTATATGGATTTCCACACATATTCTTAATATGTTCTTTCTTGCAACACTTTCTATATGTAATCTCCCTCTAAGCATAGAATCCTATAGCCTACATGGGAAAGTTGAAGAGACTTGAAGATGCTTGGTTATCAATTTCTCCAAACCACTGAAATGTATTAACCTTTTGTTAATCAAAGATGTTCAAGTTTAATCTACTGATTTTCCACATATTTTGGTGTGAGCAAAGTAGATCTGCATGAAGAAAATGAATTTAGATGATTCTCTAAAGAAGGAGAGATCAGGAAAGAGGTGATAAGTAAATTCTCGTTGGGAGTGAACACTTCGAAGGAAAGAAAGAAAATTTATGCATAGGGACATCAAAAAGCTAAGCATATGCACTTCAATGATATTATAGATATGGAGAGAAGTGTACTCATGCATGATCTGCTATATATTTCAAGCGTTGGCTATGGGATTAATAGTTTTTATGGATTGACACACATATTCTTATTGCATTCTTTCTTGCAGCACGTTTTGTATGGAATTTTCCTCTAAAGATGGACTCATATAGCTAACTTGGATTCGTTCCTTCAAAACATGTAGTTAGTAATGTTTCTTTTTAGACCATAATCTGGCATGCATAATATTTCATTATTGTCTAGTTGATTTTGTTCAAATGGATGAGAAAATTTCTTGAATCTTTAATCATTGCATTATCATGTTTGGGAATTCTCCGTTGTGCATCTATATGTCTATTGAAAAGAGTCACATCCAATTTTTCGTTTCTTTCAAAGGATTGTATTCTTACGACCTAGAAGATAAGACTAAGAGTTGTTTAGCATTGAATTTCGTCATCTATCAAAGTGTATCATATCAGATCTAGAATAGATTAGCACAAGCCTTCAAGTTACAAAATGATGAAGGCGAAAATTGGACACTGAACTGAACTCTTTATCAATTGTTTCAAATGGTGACTAGAATAATTCAGTAACAATGTACGCAAATAGCCTCTTATTATTAGGTCATATAAATACCAATTTGAGTTCCTGTTCTGTTTCGTTGAACTTTATACATGGAACTACATACTTTTGATGCTAGATAACTGTATTCCAATTATCAAACTTTTTCAAATAAAATCCATGTTTATATAGATTTATGCTATTGAGTCAGTTTTTGGTGCAGGTATTCAAGCTTGATAATTGTTGAATGCTAAACTATAAATTTCAGTTGATACTTTTATAATAATCTTCTTTGTAAACATTATTGTCCTCGTGTTCTCCAAAGTTCAGTTGTTCATCCAATGGCATATCGGTTAGCACATTACTCATAAATGACTCTCTGTACACTTGGAATGAAAGAGTGGTCAATTTTAAATGTAATCGGCATTTTCAGCTTGTCACATATCCTTTATCATTTTACGCGCTTGGAACGACCGTAATTGCATATGATTGATTCAATACAGACAGCTGCATCAGCCATTCTTAAAAAATACCGATTCTCTTTTATGTTGTTGGCATCTCTTCAACCTCTGTGTGCATGTTTTCTGCTAATTTTCCTTGCTGAGTTTAAGCTGTCCATTGACAACTGATTTTCTTTCGAAATTTGCCCCATGACACTCAACCAATTTTTTTCTCTGTCATATGAAAAGTTTTGCTTGCTGTGAAATTTAGGCCCTCCTGAGCATATGCATCTCTGTTAGCGGCCTAACATCTTACGCCATCGCGTCTTCAAATTAGCAAATTTGCAAGTTGCGTCTCAACTACCGTCAACTTGTTTGACAGCGTTGTATCAGAAAGCTCAGAAAGCAGACACACCCTGGATTTTGTTGGAGCATACGAGTATCAACTCTATATATCAAGATTTATGCATTTGCGAGCCTCGCACATACGACAAGATTGATGGCGTACATAAATGCAGCTTTTAGGGCAGCAGCATCGCCCATCATGACATTCTTAGTACTTACGGACGCGAGTCCCTTGCATTCAAGAAGGCCTCTAACAAAGACGTCCAGGAACGTAACTGTCGTAGACTGCTCATGGGTCTTCAAAGGGCGTCGTCATTACAGGTATGTATGATGGATGCAGCCTGCAACTATATATGTCACCTGCTTTGTACGTGGAGGCAGCCACCCTCAGATGTACGACTAGAATGATGAGGTATTAAATGCAGCGTGAAGTCGAACAAAATCGGCCATCGCAACATTCTTACCTTAGTTGGCCACCTTGGTTGGCAGGACATAGGGATTCTCACGCTTTTGTTCTCCCCCCACCCGGTCTTCCCTAAAGGCTCTAGCCTCGTGTGTTCCTTATGGAAGAATTGGAACAAGGCCAAATAGTTCATCAGAATCAGTGATGAGTGGAAGTGGGCGGCTGGCATAAGACAAAATGACTCTATTTGGTTCCCGATCAACGGCATTCGGGGGGTGGAGTCTTGGAACCTCCAAATTGCAAGGCGGTTATGGAACAAGGGGTTCAAACAGTGGAAACAACTCTGGAAACAAGAGACCAGCCAGTGGATTAGGTTCGAAGAATTGGATCCGAGACTTAGAGTTACCTCTGAGGAATGGACTCTTCTTCAAAGCAGGTGTTTAGCATGGGACCGCTCAACTACCCGCCTTCTCTGCGGTCAGGATCTTCCTTGCTTGGAGGGCCTCAAATGGAGCAATGGTAAGAAGCTATCCAGAATCCCCAACTTCAAAGAGGATTTAGATGTTCACCACACCCTTAACAAGAGATGGTGCCTCTCTTGGACCAAACTTCGGTGGGAGCTAAAATTCATGTCTATTTGGCACCCCCTAATTGAGGTCAAAAAGTCCGTTCTCATGTGGCAGATCTTGCATAAAGGTATCTGGACCAATGCAAGGGCTAACAAAATCTATGGTGTGCCGCCATGGTGCAAGCGTTGCCATCGGTGCATCGAAGATTTAGCTCACCTGTTCTTCGACTGCCCCAAGTCCCGTGTTATCTGGCATCACGTGACCCAAGTATTGAGACTCACGAACCAAATCAACTGGCAACAAGTGATGTTGGGTGAGGCGATCGGCTGCTCATCAAGGCTGTAGAATGCCATCAGAGGTGAGACTCTCTCGAAGATTTGAAGGGAGCGATGTGCTGTCAATTTTGGCCAAACTCCCAAGGAATGGTCGGTCGAGAAATCCTTGTTTCTCTTAGGTAAAAGAATCTCCCGAGTCAAGAGATCGCCACCGTTTAGACATCACCGTATTTATCTCCTCGAAAACAACAAGTTGAAACCCAAATGGGTCCCACATGAGGGTGATGATAATTTTATCCGCCTCATCTGTAATGCCCTGTAGCTTGCCATACTCCTCCCCTGCATTGTGGGATTTGGGGGGTCCCATGGACACTAGTCCCATTCACTTGTAACTTTTTTTCTTTATTATAATTAAAGTCCGGGAGATTAGGCTAAGGCCGAACTTCCTTTATTTATAAAAAAAAAAAAAACATTCTTACGCATTGTCTTTGATTGTCCACTCTTTCACTCCTGCATGTTCAACCGGATCCGTCAGCAGAGCCGCAGACGTGTGACAGGATTTGTGACGCTGGAAGATGCAGAGGCAAGTGGAGGGCCATCGACCCTCACGAAACTCTCAAGCACTCCTGCAGTTGATTCGATTATCATATCCATCCCGCTACTGCATGTTGCATCTCAAGGATCATCGCTGCGTGCTTACGTAGATGATGATGGTGTGCACTAGATTGTCACACTGGCGGCCTTATGAGAAATCTTAGCCTCAGAATTTAGAAAAGAAAATTTCGTCCTTTTCTTTATGAAGAAAGGACAAGTGAAGTGTGCAGAGCCTCATCGCCCACAAATGCAGATCATGCTAGCTGCTAGGCGAGTTACACAACAGTCGATATGAGCTCAAATGGGAACGGTCTATTTCGTCAGGCGAACGTCCCGTCCAGGTAACGGAACATTATGGTGAATTTTCCAATATATCTGCTGTCGAAAATCTGCAAGCTGCTGCTCGTGAAATACAATGGTCGTGAAGTCCTTGGGTTCCTCTGATGCTCCTCAAGTTGGAGGGTCTTCTAAGCCTGCAGCTCACTCCCTCCTGACTCCGTCCTTCCTTTGCTTCGGCGTTGCACGGTGACCGTCGAAAAGTCGGGTGTGGAAGCATCGAGTGGAAACTCAATGCACACATACCTGCTTCGGGTGTTGGTCCTGTCACAATAGTGCTACTACGAGCGGCATGTCTCGGCAGCAAATAGCTGAAGGGAAAGCAAGTAAGTTAATACATGATGGCGATATTCAGAATCAACTAATGTAAACGATGGAGTTAATAATATTTTCAAATGAAGATGACATATTATTAACGACGGCAATAATTCTGATAAGAATAATTCTAATATCAAAATGTTCATAGATTTACCACAGAAGGAAAACTATGAGAATTGCCCAAAAAGCTTCAAACCAAAGTTCAAACAACGTAATGAAGAAGTCCTTATTGCCTTGTTGCATGATCGTAGAGCTTGTCAAGCAGCCCTAAAACATTGGATGCAAATAGATTCGGAGTCTAGGGATCTTTAGGCTAAACAAGCTCAATATTTTCCTATAACCTTTCTTTTATTACAACTCTAAGATTACTTTTTTTGCCTTTTTTGTAAGAGGAAGTTCTTTTCTAGCTATTTTATAAGAAACGGTCAGTGAATTATTAAACGTACCCCAACTCTTTCATCAAGTGATACAAGGGATTAATCCGTAGAGATATTAAGCCTACCAAATTATAGGTCAATTTACTTAATCTAAACCATCCATGGCATTAGGAGTCTAGTTAGCAAATTCCTAGATCAATAATCAAGGGGAGGTATCAATCCCAAGTGGTACCCTCAATTGCTAATTGAGCAACATACTGCCAATTAAGGTAGCTACTGTTAAACAAATTTAGTATCAAGTCTAGCTTAAGAGCCAATATGATGTCCCTTTGCATACCTACAAAATCATATATAGGAATATAACTATTAGTGGCTTAAAATTTTAGGTTAGCCACATTATCAAAGCTTATCCTGATCAAATAAAAAATAAAAAGGACAATATCCATCTCCTATTGTTACCCAACTTAAAATTAGTGGTTTGGGAAACCAAATCATAGTAAACAATGGGAATATGAATCCCCATTTATAGAAGTTTCCTTTGGTGTTATTCTTAGGATGTTTTTGACCATTTTGTTTAGTATGAAGCTGAATGTGAATCCCAGCATTCAATAAACTCCAAAGAGATTATTTTGATAAAAACATGCATAAGAACCTTTAGGCTTTACTCATATTCCTATCGGTTCTCCCGAATAATCCAAAATAAGGATAAAGTGTATGAATTTGATGCCAATCCCCTCTCTTATAACTTCAATATTATTATAGAATAATTTGATCATGAGCTATGGAATCTCGATGGAATGTATTTATGAAAATTCCTATAGTCCCGCCTTCACTCTTTGGATGATATCAGATCACAAGCTTAAAACGAAAAGTCTTCCTTTCTTTTTAGCTTGTGAGATAAGAAATTAAAAAAAAAGGTGAAATTATAATTATAGAGCTTTTTCCTTTCTCTTGCTAAATATCTAAAAACAAAAAGAATATAGAAGTTCATGAGACCTCCTATTGAAGGGGTTAAGATTGAATTGCAAAGGTTTAATAGATCCTTTCAGATCTCTTCATTAATACTAAGTGTTAATCAATTGTTTCATGCTCAATCTTATCTTGACTCTAAAGAGGGTAAGGAAGAAATTTATTTCGGTAAAACATACAATATATCTTTGGTAAAGAAGGTGGAGTTATTAACTTTTTCTCTAATATACAAGTTATAAACAATTTTTTGGGATTTTATCTAGTTTGCTACTCCTTGGTGTTTATTAAATGTTTATGCTTCAGATAAATATATGAAGATATTTATTTGATAGATTGAGTTGTCTAACATCTTTGGTCCCATGAGTTTAGTTGGTGTTTGAACATGCTTGAAGATTTGACTTCCAATTTGAGAACCTTAGATCAAAGTTTTGGTCACATCAAACAATGTTGGTATCAAATTGTTAGGACTTTTTCTTAATTGATGTCTTTGAAAGGTTTTGAAATCTACTAGACCAAAATCAACATGCGAATTATTTGAGGTCCCCCAAAGTTGATAGAATTTATAAAGTTGTTGAGTTTTCTCATATAGTTTCTCAAACTAGTTGCACACTTGAACACTCTTTATATTTATCTCCATTGTAAAGGTATTTTATGATCATTACAATAATAATGTTGGATGGAATTACTTTGACATCAAGCTTGTTTTAATGAATAGAGTTAGGGATAAATTTTCTGTATCCACACATAATTAAGCTTTGAGATATCCCCCTTATTAAAACTAGATCGCTAGTGTTAAGGATATTCAAAGCTTATCTATATTCTAGCAAGGGACATAAGCTTCCAAAGACGTGTTTGAGTTAAATCTAGAACTACTAAAATCCAACAAAAAACAAATAAAGAAAAAAAAAATTCAAATCCCAAGTGGTACCCTCAACTGCTAATTCAGGAACACACTACTAATTAGGGTAGCTACTGCTAAAGAAATCTAGTATAGGTCTAGCTTAAGAGCCAATATAATGTCCATTTGCACACCTAAAAATTCATATATAAGAATATGCCTAATAATGGCTTAAAATTTCAAGCTAGCTGTAAGGAATTGAACTCACAACCTCTTGGTTAGGAATGTGATGGGCTAACCACTTGCCCCAAAAGCCATGGTTGAGGATTACTTCCTAATCCTCTCTCTTAGGGTGTAGTTCAACCATCTCCTACCAAGATTATGTTACATTCTTCCCCCCTTGGTCGATCATTGTCCTCAATGATCTACTCTTGTATCCCTCTAGCCTCGGTGATCAGTCCCTTTGAACTCCCGAGGTGCCCTTGAATTGATGTCCCTCAACCTCGCACAGTTTCTTGAACCTTGTTCGAAACCTTGGTCTCTTGAACCCTTGCTCTCAACCTTGGTGTCTTGAACCTTCTTGTTCGCAACCTTGGTGTCTCGAGCCCTTGTTCTCAACCTCATCCTTGAACCTTGTTCTCACCCATGCTTGGTATCTTGAACACTCAATCAAGTTCCACCCAAGGATTTCCAAGGAATTCACACTTCCAAGCTAGCTCATTGGAAAGTTCGTTCTGAGAGCTTTCCAACGGTATATTACACGCCTCAATCCGACCTACGGATTGAGAGATACACCCCAATCATTGTAAGGTCCATCCTTGAAACCGACGCGCGCGCCTTCCACAATTCCTACCCTTTCACATAGAGGATGCCCAAGCGCCTTTTTTAGAGGCCATTGGATCATTCCACCTTGCCCAAGCCTACTTCCTAGGCTCTGATATCAATGTAAGGAATTGAACTCACAACCTCTTGGTTAGGAATGTGATGGGCTAACCACTTGCCCCAAAAAAGCCATGGTTGAGGATTACTTCCTAATCCTCTCTCTTAGGGTGTAGTTCAACCATCTCCTACCAAGATTATGTTACACTAGCCACCCTATCAAAGCTTATCCCAATCAAATAAAAATGAAAAAGAGTGATATCCTTATCCTATAATTGTTACCCAACGTACAAATAGTGGTTTGAGGAAAGCAAATCATAGTAAACAATGGGGATACAAATCCCCATTTATAGAAGTCTCATTTGGTATTATTGTTAGGATGTTCTTGACGATTTTGTTAAGTATGAAGTAAAAAAAATGGGAATCCCAGCATTGAACAAATTCCAAAGAGATTGCTTTAAGGAAAACTTGCATAAGAGTCTTATATGCTTTACTCCTATTCCTATTGGTTCTCCCAAAATGTCGAAAATAAGGGTAAATGTTATGAATTTGATACCAATCCCCTCTCTTATAACTTCAATATTATTAAAGAATAATTTTATCATGAGCTTGAAAATCTCGATGGAGTTTATTTACAAAAAGTCCCATAGTCCTGCCTTCGCTCTTTGGATGTGTTCAAATCCCAAGCTTAAAACATAAAATCTTCCTTTCTTTTTAACTTATGAGATAAGAAAAAAAAACGTGAAATGATCATTATATAGCTTCTCCATTTCTCTTGATAAATCTCTAAGAATGAAAAAAAAAGGAAGTTCATGAGACCTATTATTAAATGGTTACGATTCGATTGCAAAGGTTTAATAGATCCTTCCATACCTCTTCATTGGTATTAAGTCTTAATCCAATGTTTCATGCTTCAATCTTATCTTGAATCTAAAGAGGATTAAAAAGCAATCTATTTGGTAAAACATACAATATATTTTTTGTAAAGAAGGAGGAATGATTAATTTTTTCTCTAATATACTTAAGAAGACCTAGGGATGACTATAAGATTATTTTCAATTAGAAGAAGCAAGAAAGACTATTTCCATTAGAGGTCAAACCCTAATCAAGCTTACACTTCATAACTTCATTATGGATCTAGGTACATTGCAATCTTGAATCTATGGCACAAAGGAAAAGTTCACAAAAATGTTCAAAGAACTAAAGATATGTAGAGGAACAACATTGTGGAAGGGCTACCCAACTTCCACTTTCAAAATATGAAGCACGTGTCATGCTTGTCCATTAGAAGTAAAATAGGCCATCTTCAAGATGATTACCTACATAAGAAATCATCATTCTCATCTCATATACATAGGTTGTGATATTTGTTGATGATTGCATTAGGATGATGTAGATCACATAAATAATAAGTTAGATACATGCAGTTATCTTGAATAGTTCAAGTTATGTGTACTAAAGGAGGCAGATAAATAAGTGAAGTTTCTAAGGTGAGTTGGAGGGGGTCAGTGAAAGGTCCCAATTAGCTACCTTCCACTCTCCTCCCAACCTTAAATAGCCCTTGCCCTTGGCACCTCTAGAATCTTCTCTAAGGTCGAAATTACACTCCTCATATGGCCACTCTGAGGAGATGGAATAACCTTGAAGATCCGTGCTAGAGCCTTGGCTCCCCCAAGCTCTAGTCCTTGACCCGGCTAGGGTCCTCGACCAAATGCAGGTAGACCAATGGTAGACCATGGAGGTCTAAATAAATCTAAAACTCTCTCCCCCTTCTAGAGATCACTGTCCTCAGTGATCAAGGAAGGAAATTGTTTGCGAATCAGAGCTTCTGATTCCCAAGTAGCATTTGTGAGTGGACGACTAGTCCATGCTACTAAATACTCTGGTATGGAGCGATTTCTTAACTTCGGCTCCCTCTTATCAAGAACCTGAAATGGAACATATAGCTGAGATGCCCTCTTTTCTAGAGCAACTAAACCATCTACACAATTCTCATCTCGAGAAATGTATGGTCTCAACTTGCTAACATGGAAAACTGGGTGAACTTTGCAATTATCTGGCAATTGCAATTTATATGCGACATCACTAATCTTCTTCATTACTGTCCAAGGTCCACAAAATCTAGGGGATAACTTGGGTTTCTCACCCACTGTCAGTGATGAACCAAGTGGAACCTATAAAAACACACGTTCTCCCTCTTGAAATGTTCGTGGTGTTCGATGTCGATCTACAAATGCTTTCATCCTTTCAGCAGCTTTCTGGAGATTGAACTAAGCTATTTTTAAGTTAGCTTGCATATTTGTCAAAAACTGTGAAGCACTTGGAGATTTCCTAGGTAATCCAATGGTAGCTGGACTATGTGGAATAAATCCATAGATCACCTCAAAAGGTGCAAGCCTAGTAGTCTTGTGCTTCCAACCGTTATAAGCAAATTCAACTAATGGGAGAAAACTATCCCAATCTTTTTGCTTTTCTGAAACATATGCCCACATCATATCTTCCAGTATCTGATTAACTCTTTCGGTCTGACCATCTGTCTGTGGATGCTCTCCACTACTCATCTTGAGTTGAACTTGTAGCTTACTGAACACGTGTTTCCAAAAATTTCCTGTAAACCTGGGATCCTTGTCTAAAACTATAGATCTAGGTAGACCATGCAGTCTCAAAGTATTCTCAATAAATAGTTCCACAACTTGCGGAGCCTCCAGTGATTCCTTTGTAGGGATAAAGTGTGCCATTTTACTCAAACGATCAACCACTACAAGAATAGCATTCTTTTGTCATGGTGTCCTAGGTAAACCCATTATGAAGTCCATGGAAATACTATCCCAACAATACTATGGTATCTCCAATGGCTGTAGCAGACCTCGAGAACTAATCCTCTCTGCTTTATTCACCTAACATTTAAAACACTGACTTACATAATTGTTTACATCTCTCACCAGCTTAGGCCACTAAAAAGTACGTCTGATCAACTGCAAAGTTTTCTCAATACCAGGTTGTCCTCCACAAGGTACATCGTGGTTCTCGAAAATAACCTCTTTTCTAAACTTCCCTTCTTGGGAATTAGGCACACAAATCTTTCCGTTTCTTTTGAGCAAACCTTGCTCCACTTGAAAATTTGAGAATGTTTGATATATACCATTTTGTGATAACTTGTTGATTATAGACTGGCAATAATCATCTTCAATCTGTGAATCTTTGATCTCTTGGATCAAATCACTATCAAGAACTGTGAAGCTAATCTGATGCAAAATACGAGATAATGCATCTGCAAATGTATTCATTTTTCCTTTTCTATATAGAATTTCCATATGAAATTCTTGCATCAACTCAGCCCATCTAGCCTGTCTCCCTTGAAGATCAGGCTGGGAACAAAAATACTTCAGTGTGTGATGATCTCTGAATACTTTAAAAGTTGCACCATATAGATAGTGTCTCCAAATCTTCAAAGCTTGAACTATTGCATATAATTCTTGTTCATGGACATGCCAGTTTCTCTGAGCTGGAGAAAGTTTCTTACTTTCAAAAGCTATTGGTCTGCCATCTTGAATCAAAACTGCACCAACTGCGATGCCACTAGCATCGGTTTCTATTTCAAAAGGTTTTTGGGGATCTACCACCAATAAAATTGGGGCACTTGAAACTGCTTGTTTCAGTGTGTCAAAAGCTTTCTGTTGTGGACTAGTACAAATAAATTTTTGATTATTTTGTAACAGATCTGCTAATGGCGCAGCTATGTGCAAATAGCTGGCAATGAATTTCCTATAGAAGCTCGATAATCCTAAGAATGATCGCAACTGGCGATCATTCTGAGGAATCAACCAACCAGGGATCACAGAAACTTTCTGTGGATCCATTCTAATTCCATCTACACAAATTATATGTCCTAAGTACTCAACCTTAGATAAACATAGATGTGTCTTCTTTGGGTTGACGTACAAGTATTGTCATCCAACATTTGAAAAACTGTACGCAAATGAAATTCATGTTCTTCCAAGCTTTTACTATAAACCAACAAATCATCTACAAAATCAACCAGAAATTGACCAATAAAAGGACAAAAAATATCATTCATGAGCATCATAAAAGTAGCTGGTGCATTAGTTAAACCAAAAGGCATAACAAGATACTCATAATGACCTAATCAAGTACGAAAAGTTGTTTTATGTACATCATCGTCCTTGACTCTTATTTGATGATAACCACTTTTTAAGTCTATTTTACTATATACAATAGCACCTCTTAGTGCATTTAGAATATCATCAATGTGAGGCATCAGATATCTGTGTTTTATTGTAACTTTATTTAATGCTCTAAAGTCTATACACATCCGGAAAGATCCATCCTTTTGCGAACCAAAAGCACTGGGGTTGCAAAAAGGTGAATAACTAGATCTGATGAGTCCTTTGTCAAGATACTCCTCGACAGTATGACATACTTCTGCCTCCTCTTGCAGACTCATTTGATATGGTTGTCTGGCTGGTGGATGAGCTCCTAGTACTACCTCAATCCTATGCTCCACGTTTCTGCGAGGCGGAAGACCTGAAGGTAACTCTGAAAGAAACAAGTGGTGGAATTCAGTTTTCATTCTAGAAGCTAGCTTAGCTTCTAGACTAGTTTGAATTTGTAAACTTAACAACTCTTTATGCTCAAAATATAAGAAATACAAATACTTACACTCTGCTTTTACCATCGTAGAGGTAGATGCTCGTATGTACACCTTGACATCCGGCTCTCCACGGATGATAATGTGGTGACCATTATGATTGAACTGATATATGTGGGTTTGAAAATCAATAGTTGGCTTCTTACTTGCATGCAACTTTTTACTGAGGACGAGATCAAATCTAGCCAACCTGGCGATTTTGAAATCTAGCTCATCTCTATAAGTCTGTATCTGGACTAGTAATCCAACAACTCGTCGATCCCAGATCTTAGATGCCTTCCCATCTACCAACTCTACACTGTAGGTGTATGCAGATGGAGTAGTCTTCAACTTTAGTTTCTTCACTAAGGAAGAGTTAATAACATTATGTGTGGATCCTGTATCAAATAGAACTTTAATGAGATGTCCATGAACTTCCCCACTCATGACAACCAACTTGGTGTCTGGAAACTAATACCCTTTCTAAGCAACTGGGGATAACACCACATCTGGAACATTCTTAACCTTCTTAGTCACTGTTATATTTAAGATGGGTTGTTTATCTTTAGATGGAGGATCCATCTCACTATCTGTAGCTAGAAGATCAAAATCCAAAGGAGATGATGGAGTGGATGGCGAGGACTACTGCCTCTCCACCACCATCGCTGCAGATATCTTCTTTTTCTTCTTAGGACACATCATGTAAGCATGCGGACCTAGGCATTCATAACAAAGACCCTCACGGTGAGCCTTTTCTTTCTATTATTGTGTCAAACTGGATCTCTGAAAAGCTTTATCTACCATGGATGCACTTACTTTTCTCTTCCCATGGCTTGAAGTCTGAATGACATTCATCTGTCTATTAGATGTTGGAAGTGAAGCTATAGGCTTCTTGAATCTTGTCCAAGTATTCTTTTGTCCAGAAGGCTGCAATCGAGAGCGTTGCCCATCCTCCAACACCAAAGCAAGTTCTACTGCCTCATTTAGGGTGTGGCAGCGCTCCTTGCGCACAAGTGGACGCAACTTCTCCCTAAGCCCAAGAACAAATTTATGCACCTGAAGAAAATCAGGCACCTGATCTGGAATCTTCAACAAGATTTCCCTATATCTATCTCCATACTCCTGCATTGAAAGCTATCTCTGCTATAGGAAAAACCATGCATCTAGAGCCCTAGTACGCTCATCTCGAGGAACAAAATTATTGTAAAATATAACTTTAAATTTTTCCCAAGGTGCCGGTTCTATCTTATCTTTCTCTATTTTCCTCCACCTCGGATGAGCAACATCCATCAAACTATAAATGGCATGCTGTATTTTCCGTTTTTCATCCTCAATATTACACAGCTGAAAACACTGTTCCCACTTACTTATCCATTGCTCCACTGCATCTGTCATCTTGGCACTAACTTGTCTGTGGTACTTCGGTGGGTTTAAATCTTTCACTTGCCATCTAACATCTCTACCATAATAAGCCCCCACATCTGTCAATGGTATTTGTGAACTAGATGGTTCAACAGATGGAACTTCCACCTACATACGTGTGTCGATGGGTGGCACCTCTGGTTTGTTAATTGCTTGGAGGATCTTCTAAAGGGTATCCTCCATGCCTCTAACTTTAGCATTGAGATTCGTAATCTCCATAGTATAAGGTCGCTCAAGCTCGACCTCTTCCATGGGAGTTACAACCTCATCGGGACTCATTCTAAAAAGAAAAACATAGAACAACTAATAAGTCATGTGAATGCAAAGAGGTAATACCAAACTAATGATACTCCTAATCGATAGATCGCTCGTGTAAAACATGAATTAAAAGATGTACCCTAGATCCTCTCTCAATCCCATACATTGATCACACCACAAAACCCAAGTCCTATACAAGTCTACATGATGACAATACAAGCAATGAAAAATTCCTAAAGTACATCCGGCGCTAAGCGCCAAGTATAAGTTATACAAACTTATAAATTTCCAAAAATGCTAATAAATGATCCTATACAAATTTTCCATCTATTACATGTTAAATCCAAGTGAGTTTTCTCTAAAAGTTACAATTTAAAGTCTTCGATAATTTTCTCTAACTTCTTATGTCAAAAAGTGCAGTACCTGCAAAAAGACCAGAACATTAGAAATACTTAAATATATCCAAAAATGTTGGTTTTTGGTATACGCATAACCCTTAAAATTAGCTTTCACCTCCAAGTGCAATCAAATGCCTTGGATCTATGTTCATGAATTTATGACCAAAATTCTGCAAACCTATACCTATGTATAGGAGGTCGTGGGAGTGAGACATAGATCCCACGATCTACTAAGTAGACCTATCAATTGAACTCCAAATTCAGTCCAATTTGATTTACTAGAAAGCGTATCTAAGCATCTATTTGTACAGAAAGTTTCACTTGAATATCACTCTCCAACGGAGAGAACCAAGCAAAATAGTGTCTGTAACACTTGCACATTTTTCACTTTTCAGAAATTAGACCAGAGGAAAGATTATAATCATAGACTCCCCAAATGAATTCCAAATGACTTCAACTTTGGTGAGACCTACGATGACCACACTACACAACATGTCCAAAAGAGTTTTTCCTAATTGAACATTCGATGAAAGCGAAATGGCATAATCAAGAGACCTCTGTGCACTTCTCTAGTGAATCCTTGCCAGAGGGACCAAAGAGCTAAAATAGCCTTTACACTCCTCAAAACGTATTCAAATCATATGAAATTTATATATGTCTATTCAAACACCATGCTCCAATACATATCCAAATTTCATATCATTTGGACACGTTGTATGAGAGAAGCACCCAAGTTTCTGCACACCTGCAAAAAATTGCCAGAGAAAATTCCTTGCACAATGACTAAAGAGAATTTCACTTTTCTCTTAACTCATAAATCCAAATGTAATGCAATTTTGAGGAGACACACTAATTAGGTAAGCTTTAAAACCCAATAAAAAATTCTCCAAATGGATATTTCCACAAAGAGATATAACTCTGACGAGACACCCTTGTCAACATTCCAGAGGGTGTTCCAAGAAACAACAGCTCTGAAGTATTGGAATCCTTTGACCTACTAGAATAACTCCAAAAATAATAAAACTTGGCGAGTAGGTTACAAACCATATCAGGTACCATCGTACAAATTTTCATTGCAATTGGGGCTTCCTACATGACTTTATGATTATTACAACATGCAACAGTACCATTTCAAGTTGCTCAAACAACAAATTAAAGATACTTTCATGCTTTTTGCTATGCATTTGAGCTAGCTCACCTATAATAAAACCATATAATGAAGTGATATGCATAAATATGGTTTCATGAGTAACAAAAAGATTCATGTGCAACAAATCATTCATCATGAATTTATTTATTTACAACAAGCAAATTATGCATTGGTTTTAGTTCTAACAAAACACACATAGCAAATTCTAAATGCTTAAATCAATAGAACTTTATGTATATGTATATTGATTACTAGGACAAATTATTTGGTGAGTGCATGCAAATTAATGTCCATAGATTACTAAAATCATATTTTTTTCTTTCAATGCATACATCCACTCACTCTCTTGTAAAGAACTAGTTGTAATATTAATTCTATCTTCAAATTCATACAACTAAATTTCAAGGAAGAAGAATAATAATAAATGCATTAATGAACGTCCATGTACAATTGAATTTTCACTCTTTATTCAATCATAAACGCATTCAACAAAATCAATCAATGAAGAATTTCAATATCTAATGCATCCTAATAAAGTAGCTATGAAGAGGATCCTCTTCCTTTCTTCTACATCATTTTCTATAAGAAATTTAAGATTTGAGATGCTTTTTATGATCCTAAATGAAGGTAAATATGAGGGAAATTATCTCCTATGAAAAGAAACCATGTCCAAAAACATCTATGAAAGAAGTAAGAATTTGTTCATGCCTAAAGACACTCATGATACTATTCAATCAACTTCCAAGCTCTGTACAGATGGCCATTTCTAGTCAAAAACTATTACATAACCTATCATTGGAAAGCTCTTGAAGCAAGGAATCCATAGCACTTTGAAGATTTGAATTTAGATACTCATAGCTCAAGCTATGGCCATTTTAGTGCACCTAGGTAGGAATTTCAGAAGTGAAACTGAGAGAAAATAAATGAAGTGTCAGTTTTTTTTCTCTTGTTTTTAGGAATTGTAGGTGACGACAGGGCTTATAGATACAGCTAAACGTGTAGTGGAGTGAGTAAAGCATGCGCCTCTTGTTGAGGAGGTCTGGGGTTCAAATCCTCTGGGCTCCTCTTCATATCCTTTGATAAAAGGATGAATAGAAGTACACACTTACCTCTCTGTGGTAGAACAGTGGACGGATGGCTTCGTGATAAACTTTTACTTCCCTACTACACGGGAATCGAGGTGACTCTTCTCCCTCAAGGCCATGAAAAATCTCCCCCAACGTACGCGTGCAAGCTGCTCCCTTGTCTTTTCGCGAGCTCCACGAAATTTGTTACTAAAAATCTTCTTCGAGGAAGATGATGAGATGGCTTATTCTCCAAGACTTTCCCCTTTCTCACTCAAGCTTTGATACCAAGTGAAAGATCCCAATTAGCTACCTGCCACTCTCCTCCCAACCTTAAATAGCCCTTGCCCTTGGCACCTCTAGAATCTTCTCTAAGGTCCAAACACTCCTCATATGGCCACTTTGAGGAGATGGAATAACCCTGAAGATCCGTGCTAGAGCCTTGGTTCCCCCAAGCTTTGGTCCTTGACCTGGCTAGGGTCCTCGACCAAATGCAGGTAGACCAATGGTAGACCATGGAGGTCTAAATAAATCTAACAATTAGTATTTGTCCCACAAGTTATATAATACTTATGGTTTCAACAAATTAGAGGAAAATTCATCGACAAGTACACACCCCCAGTAAAATAGGGTAGAAAAAAGGAAGAAAAATGCACCATGGAGCTATGAAGGCCAATTAGCCATTACTAGGCTCATGAAATTATGCCAATTATTTATGTGATGAGGAGAACCCCAACCTCAAGGATATAGTCAAGGACACTTTACCTATTATAGTTTACGTATGGAGTTTTGGTTGTGTCTTCTACATGCAGATGCCCTATGAATTGAGAGATAAGCTTCAATGGAGGGTAGAAAAAACGCACTTTTATTGGTCATTGCCAATGAGAAAAAGGGTTATAGGGATTATGAGCCACACAATAAGGATTTAAGAGGCTCAAGGTTGTTATATTTCAAGGTCACTTAGGGTCTCAGCTATGTGCAAGGGATCCAAAAACGTAAGCAATATCATTGTGCACTTTTAAAAGAGCCAAATGAATTCATCGTATGAGACAAAACTAACTAAAATATAATCAATTTATGATGAGAAAACAAACAATGACTTTCACGTGGAATGCAGCTCAACTGACCACCTCAAGTCCTCACATCTATATATAAATCCATTCCAAATGCATCAAAGGCTTTTTCACTTAGATTAAAACTTCCATTAGTGTGCCATTTGTATAAGATATCCCTTGTTAGTTTAAGTTATCCCTTCACCTCCTTTTCTATGAATATTTGCAGAGATCTTTAGATATACATATCTCGATGTAGGTTTCTATCATTGATAGTCTATTTTCCTTATATGATTTTTATTACATAAAGGATCATTTATATAAATCATTCACTCTATTTTGCGTCCATATCCGATCATCATATTTCTCAGGCTCCATCTTTGCAATGTATGCGTGTTACACATACACCTAGATAGTCTATGTTAAAAAAAAATACCTTGGTTAATTTGACTAGTATACCTTATAGAATCCAAGAGATGCAATTCATAGCTTATTTGAAAGTGTGTAGAGTATATTTTGAACTTGAAAACGAATAAGAACCATTTTTTAGTGAGCTTAAGAAAATTAAGATTTTTGTCTTACTGTGGTAGCTATCTCTAAGATCCTAAATTTGGTACATTGTTTTTTTTATATGATTCAAAGTTCATATTGTCCATCTATGGAGTCAATTGTTTAGCTATCAAAGTTTACAATATCCGATTTTCTTATGTGAAAGGGATTTGGGGACTAGTAAGCGGCGCAAATGTTAGGTCATTCATACATACCATAAATCCAAAGAAATTTAGAGGAGATCCAAGAAAAGAATGGAAAGAGAGGGATAGGAGATTGATATTTTTATTATGCCAATGTATTATTAACTCCATGATAGGACATATTCAAGAGCAAGGTACATTAAAGAATATATGTGAGTGTCTAGAAAGATTATAATCTACCTCTATAGAAGCTAGAAGGATAGATATCAAGATTGACCTTAATAACCTTCGTAGGGCTCCAAATCAAAGCATAAAAGGCATCCTACTTAGATTTAGAGAAGTATCACATCTAGTTGGACAAATAGGATGTTTGGTAGATGATGGTGACCTAGTTTCCCACACACTCGATGGTCTTAGCGAAGATGTGAAGTGGAAAGCTTTCACTACCTATATAGATGTTATGGATTCTCTACCAAATTTTGAGTAGCGCACCTATCTTATGCTGATTGAGAAACTCAACCATGGAGAGAAGTCCAAAGGTAGCAAGAACAACCCTTCTATTTAAGAAAAGTTACAAGAAGTTCACGAAACATGGGTGGTGCAGGAGGAAGATCTAGGGAAAATTAGCAAAAGGAAACCAAAGCAATCAAGGGAGCCAAAAGAACAAGAGGATTTTGAGTCTTTGAGAGGAAGAGGAAGTGAAGGAAGAGGCTACAACAACACAATTGGATGCTACAGATGTGGGAACCTAAATCATTATGCCAATGATTTCTATCAAATTGAATGTGTAGATATAACAGTCAACGTAGTGATGTTAAATCTTCTAGTACTCAAACGAATGAGAACTTGCTTGGCATGAGACATAGTAGTGAAAATAAGAAACATGATGGAGCATTGTACATAGATAGTGGTTATAATAACTATATGCTAGAAAGACAAGACTCCTTTAGCATCCTTTAAGCACAAAAAAGAGTATATGTGGAGACTAGAGACAACACATACCATGAATTCAACATATCAGAGATTTTAAGATCTAAGGTTATCACAAAGCAAGGAGTCGTTTTGAGGTGTTACATGTTCCCATCATTACAAAGAATTTCATTTATTTTGCATAGATGGTTGAGAGAGGATATGAGGCTAAGTTCAATCATAAAGGCTGCCTCATTGAGGACCAAACGAGTTATTATGAGCTAAAAAAAAAAAGAAGGAAGGAAGGATGTCTAGTCTTGATATAGGGCAAGCAGGAAGGAAAAAAGCTATGTTTATCACTTAGAGGGACAAGAAGATTCCATACTTGGACCTATTGCACAAAAGCTGTGGGTATATCAACATCAAGGAAACAAAGAAAAGAAAAACTTTTTAGAAGCCTACCTCATTGTTTTTCATTCAAAGTGCTACATAAAGTATGAATTTTACTAATTGGGCAAGTCTATTAGGTAGCCCTTTGAGAAAAATAAATTGATCTAGTACATATAGATGTGTGGGGTCCAACAAAGGAGGCTTCAATTATAGATAAGTGATATGTTTGGCCTTTATAGGTGATTTCTCAATGAATATGTGGTTTTAGTGTATCGAGAAAAATTTGGATGTGTTCAATATGTTCAAAAGATTTAAAGCCTAAGTGAGGAAGGAGTCCAATAGCTTCATAAAAACCATAAGGTCAAAAGGAGGGATAAAACTACTTCTCCCATGATTTTTGTGATTTCTTGTAGATCCAATGAATAATCATACAAGTGACATGTAGGTATAGACCCCAATAAATTGGGGTTGTTAATAGAAATAATTGGTATTTAGATGAGATATCCATGATCAATTATATGAATGATCCATTGTCTAGGTGTTGTTTCTACTATAGTATACATTATGAATAGGTTCACAACATCAAGGAATCAAGGAATTGCATTAGAGTAAGCATGACATTAGAGAAAACCAAACCTTTAACATATGAGGATCTTTGGATGTGTTTTCTATACACTTGTCCCACACAAGCTATGATATAAGCTTCATGATAGGGAAGAAAGATGCATCCTCAAATTCTAACCCTTGGAGCAAAGATGATACATGTGTTATAATGCTAATTGAAAGAAACTCAAGGTATCTATGCATTTTGAATTTGATGTTCATGTTGAAGGATGAAGACATAAATGAAGGGGAAACTAGACATGAAGGGAGGATAAAAGAGAGCTTGCAATTAATTGGTAGAAGACATCCTAAAGGCTCATGCATGAACTACCTATAGAGGGGGGGTATCTTAGTCAATCAACCAACCAACTCTAGGAGAAAGCGAGGCTTGTGGGAAAAAATGAAGAAGGTAATGAATTGGACAGTGATGATGGTTCCATCATAAAAGACAAGCTAATTCAAAACTAGAGATGAATATGCCAAGAGAAAGAGATTCATTCCATTCAAGAATGAGAAATATAATCAGCCAAAGTAAGGTATCCAGTTTATAGAAACAATTTTGATAATTTCATAGAAAGAGATTATGCATATATGGGCAAAATTATCATATATAGGGAGCCATCAATTTTTGAAGAGTAAAGGATACAATGAGCTAGAAGAATCTAAGGAAGAAGAGATCAATTCCCTCAAGAATAAAAACATATGGACCTTAGTACCAAAAAAGGAAAGAATGAAGGTAATTCGCAATAAATGGGTTTACAATGTTAAAAAGAACTCTAATGGTGCAATAGCTAGGAATACACCAAGGCTAAAGAAAAAGGAATTTGCCCAATTTTATGACATAGATTATGAGAAGACATTCAACATTGTTTCCAAAATGAATAACATTATGGATAATATTATAATCTCTAGAATAATGCATTAGCATATATGCTCAGTATAAGTGAAAGCTACTCTTTGTTGAAATAAGAAACACTAATACTCCTAATCTACTTAACAAAGTGAATCTACCAAACTATGGAGGAAGAAATGAAAGATAAAAAACATGATGAATAAAGTAAAATGGAAATAACTTACATAAGATGCTCTATGATCATGGAGACTCCATGAGGAGAGGAAGCATACTCTTGGCAATGGGTTAGAGTGAATGGCTTTTGGGAGTGAAGTGAGTCCCTCCTTATATAGAGTTGAGAGAAAATCTTCTTGCATGTGGAATATATGTGCTAATTGCTTGAGAATGAATGTGGACTTGGACAAAAAGGATGGAGCATGGAACTCTCAACATCCCCCCTCCATGTGATTACCCTTTTGTTTTTAATATATGGGACTAATGACTTTTGGGATCACTTAGTCCATTGGGTTTTTAGATCTAAAGACAAACGGCATCCTTAGACATAGCTTGGAAATATGGCATCAAGTATGGGACATATGGCATTCCTTGGTTTTCATGGATATATGACATCCATGTGGATTTTTTTATTCCATGGACATATGCGATCCATGGTGGTGGGACATATGGCATCCTTGGAATCTTCACACATATGGGATCCCAAGAAATATACTTGGACATATGGGATCTAAGTGGTTTTGCTGGGGATCTAGGGAAATATGGGATCCCTAGACATACAAATGGTCTACATCATGGGGTACGTAGTACTTTTGATCCATTTGCCACCTTTATTTTTTATAAAGACCTTTGTGATACATCCTTCATTTGATGCATTGATGGGATTTGTTGTGAAATACAACTACTATGCATAAATCTAACTCCCAAAGCCACACTCCTAAGAGAGAGCACATATCCACTCATCCAACTCCACCCATATATACCTCTAGCCCAAGGGGGTGCATGTCCTTGAGATTGGCCAAATTTCTAGCCAAGTGTCCCTCATGTGAACACTTTCCCAAGGGTGATCACATGCCTTCTAATTTCCCAACATCTATCACATGCCTTCTAAATCAAATGAGGGTTCTTCTCTCACTTACACCCAAGGTGGCTCCTAAAGAAGCTTCTCCCAAGACTAAGGTTCCCACACCTTAAGATAAATCAAGCCTAAGGTTCTAACCATTCAATTGGGAGCTCATATGAATAAATACCTCAAGGGTTAAAACCAAGGGTTTCACCCAAAGGTTCAAGGCATGTTCCGAGGTTAATTCAAGGGCTAGCCCAAAGAAAACATACATCATATTCTAACCTTTAGAATCCATATGTTTAACCTTCTGAACCCATGAGTTATACAACATTCTTCCCCCCTTTAACATTTTCATCCTCCAAAATGTGTATAGGTATAATATGTGAAGTATTCCCCCATGCACCATGAACTATAATTTGATCATGGTCATCTCTCTCTTTACATTCATTTCCAATAATTAGATAAGGACTAACCCCTACATTAATTTGAAAGGAAAGGAATTAAAATTCCTGCCCAAAAATCTTCAAATGCTCTGAACTTAACTTATTCTTTTATAGTCCTTTTCAAATACAAATATATTTTTTTTCTTATTTGATAGGACTTAGCTAAAGATATGAACTTAGAAAAGTAGGTCTAGTGAGTCCCTGCGAAAACATGCTCAATAAAAGGAGGAGAAATACTATCTTCTCATTCCTTAGCAACTTAGGTGCACTTATTTCAATTATCCAGGTTTTCTTGAAACATAAATTTCAAGTATTCCGAATGACAATATACCCAATTTGGAAAGTTCATGTCTACAAGTGAATCCCTATCTTGATCATCTTTGATTTTCCCTAGATTAATTCTTAAAAAAGAGTTTAATCCTTTTGGAAGACTTGACATTCAAGACTTAGATCCAAAGGTGACTTTAGGAATTGGAAATATTTGCATCTCTACAAATGTCACACATTTTGAAGTTGAGAGACTTACATTTTCAGTTTTTAGTTTAGTTCAGATCTATGCACATTCAACTTAAGATTCAATGGCAATCAGTTAAGGTATATATTTTTAGACATCGGAAGTTTTGCAAACTTTGCAGAGATCTGAAGTTTTGCAAAAAATGAAAGAGCAGACATCCAAAGTTTTGTAGATTTTTTACTTTATGCCATTATGACATTGAATGAAGGATTGTTGGAGACAATGTAAGAATAGCATAAAACCCTAATTTCTAGCAACCCTAATTTTTGGGACTTAGCCAAATTTCAATCACATAAGATAAAAAATTATTATGATACCATTATATAGTTCTTCAAGAGAGCTTTCATTCAGTATATAACATGCAGTCATCATACGTCTAGATTGGGAGAAAACCCTAACCATAATTTTGCTAAAATAGGTTATTCACATCATATGGATCCTCATGTCACAGACATTCTAGAAAGCTAACTTTCATGTTCATTCGAAGCTAAAATCATGACATTGCAGCGTCTTTATACTCCAAAATGAAGTTTCTGCAATAAAAACAAACTTGTAAGGCAAATGATCATGTCATAGAAAGTTGTCCTAAACGAGCTGTAAAAGAGGAAAAGAGGAAAGAGGTTGCAATGGTTGTTGTTGAGGCCTCTACACCTAAAAAAATATGCGAATCATGTTCAAAATGAAGAATGAGCATTTATTATTGTTTGTGGCTATGCAATCAAAATATGATGCCATCATGAAGAATGGTACTTTGTCTTTATGTTATTTGCCTCCAGGAAAAAAGGCCATTGGCACTAAATGGATATACAAGCTTAAATGTAAGCTTGATGGAATAGTTGATAGGTATAAGGCTAGGCCAATTTCCAAAAGTTATGCTCAATAGAGGCATTAATTTTGATGACTTGTTCTTTAATAGCCACTTCTTTCCAACAAGAATCAGCACTAACTATCTGGAACTGATTTTGGTTCATACTCGAGATAGTTATGTATACTAACCTCAAAGGTCACCAAAGATTTTCAAAGAGAAAGAGAGCTTACTAAACCAATTCCTTCAAATCCTCAAAATAATTGAGAAATAATAGTTCTGCAGCTTTAGTTCCAAGGTCTTGCAAGTAAGATACCTATTTCTAGTCAACATATCTCACATCTTGCTAGGAACATTCTGTTGGAAAACAATGTCTTATTGGTCCATATTGCTCAGACAATATAGGTTGAGTAGTCTTTTGTTTTACTCTTTGTACAAACAAAAGAGTGGAGCACCTTGGTTAACGTGATCCCCCCCAACCCTATGGCTCAAGTTTGAGTCCCACGATTGGCAGCGAAGAAGTTTGTTTTATCATGCTTTTCAACTCAGTAACAGCAACAGACAGCAGCAAAAATTTATGATTGCGTTTTCAAACTAAAAGATCAGCGATTGCGTGTTTGTTATGATCTTGTGCTTTATCGATTACGATGGCTTTTGGATGGTGCTTTTGGAGGTTAATCTAAAACTATATAAGAACAAGCTTGGGTCACTTTGTATTTATCCTTCACCTATTTCAACACAAGCTTTGGAAGCTTGGTCCCTCAATAGAGGTGGTGCTTCTAGCACATGGGGCAGCCATGGTGCTATCTTCGAGCATGTTGAGGAGCGGCTATGGAGTTCTTCTTGGAGAAGAAGAGTGTGCTCACACTCTTGCTTATGGAGAGGCTATTACCAGCTTGATGGTGTGGATCAGCCATTCACATGATGTATTTTAAAATTGTCTTCTACATGAAGATTTCGGTGTACTTCAAAGACATTGGATGGTGGTTAACATAAGATTTGCATCTTATGTTAAGAATTAGGTACATATTCTCTTTATGCACACATGTACTACTTGGAGTTTATGGAGGCAATAACATCCATATCACGAGGAGTCCTATTCGGCATAGGTATAAGAGAATTAGTATGTATATGCTTTATGCATATTTGGATGAGGTGTTCCAGAAGATATGTTCATATGAGTTTGAGGATTTGGGGCAGCAAACTTGTTAGCATTCTTTGCTACTTTTGTCAGTATGTGATCTATTCACACACATGTCTAAATTAGGGTCTTCCATAGCCTAAGGTTAGATGAGGGTTTGTTGATTGTCAGTTTTAGACTGATCCTTCCTCATTCTATCACTCATATTCACTCTTCTACAACCTATTAGGTCACACATATGAGGTATATTCAGATTTCTGTCCATACATCTGAATATGTTTGTTACATTTGTACATTCACTCTTCCATCTATTTATGTTCACATAGAGTGGTTGAGATTTTGACTCCCACATTGTACATTGAACATTGGTATATATGATAGTGTGAGTAAGCAGTGGCTTACGTAACACTTTACACATGTTGTCTAATCTTTCTCTATCTTTGTCTCATCATTTATATGATTAAGTGTGGTATGTTCATGTTTTATCAATATTCAAAGATTGCTAGATTCTATCTTGTATATGCTGGACCTATGGGACCTTAGACCTGTGAGATTTGTTATGGGCCTACCACATTTTTGACATTTGGTATGAGAGCTTCAGGGATTTGATATCAGAACCTTCAGGCTCTTATATTCATAGGTTCCAAGACCTCTAGGTTTACAACATATGATTTAAGGGCATCTTCTAATATTTGACATTTTACATATACACTTAATCTAGATGAGTAGAGATTTGAGAATTAGACGATTCGGTCACATGTGGAAGTATGAAGTTGATAATCTGTTAGCAGCTGAATACTTTTGGAAGAGTATGCAAAAACTTTACAGAAAGTATTGTTTGAAGACCAAGACTTGACGAAGAGAAGGCTACTTCAAATTCAAGGAAGAACAATGGTTTGGAGAAGATGAAGGAATGAGATCAACATCAAATCATAGGTATCAGTTTCTACTATCTGATTATCATTTGCAGGTCATATCTTAGAAGAGCAGTTATGAAGAGATTTCAAGGATTCAAGGAGTGATGTTATACAGTTTCATTTTTTTTTGAAAGTTAAAAGCATTAGTTACATCAAAACAGGTATCTAGAGGTTTTTCTAGAGAGTTTTGAAGATCTCTTTCATGGCAAGAAAGCTCATCTAAGAAGACAAATGTGCAGAGCATCAGTTTTGTTTTCAGCCAATCTTGCAATTTGGCTAGAAGTTTTTTATGTGATCTAGGTATCTAGAAAGGTAACTCTAGAAAGGTAATTCATCATTCAGTCAAAAAGTTGATGAATTCAGTCATATGAGTCATTTGAAGCAGAATTTTGATTCAGAGATATGCGGAGATGATAAAACATGATTCTATATTCACTTCTATTTGTATACCATGTTTGTTTTGTCTCTTACTCTTAGCACTAGAGGAAGAGAAAAAGTTCATTTGAAATAGTCAAGAGTGCTTGCTACTTCAAGATGAGGAGAACAAAAGGTATGGAAGAGAAGTTTGAAGATGTCAGCATCATCATCACGTGGAAGAAAGATGCAGAAGAAGAAATTCCATCATTTCCAAAAGAAAAGTAAGGCTTCCTTTTCTCATATATTTCCCATATACTTTTCATAACTTATCCTCTACATCCAAAGACAAGTCTACGAGAACATATTGTGCGAAGATAGTCTAAAAAAGAAGCAGTTTCTTGTTTTGCATTATACTTGGTCATGATTTAATAGATTTGACAAAGATTTGCATTAAGAGAAAGAAAAGCATCAGATTTTGAAGACAACTTGTATGTTTTAACTCATATGTATGATTTATATATAAGTTGAAGATTTTAACCAGGCAGCTTATATGTTCCCTCAAAGAATTCTTGGAGTGTCAATACAGAGCTACATGGTATATGAGAAGTTGCATAGAAGTATATTTCTTCTTTATCTAACTCTTGAGGTAAAAGAGTTTTTGTAGCAGATGTTGAAGACTTGGGTTGAGGTTTTATGTTGGGAAAGGTTACCTCATATTCAGTATTTTCATAAAACTTCAGAAAATTCAGATTTTTTGATGTACCAGTCAGTTGGAGAATCTACTTTCTATGATTGTCTTGATTTTTGGATACATGCTTGTATTCAAAAAGGTGTTCCATAAGATCCTAGCACTTTATTGACAAGTGGAGTTAGCCAAAAAAAATCAAGCAGGTACTATCACATTTCACCCGGGAAGAATATGAAAAGATGAAGTATCAACTTGTAGCTTTTGGAGTTCTCAAGGTGAGAAGTTTGTCCACTTATGTTTCAAGTAGGAGTTGCAGATTCTTGGGAAGGATTTGTTTGAAGAAAAGGTTTACAACTTTGTAAGAAGCATGGATACTTGGAGACATTCAGGTAACAAATCAAACATTCAATCACGATGGTTTGATGAGAGCAGATTCTACACAGTTATTTTGTTGGAAAGATCTTGAATGATCTTGAGTATTTATGAGTCAATTGTCTATCCTTTGTTTGAGAAAGCTCTTAGTATTGGAATAAGTAAGTCAAAGATTCAGATTCTATCATATTTGTGTTGTAGAAAAATAGAAGAAGATACTTGTTATGCTGCAAAAGATTATGAGTTCTAAATGATTTTAGAAAGGTTTTTGTTTTATAGATCAACTAACCTTATTCTAGATTTTGGAAAGTTGAAAAGTAAACAGTTAAAGCCATTAGCATCTGCAATGCTAACAAAAGGGTTCAGATATTTTGTCTCAAGACACAGGTATTGATGTTAAGGAAGCAAAGCTAAATCACTGAAGATCAGATTTATTGAAAGAAGAAGGATGTCCATGATTGCATAAAGTCTCATATACTTTGAAGAGTAATGGATACTAGTGTTAAGTCATCCAGAGGGTGATGAAACATGAAGACTTATTTTCAGCCATATGTAAAAGAATGCAGAGTCATACCTACAAGTATTCCTATTTAAGGTATTCCCATATTTCCTTTGTCAGGTTCTCTTTATGTTCTAGCTTTGAAAGAAGAACGAAGAAAGAGAATGTCTGGAGAAAGTTTCTGTTAGGATATTCCTATTTAGGAGAAGGTTCCAGAATTCTATTGAAGAGAAATTTGATATTTTAGAGACATATGTTCTAGAGGTGCACACATATATGTTTATACCAGATTCTGAAGGAAAGAGGTATGAAGGACTTACAGATTGAACAAGGATGAAGACATGATGACATCATAGATATGATTTTTTGATAAGACTCATGAGTTGAGTTGACTTGACTTGAATTAAGTATAGTCAGAGATGAACTAGCAGTGTTCATAATACACTAAGTTATGAGTTGTCAGTCACTGGTTCCAGGATTCAGTTCTTGATTATTTTTAGTGTATCTACATGACACAACAAATTTACGTTGAGAAACCTTTTGTAAGGTAAATGCAAGTATGAGGATCCTAGTGTATGTTTTGAGGTTTGAGAAAATAGGAGATATCAAGTTCAGAATCAGTACTTGCTACATTTATTGTCAAGTAGTGATTGTTTGATGAGTACACTATTGGATATCTAGTTTGTATATTTTTTGAAGTATTATGCTTCATATTCTGCAAGTTCAGGTTTTTTGAAGGAAATTCAAATTCAGTTTTGAAGAAGACTTTTGAAGAAAAATATTTGAAGGTCAATTTGGGAGTAAAAGTTTGAAGCTTATGAAGTTGCATATTCAGTTTAGTTTGTACCAATATGACATTGCTGGGGGGATTGTTGGAAAACAATGTCTTATTGGTCCATATTGCTTAGACAATACAAGTTGAGTAGTCTTTTGTTTTACTCTTTGTACAAACAAAAGAGTGGAGCACCTTGGTTAAAGTGATCACCCCCCAACCCTGTGGCGCAAGTTCGAGTCCCATGCTTGGCAGCGAAAAAGTTTTTTCTATCATGCTTTTCAAATCAGTAACATCAACAGACAGCAACAAAATTCACGATTGCATTTTCGAAGTAAAAGATCAGTGATGGCATGTTTGTTACGATCTTGTGCTTTATCGATTACGATTGCTTTTGGATCCTGCTTTTGGAGGGTAATCTAAAAATATCTAAGAACAAGCTTGGGTCACTTTGTATTTATCCTTCACCTATTTCAACACAAGCTTTGGAAGCTTGGTCCCTCAATAGAGGTGGTGCTTCTAGCACATGGGGCAGCCATGGTGCTTTCTTGGAGCATGTTGAGGAGCGGCTATGGAGTTCTTCTTGGAGAAGAACAGTGTGCTCACACTTTTGCTTATGGATAGGCTATTAGCAGCTTGATGGTCTGGATCGGCCATTCACATGATGTATTTGGAAATTATCTTCTACATGAAGATTTCGGTGTACTTCAAAGACATTGGATGGTGGTTAACATAAGATTTGCATCCTATGTTAAGAATTCAGGTACATATTCTCTTTATGCACACAAGTACTACTTGGAGTCTATGGAGGCAGTAACATCCATATCTAGAGGAGTCCTATTTGGCATAGGTACAAGAGAATCAATATGTATATGCTTTATGCATATTTGGATGAGGTGTTCGAGAAGATATGGACATATGAGTTTGAGGATTTATGGCAGCAAAATTCTGAGCATTCTTTGCTACTTTTGTAAGTATGTGATCTTTTCACACACGTTTCTAACTTAGGGTCTTCCATAGCCTAAGGTTAGATGAGCGTTTGTTGATTATCAGTTTTAGACTAAACCTTCCTCTTTCTGTCACTCATATTCACTCTTCTACAACCTATTAGGTCACACATCTCATATATATTCAGATTTTTGTTCATACATCTAAATATGTTTGTTACATTTGTACATTCACTCTTCCATGTATTTCTGTTCACATAGAGTGGTTGAGATTTTGACTCCCACATTCTACATTGAACATTGGTATATATGATTGTGTGAGTAAGCAGTGGCTTATGTAACACTTTACACATGTTGTCTAATCTTTCTCTATCTTTGTCTCATAATTTGTATGATTAAGTGTGGTATGTTCATGTTTTGTCAATATTGGAAGATTGCTAGATTCTATGTTGTATATGCTGGATCGGATCTTGAGCCTATTTTCTTTTTGGTCATCAGAGAAAATTCTCCATGGGAGTTAGTTCTCATTGTCCCATACCAGTGAGTTCTTTCTCGAATCCGTAGAACCACATCCTTAATGTTTCCATATTTTTTCGTCCTTTTCATGCTCTTTGATTATTTAGCATGATCATGAATTTCATTTTGGGACTCCTTGGCATCATAATCACGAGGGCAAAGACTATGGTTTCTTAATCTAATGCCAATTAATAAAAAGGTCTCTTTAAGTTGACCTTTGAACTTTCCTTGGTATCAAACTATAAAAGGGTTCGATCTTTTTTACCAATATAGGCCACTAGGTTTATCCAACCATAAAGGGTTTGATATATTTGGCCAAGTTAGATCACGCGGCTTACTCAAAATTTTTCTAGCTAATTTAATATGAGATAAGATCAAGTCTTTTCCCCTTTAGATCCCTTTATCAATTATATTTACCCATGGGATTTTCTTGGGATCTTTAACTCATACATTCATGAGTTTACATCTTTGCTTAAGTCTTCAACATGCTATTGATGTTCTCAAAACCTTTAAATATTCTCCTTTTTAGGGATCAAAAATTATATGTCATCCCTTTGACTTAAACAAGTTGTCATTTTTATTGACCCAAAGTTTGGATCCATCTTTATCCATTTTCAATTAGCTTATCCTAGATATGCTTCAAATATTTGTCTAGCTTATCTTAGTTTACTTGCCTAATTGGAATTCTTCAATGAATTCTTTTCTTGCATATCTAAGTCTTACTTTGTTTGATATTTAATTCAAACACACAAAGGTACTTGATAACAAATATAATCCTTAACGTTTATATGAAAGGGTTAAGGAATGCATCTTTTCCTTAGAAGTATCATATTAATGATACCTTTCTCCCCCCCCCCCCTTAAGGAGTTTTCGTTCTCAAAAACTATAGGAAATTGATGTTCATTTAATTTCCTATCCAAATGGGAGGTTCATTTATGTTCATTCCTTGATTGAAAAAAATCTCTCAAATATCCTTGAGCTTAAGCTTCCATTATCCTTAAGTTCAGTGTCCCATACCAATGAACCCACTTAAGTGATATTGTAAACCTAGACCTCCCATACCATCCGGTTTACAATCTCACCTTCAGTGTAGACAATTTTAGCTCTTACTCAAGGATTACTACCATTTCAAGTTTTCACATTACCAGTATTCTTTGAAGGATGCTTTGCCTCATTTGTTGTTTGCATTTCATGTTTGTTCTTGGGGTCGTCTAAATCAGGGAGTAGTTTCACATTCCCTACCACATGATTTGAAGATTCATAATCAATATAGAATACTTGTTGATTTGATTTACCTTGTTTCATGGTCATGTTCATAAGTCGAAGAAATCATCTTGTGATTGACCATTACTATCCTTGTTGTAATTTATCCTTTGTTTTGTAGCATCCTTGATATTTTTTGTTTGAGTATCTTATTGCCATTATATCCATAATTATTTTTGTATCTACCCCTAGGAACTCCATAACCTCCTCTATTGTATCCTCTTCGTCTCTGTTTCCTTAGATTCTTGAAGCAATTTTCAATTATGTGATTTGATATTCGACATATGGCATAGGTTGAAGCTTCGAGAGCTCCCCTACCTTATCTACCTTCTCTGCCTCTTTCGCTTAAAATTCTCCCTCTAACTACAAAGTTAGCTTGGGAGGTATGTGCTTGTTCATCACATGTATTCCCTTTTCCTTTACTATCTTTACATCTACCTTTATCAATGTATAGGGTAGAGGATTGATTACCTGTTTGTGTGTCTCCATTATCCATAAGCATGATTTCATGGGTAAAGAGTTTTAAATGAGTGTGTTGAAATCTTATGTCTACTTGTCCATGCATAGGTCCATGGTTGTGGTTAAGGCTTCCCACTTATCGTCTACTTTGATGCCATTTATGAATTGTCTGACTATCTTCTTCTCATCTATAATCTCCAATGTTTCCTAATTTATCAGCTATGTTCTTTATCTTGGTGACAGAGCTAGTGGCACTCTACTTGGGTTACTTCTTGAGGGAGATGATTTGCATCCATCACTAATTCTTCCTATCTAATGGGTCAAAGTAAGAAATCAGAGATAGATTTTGAGACGTATGACCTTGCGAGGGCACCTTTTCGGAGATATGTATCCATAAAGGTTTCCTCCTTGTAGGTATACTTCCGTCCTTAAAAACCATGTTGAGTAGTTGCATTGGTCCAATTTGTTAATTAAAGTAGAAAAAACATCACCCATAGTGCATATACTATGATGATTCTATGAAACCACTATGAGGAGGTGATGGCCAAGTATAGATATGAGAGGTTATTTCCAAAAAAACTGTTCTAGACTAACCCATTTCTTTTTTGGATTCACTAATAGACTTTGTAGGTTTGCTAATGATGCATAGATATAACCATGATCTTGTCAAGAGAAAGGAGATAAGGAAGAGAGCTACCACACACTCTCACATAGAAAGAGAGGAGCACACATAGAATGAGGAAAGGAATAATGATCTTCTCCTTCTTCTTCAATTACATAAAAGAATATACAAGAATTGCCTAATACAACAATACAACTAGTACAATACATAAAGAGTACTACATAAGAAAATCCTAATGTATGTGAATGAGTGAGCTGGAAAGAAACAAATGTTCCACCACTCTTGGTAGATAAATCTAGTAAAGCTCTCACTAAAGTGTCCCTGACATAGACCGGTGTGAAAACTATACATGTGAGAGAAATGGAAACTCATATGTTTCATCCTTGATCTTGACATGTTGATTTTGATATCTCAACACTCCCCCTCAAGCTCAACGTCATGTCCTCTAATCCAACCATCTTCTTAAACTCCTTTAGCTTCTCTGCTCCAAGTGCTCTAGTGAAAATGTCAACAACATGCTCATCTATGTTCACATAAACAAGATCAATATCACTTGTTAATACCTTTTCTCTAACGAAGTGTTAAATTAACTTGATATGCTTTGTTCTAGCATGAAAAATAGGATTTCCTGTTAACTAGATGCTTCTAAGATTATCACAATAAATGATGAGAGGCTTTTGCACTTGCAGACCTAAATATGCAAGTAGCATCTCTAGCCACGATGCTTTAGAGGCTTCCATTGCAGCACCTCTATACTCAGCCTTTATACTCGACAAAGCAAGAGTGGATTTCTTCTTACTACTCCATGTAAGAGCTCCACTCCCAGGTGAGAATAGAAAGCCACTAGTAGATCTTCTATCTAGAATAATACTAGCCTAGTTTGCATCAATGTATCCATGAATTTACAATTCTTCACGAGCTTCATAGAACAATGCATAATCCAAAGTAGCACTCAACTATCATAGAGTGTGTCTCAAAGCATCTAACTATGATAGTCCTACACTGTAGCTTAGATTAGTCTCATAATTGTGTGATGCATCATACTTCTTGTACATAGTAGCATTTTCCAATGCTTCACCTAATGTAATATTAAACTTCAAATTTTGATCTAATGGCACTTACAATCAACCATACCATACTTTTGCAGCATACTGAAAGCATATTCCCCTATATACTTATTTCTATATGTATAAACCCAATGCCCAAAAAATAGTGGAGCACACCAAGACCTTTCATGTAAAATTCACGCTTAAGGAGTTGCTTTACCTCTTTAATGTTTTCTTCATTATCACCACCAACAATCAAGTCATCAATATAAATATCCACAATCTTGATGCCATCATCACCCTTCCTTTTGTAAAATGAGTGATCTTCATCACACATAGAAAATCCAATGGTAGTTGTATAATTTGCAATCCTTGCATTCTAAGCATGAGGGGCTTGTTTAAGCCCATACAAAGCCTTTTGCAACCTAAGAACATATTCAAGGTGCTACGAATCCTCATAACCTTGTGGCTGGTCCATGTGTACTTCTTCTTGCAACTCGCCATGTAAGAAAGCATTCTTCACATCCATCTGATGCAAAATCCCTCCTTTTGTTATAGCTAATGCAACAATTTCTCTGACAATAGACATTTTAGCTAGAGAGCAAAAAGTTTCCTCATAATCAATGCCATAAGTCTGTTAGTATCCTTTTTTTGCCAATTGTGTTTTATCCCTCCTTATGCTACCATCAACATTTTGCTTTACCTTGTAAACCCACTTGTAGCCTATGGGTTTCTTTCCTCACGGAAATCAAACTAGCTTTTGTGTTTCATTTCCATAAATTGCAGCCATCTCTTCATCCATAGCTTGCTCCCAATCAGCATTTCCAATTGCATCTTCAAAACAACAGGGTTCAGCATCTTGTATTGCCTTGGTCATGTAGGCGAAATGTCGAGCCATGTCACTATCATATGTCAATCATTGCATTGAATTCCTCATCCTTCCAGAACACCTTGGTCTTGGGTCACTTCTTCTTGTTGTATCATCTACATATGCCTTTCTTGCTCTTGGATTCTTCATAGAGGGCAATCCAAGCTCCTCATCGAGGCTCCTTTTTGAACTTCTTGAATATCCATCAATGTCTTTAAAACCTATAGATGTTTTATTACTAGTAGAAAACTTTTCTTTACCTTCCTTGGATACACTCAATGAATTTGGTGGACTAAAACTTCCATGCAACATTGCACTCCATGGACTGGATATGGAACTATTGCTTGGACACACATGAATTCCACTCAAAATTTGTGATTTTGAACTTGTATTTTAATCATTTCCTTTGTCATTTGAGTCAAGATTAACTCCTTTGGCATAGCATAGAAGCTTGACATTTCATCAAACACCACATAACTACTTTCCTGTACTTGTCATGTGAATGGGTTGTAACATTTATATGCCTTTTGCTTAAGGGAATACCTAATGAAGATACATTTTTTCGGTTTCGGAGCATTTTGGTCCTCAAATCATCTAGAACATGTACATATGCAATAGAACCAAATACTTTCATATGTGATAAGTTTGGCTTTCTACTAGTAAACTTCTCTTTAGGTGTAACTTTATGTACAACAATATTCGGAGTTCTCTTCATGATGTATACAACATTGTGCATAGCTTTTGCCCAATAACAATGAGGCATATTCTCCTCAACCATCAAGACTTTGGCCATTTTTGCAATATGTCTATTTTTGCTTCACTATTGCCATTCTATTGTGGTGTGTACCTACATGAAAACTATCATCAAATTCCATGAATATTTAGAAAGCTATTGAAGTCATTTGACATGTATTCAGCTCCTCCATCACATCTCAATGTTTAAATATACTTCCATGTCTGCTTTTCCACCATAGCCTTAAAATTTTGAAAGTGAGTAAACAACTCACTCCCTTCTTTCATGAAGTATACCTATACTTTCCATGTATGGGCATCATAAAAGTGACATTAAACATACATACTCCCATAGATGTGGTCTTTGTAGAACCCAAAATATATGTATGCACTATTTCTAGCACATTCTCATAAACATGCTTGGCATGTAGAAATGATGCCATGGATTTTCTACCAGATTGACAAGCTTCACATACCCTCTACATCTCTAAAACCTTGAAATTTGGTAGTCCATTGAAAGCTCCTTTGACTGCATCAACTTCAACCTCTACAAATTTTCATGTCCAATTTGCTTGTGCCAAATCTCTATGATACCAATAACACCTACACCTTTTATAAACATGGTTGCATTCATTTTAGGAATCTTCACATTTAGCATGAAACATCCTAGCCTCCTTGTTTCCTTTGGCAATTAACCTTCCATTCTGTTTGTACTCTTTTACATGTAAACCATGAGCATTAACCTTGAATTGTAATTCATGATCAACCATTTCTCCAATAGAAACCAATTTTTTTGTTACATTGGAAACATGTAATACATCAACAAGATGTTTAACCTTCCTATCCTCCATAGATAGTGCTATGTTTCCTATATGCTCGATAGGATGTGATGTTTCATTGCTTGTTTCAAAAAATCTAGGAACATAGAGTTTTTACAAACTACTAAACCATTCTACATGGTTGGTCATGTGATTTGAGGCAGCACTTAAGTCAACATACCACACATTACCCTTCAATGTTGAAACATCAGCAAACATTGTATTCATCATGTGATGTTGGACCATGAACATCTTCTCTCAACCATATACACTTGTGGATGCATAGTTGTTTTGTTGCCTTCTGTTATTTTCTTTCTTCAACCTGCAATCAAGTTCAAAGTGGCTAGGTTTACCACAATTCCACCATCCTTTACTGTCATTACTATAATCATTCCTTTGGAAATTTTAGTGCCCTCTTTGGATCCTCATGCCTCAAAAATATCATCTACCTCGTGCATGATTCTTTTGTTGAGCCTGATCTTGGTTATTGTTTCCTATCCCACTTCCCAAGCCTCCTCCTGAGCCTCTTCCTCTATTAGAGTAGAATACCTTCATAAACTAGATTTTCCTTGGGAGTTTGAGTCTTCACAAAGGTTCTTTTCTTGAATTATTGGGATGGACACCAGATCAACAAAATTTGAAATATTTTCCCTAGTCTCAATAGAGGTTTTTAACTTCTTATATGCAATTCCTAAACCATGAAGGCACACTTCCACCTTATCATCATCATCTACATTGATGCCGATAGATGCAAGCAACTCATATATGCTTTTCATTTTCAGGGTGTAGTCACTTACTAACAAGCTCTTTTTCTCTAGTGTATGCAGATCATTCTTGAGTTACTATTTCCATGCCTTTGTATTGGTCTCATACAATGTGACCAAACTATTCCAAGCCTGTTTTAGAGTTTTAACATCTTGTATCTGCCTAGTCATTCTTTCATCTATGCTAATAGATATCCAATAGATTATCTTCTATGCTCCTTGATTCCATTCTTCATATGATCCTAACTCATCCTCAATTTGATTGTTCTCTAGTAACCTCAAAGCATTTTCATTCTCTCCTTTGATGTACTTCTAGTAGGCTTTTCCCATTAATAAATTGGTTATTCTGAATCTCCAAGCACGAAAGTTGTTCTACAGTAATTTACATCATTGCAGAAACTCCAGAAGCACTACCTCTCCTTGAACACTATCATATTGCGATGTGACATCTCAATCTCAAAAAAAGTGAGTTTTTGTCTACCCAGAGTACATGGAATCACTTGAAATTCTCGATCTACAATATTTGAGTGTCACGAAATAGAATGCACGTGGTAGTTTTGCAAACTGACTTGGTTTTTTGTGGGTTCCACCGTATGGGCTTGAAGTGGAGTCGAGATGGCTCTGAAACTAAAATATGAGCTCTCTATAGCCACATTGGCTCTGATACCATGTCAAGAGAAAGGAGATAGAGAAGAGAGCTCTCACACACTCTCACAAACAAAGAGAGGAGCCCATTGAGATTTAGGCAAGAAAGAATGATCTTCTTCTTTTTCTTCTTCTTCTTCTTCTTCTTCTTCTTCTTCTTCTTCTTCTTTCTCTTCTTATTTCTTCTAATATTACTTGAAGAGAATATACAAGAATGACCTTAAACAAAAATACAACTAGTGCAATATATAAAGAATACTACATAAGGAAAATCCTAATGTGTGCAAATTAGCAAACTGGCAAGAAACCTATGTGCCATCACTCTCAGTGAATAAATCTAGTAAATCTCACTAAAGTATCCCTAACATAGACCGGTGTGATGACTATACATGTCAAAGAAATGAAAAAGTGATACCTGTCATCCCGGATCATCACATGTTGAGCCTGATATCTCAACAACCCCTTCAAAGAAATATGATCAAAATCTTATGCCAAGTCATAATTTTTTCAAATTATGAGCATGAAATGAAAACCTTCTAAACAAATGTTCAATGTTCCTTTCCTCTTAGCAACTAAGAAAATCGTTTTGCAAAGATATAATAGGAATTTAAGTGATCTATCCCAAGTTACAAAATGAATTTATAGTGCCTAGACTATGAGAAATAGACTTAACAATTGACACGTGTGATCTCGACGTTTCAAGAAGAGCACAATGTGTATACAAAATCATAAAGAATGACTCATATCTCTGCATATAGAGCTTCAATGACTAAATCTGACTCCATGACATTCCAAACATGATCTAAAGGTAGATTTCTCTAGCTTATCACATAAAGTCAAGAAAGCTTAGGAAGAAGAAGCCATGGAAAGTTAGTGGAACTTTGGAATCGATTATTTACAAATGAAAAAAGTTATATTTAAATGAAAAAAAGTAAAATCATATTTGGACCATAAAATTATATTGTGGGATAAATACGATCTGCGAGATAATGGGAGGAAATATATGGAATAGGTATGTTTATAATATCACAACACATAAAGATCTTGGCACATCTAAAACTTTATTGGAAGATACAATATGAATTAATTTCATAAAAGAATAGGAAGCTTAGGCTCAAGAATGAGTTAAAACAGCTTCAAAAACCATCATCTCAAATAATCAATGACAATTTTAAGGGTCAAGGAGGTTGGAGATGTACAAGGATATAAATCATATGCATTTGATGATAGTAATTTGGTTGTTTATAATATTATGGTCTAAAATAGGATGATATATTGAAAGCATTCATAAATGCAATGTATGTATGGGACTCACTATCACTTGGATCACCTCATATTATGCTTCATGAAGTTTCAAGAATATCATCTTTGCTTAAATCTAGCCATTTCTATTTTTGTTGTATCATATTGGAAATCACTAGGACTTATCATCTCAAAGAAGGGCGTTCAAGTTGACCCTAAAAAGGTCCATGTGAACCTAGCAAGTCCTACACTTAGGTCTTTGAAAGACATTCTTCGCTTTCTAGGTCACATTTGGTAGCAAGGTTGCCACCTATGATTCTTAGTCCATCTTTTTTTCCTCATTAACTGACTTTGTATTGTTCCAACCCATACACTTTCTGGATCCTTGAGTGTCAATTGTGTTGGAGCAAGTCTATGACAAGCCTAAGTATTGGCTTGAGTCCCACAAAGTCATAGAAGAAGCTTTAAAATGAAGAAAAAGCAAAGAGTTCAAGATAAGTGATTTGGGTTCACTTACCTACTTCCTACGATTGGAAGTTGTCTACAAAGATCATGGTTTGTTTCTTACTCAGAGAAAGTACATTAAAGACATGTTGACAAAATTCAAGATGCAAGATTGCAGGATTGGAGGTACTCCAATGGAGGTTAATCATAAATTGAGCTCACATGAAGGTGAACTCATAGAAGATGCGACAGGTTATCAAAGCCTTGTGGGTAGTTTGAACTATGCCACATTGACAAGGATTGATATATATTATAGTGTGAGTGTGCTAAGTCAATTTATGCACACACCCAAGAAACCTCACATGGAGGCTTCCAAGAGGATACTCAGATATCTCAAAGGGACCATGAATGAGGGATTATATTACCCTTATGTATCTGATTTAAGTTTGAAATTGTTCTCTGATGCAGATTGGGCTGGCTCCAAGGAATACAGAAGGAGCACTTCTTGTTATCTTACCTTTGCATGCTCAAAACTTGTTTCATGGCCATCCAAGAGGCAACCCACAGTTTCTCTCTCTTCTACTAAAGCTGAATATAGAGGTCTTGCTATAGCTACTCAAGAAGCTATGTGGATGAAGACACTATTCACAAATCTTGGATTGGAATTTGGGACTCCAACTATTTTTGGTAATAATATGAGTTCTATTCACTTAGTTGCTAATGCAATTTTTCATGCAAGGACTAAACATATTGAAGTTCATTATCACTATGTAAGAGAGAAGATTGTGAGCAAGGAGATTCATATATCATATGTGTCCACTCATCAACAATGTGCAGATATTCTAACCAAAGCATTGGATGGTACAAAGCTTTACAAATTCAAAGCCATGATTGGTTTGTAGGTAATCTTGGAGGATTGAAGACCTCAAGCATACTTGGCTTGAGGGGGAGCTATTGGAGCAAGTCTATGACAAGCCTAAGTATTGGCTTGAGTCCCACAAAGTCATAAAAAAAGCTTTCAAATGAAGAGAATGTAAAATTCACTTGTGAACTACCTCTTGTAACTTTTCGAAGTATTACTTGATGTAAAAGTGAAAGAATCTTAAGTGGTTGAGTCCACTTGATCAAAAGAGGAAAGAGAAGCACAAATTCGTAATTGATGGTAATTGGAGAATCAAATCAATCACTAATAGATTGAAGAGTGATTGAGGGAAGTTAGGCCCTTATCAAATCACTCATGATTGTTAGCTTATTAATTGTATAAGAGTTCACCAAAAGGAATTAAGTTAATTGCTGATGTGGCCAGGGAATTGTCCAAAACCTTGGATAGGTATATGACCATAAATAGCAAGTTTTTGTCTCTTGAATCTACTCCAACTTATCTGTTTTGATTCAACTTTTTGAGAGTGATCTTCCAAGGTACATAGGGTGTCTAATAAATCCCTTGGCAAGCTAAAAGGGCCCACAACATATCTCTGGAGTTCATTTGGTTGGTGTAGTGCAAAGTTTTTGCAGCACCACTTCATCTTCATCAACTACAAATCCATCTCTTCACAAATTGGCCTATGATCGATTAAAAACCTTGTTGACTCAAGCTCCCATCTTGTCACCACCAAAGTTGGAGCAAACTTTCCATGTCTTTGTCAATTCTTTTGACCTATCATTGACAATATGTTGATGCAACAGCATGAGAAGTCATATCGCACTCTCTACTATGCTAGTCGATGACTTGCACTTGCAGAGTAGAATTACTCAATGGTCAAATGTGAATGTCCTGTATTAATCAATTTTATTAAAAAAATTTACCATTAACTACTTGACAAAAAATTTACCTTTCATGAGGATCAATATGCCTTGAACTACCTACTAAAATAGCAAAATCTAATATACCGATTTCTTTTGTGTGTTGGGTTATCTTATTACAAGAATTTGATTATGATGTCATCCATCACCTTGGCTCTTCCCATGTGATTGTTAATTTTTTATCATGTTTAGACTCTAGTGAGGCCCCAAGCCATATTGATGACTCATTTCCTAATCATGCCAATTGCACAATTACACTAGATCACCCTCCTTTGTGATGGAATCTTGTTGAAACGTATTCCGCTACAAAATATTCTTTTATGACCATCGACACACCACATGAAAGATTTTCCTTAGTGGTTCGTAGGAAATTGACCCAATATAGTTGATGATTTTGAGTAATTATTGGGAAATTATACTATTAGGATCACTCTAGGGCTTGGCTCGAACGTGTCCCAACACACAAAGTACCATTTGTCTTAGTAATAGACTATTCACACCCTAGAGTAGGTCATTTCTTGACTAATCTTACTCTACCAAAAGTCTTAGAGAGTGCTCTGTGGTGGTCGACTATGCATCAAGAAATTCACCAATACACGTTAACCTATGATCCCTACCAATGGGACCACCCCTTTGCCAAAATTCTTTTCCTTTACAAATAATTATGCCTCTCCAATCTTTCCATAAATGGTGGTTAGGATTTATTGGTCCCATCACACCACTAGTAGTTCCTACTCACAATTGTTATATCTTAACTTGTATGGATTGTGTTAGGTGTGGGGCTGAAGGTTAGGCTGTGAAGATGGCTACTTCCCTTACGATCACTCAACTATTGATTAGGGAAGTGTTTTTGTGTTTCAGCCTACCTTTAGAATTTTTTCAGACCGAATCATGTATCTTGTTAATGAGATCATTAAATTTTAATAAGGTATTTTAAAATCATACATAAGTACAACACCCCATACCTCCCACGATCAAATGGATTGGTAGAAAGTACCAACAACATGTTGGAAGATATTGATGGATACCTCAAGGAAGTGAGGTGGTACTGCTAAAACCTACTTTGGACCTCCTTAATACAGTTTAGAGCTATGTAGTAGGCCCTTTTAGCTTGCAAATGACACCAAGAAACTACCTATGTACTTCGGAGTTGATACTTGAAACAATTGAATCAAAACATACTACTTCATGAATAGCTAGTGTCACAAAGCTTGCTATTTTGGTCTATACACCTGCTAGTTCTTTTGCTCAATGCTCTCAGTACAATAACAATTGATGAACTTCCTTTTGGGGAAATTCAACTGACTTAGATAGCTAATGATTATAAGTGGAATCATCTAAAATGATAAACTATGCTCTGGGAAATACGTTTAGCAATCCAAAGCTTACCCTTGACTTTTTAGGGACTCAATAGTAGATGAGCAGTGAGCACTTTGATGATGATTTCTTTCTGATGGCTGAACTGTTGAAGAAACAATCACTAATTGGACATATATTTGAAGGTCAAATCTTAGGAAGAAAACCACATGCCTATGTGAAGGGACAAATTCACAAGTGTATTAATTTGTAAAGTTAGTTCACTTTAGTTCTAGAAGTTTTTTTAAAAGTCACGAGATTAAGAAAATCTATATAAGTTAGTTTGTATCAACTGACGCGATGAGGAAGACAATGAGAAAGTGAGTTAGTACTCATTTTGTATGACTGAGTATAGTCGGGCTTCTCTGAGTGAGAAAGTAGTTGTAAACTTCTGAGTTTTTCATAGCTATGAGAAGGACTAAGTAAACTTCTGTGTATGAGACTTTCTTCATCATCTCCATGATTACTTACTGTGTGATCGTTTCAAAAGATCAAGTTTTCTAAGCAACTCGATGCCTCGCATCGAATCTCTGTTGATAAGTCATATTTTCATTTATCTTTTTCATTCAGTGCTGAAGTGTTCGCAAATGATGACTTTGTCGGAGCAACTCGATGCCCGGCATCAAATTCCAGTTGATAAGTCATATTCCAAGTGTGTATGAAATCACCTATTGTTTTGGCATCTGAAATGTCAAGGTTTTATGTGGGAAGTCGATGTATGGCATCGAATTCCTGCTGAAAAGTGGCTAAAAACACCCCAAGTTGATGCCCGGCATCGAATTCTCGTTGGAAGTTGATGCTAGGCATCGAATTCTCATTGGAAGTCGATGCTAGGCATCGAATTCCAATTTTAGACAGACGCTTTTTACTATAATAGGAAAAATTTCCAGTTTTGGCAAGTTATACAGGGTCATCTTGTGAAGGCCATATCTTGAGTTCTAGAGATCCGTTTCAAGCGTATGACAGCTTATTGGAAATCTCTACTCTTCTAGTTTCACCCACTAAAAGATCATTGAAAAATAATATTTGAACTAAGCCAAATTAGCAAAATACGGAAGGTATGTCATTTCAGTGACTAGGAATTTCTGTAGAAGCAAAGTTCTCACTTTAGACTATCATTTCTCAAAGTTTGAAGTGGCAATGAGTTAATAGTGACTATAGAGGTGTTCTAGTGTCACATTAATTCATTTCTTGTTGTGTTTCATACATCAACAAGTGGTATCAGAGCAGAAAGGTCTTAAAGAGCAGAAGGCGGCAAAGGTACGAGAAGTTTTGAAAAGTTTTTCATTAAAGGTTGAAAGGTGAAGCATTTGAAGACACAAGGCATCAAAAGGTTACTTCAAAAGTATCTTCATAGACAAAGAACTCCAAAAGGTATTATCCTTTATCCTTTAAACTCACAGGTTGCACCAGAAGGAAAGGAGTATGGCAAATCATATCTCCATTGACAAACTGGACAGAGATAATTACCCCACATGGGTAATGAGAATGGAAGCCTTACTTATGAGTAAGGATCTCATGGTATATGTAACAGGTGAAGAAGAGAAGCCAGTATTTGAAGATGAAAGCCGACCAAAGAAAGAGGAACTTGATGCTTTAAAGCATTGGCAGAAGAAGGATGCAACTGCAAAAGCTTACATCTACAATACAATCTCAGATCATTTGCTACCACATATCAGAGGATTGGAATCATCTGAAGATATTTGGAATGCATTGGAGTATCATTTCCGAAGCACTACTAAAGCAAGGAAAGCAAGTCTATCGTCAGATTTTACAACATTCAAGAAGAAGCCAAGTCAAAGTATTAGTGATTATGTCACTAAGATGAAGGATCTAGCAGATAGTCTTGGACCCATAGATGAAGATGTTGAAGATCACAGATTGATTGCTCAACTACTTGCAGGTTTGAGAGGGGATGAAAGGTGGAAACCTTTTGTCTTATCAACAGAATTTTCATTAAATCATTATGTTCCAGATTTGAATCAATTACTTGGTTTGATGCTCACATATGAGCAAGACTTGAAAGGAGATGGAGATAAAGGACAAAGTTCTGCAATGTACATGAAGAATAAGAAGAAAGGAGATAAAGGTAAAGCAAAGGATGAAGAAGAGTCAAGTTCTCAAGTTTATTATGCAAGAGGTAAAGGCACAGGCAGAGGAAGACCAAGAGCTTTTGGAAGAGGAAGAGGTAATCAAAATAACAACAAGAAGGCTTGTTGGATCTGTGGATTGAGTAATCATTTGCTCATGACTGTTGGCACAATCAACAAGGATCAAACCAGAATCAAAACAATAATAGCATAGGTCGAGGTGGAAGATATCAAAGTAATTTTCAAAGAGGTAGACAAAATCCAAGAGGAGGCTATGGTAGAGGTGGAGGAAGAAGTTGGGGACAGAATCAATCCTACAACACCACCTACTACAACTATGCAAATGACACACAGATTGAAAGTCATACATCATTGATGATGAACTCAATCAGCACATCAGATAAAGAAGATCTAAAGGTATTTTACATAGACTCTGGATGTTCTAATCATTTGTCACGAAACATAGAATTGATGTCAGAATTGGAAAAAGGTATTTCTAGTCATACAGTTCAAACAGGTGATAATACAAGACATAGTGTACATTCAATTGGAAAAGTGAAATGCAAGAATGGAGCAGATTTGCTAACCAATGTTTTGTATGTGCCTACAATACCTAAAAACTTGATTAGTGTGGGACAGATAGTTGAAAAAGGTTTTCAAGTTAGGTTTACAAATGAAGGAGTATTTGTGGAAGATCCAGAGAATGGATATAATAAGATTGTCTCTGGTAAGAAAGAAGGTAGACTCTTTACTTTAAGAGTACAAGGGAACATTGGTCAAGCTTTTCTCACACATGGTGAAGGAGTGATTACAGAACTTGATCTCTGGCATAAGAGATTAGGTCATTTCAATGAAAGAGGAATTAAAGCTATGGTTGCTAATCAGTCTGTACTAGGATTACCAAATGTGCAGAGTCAACATATGGTTTATAAATGTGAAGCATGTCGAATGGGAAAAGCACATAGGTTACCATTTCAGAAGAAAGGTTTCAAACATGATGGAATACTTGAGCTCATTCATACAGATGTATGGGGACCAACAAAAGAAGGATCTATTAGTGGCTCAAGGTACTATGTTCTTTTTATTGATGATACTACAAGATGGATAACTTTATATGTCTTGAAGGAAAGATCAGAAGTGTTTGGAGCTTTCAAGCATTTTCATGCATATGCAGAGAGAGTCACAAGTCAAAAGCTTAAAAGACTGAGGTCTGATGGAGGGGGAGAATACTTCTCCCATGAGTTCAATGATTATCTTTGAAATGCAGGTATTAAGAGAGAAATAACCTGAAGGTATACACCACAACAAAATGGTGTAGCAGAAAGAAGAAACAAGACTTTGGTTGAGTTTGTTAGAGCTATGCTAAAGGAGAAGAATTGTCCAAATTATCTTTGGGCTGAGGTTGTAAATACAGCTACATATCTTGTGAATAGATTACCATGTGCAGCTCTCAATGGAATGACTCCATATGAAGCTTGGTGGGGTAAGAAACCAACACTAGATCATTGTAGAGTGTTTGGGTCAATTGCATATGCTTATGTGCCATCACAACTTAGACATAAACTTGAACCAAAGGCAGAAAAATATGTGTTCATTGGTTATGATGAAAAGCAGATGGGTTACAGGTTGTGGAATCCTTTAACCAAACAATTTCTTGTTTCTAGAGATGTTACATTTGATGAACAGAAAAGTTGGTATGCAGATCAAAGTCATACAACTGAAGAATTTGAAGAAGAGGTAAGAAGATGTGAGAAAGGAAAATCAATTGTGCACGTAAATAGAGATGAAGACTATATGCAAGCAAGTACATCTAGAAGTGGATTAACAACAAGAAATGAAGAAGCTCCTATATTTGATGAAGAAGTGTATCCAGACACTTATGAAGAATGTGAACCAAGAAGGTCAAGCAGGACTAGAAGACAACCAGAAAGGTATTCTTATGATACTTCTTACATAACTCAGAAGAACTATGCATATATGGTCAAAGATGATGAAGAACCTCAGAACTATGATGAAGCTAAAGGTAAGAAGCAATGGGAAGAAGCAATGAAGGAAGGGTTTAATGCACTAGAGGAGAACAAGACATGGGAGCTTGTTCCTAAACCAAATGGTAAGAAAGTAATTGGAAATAAATGGGTTTATTAAGTGAAGAAGCTTGCAGATGGAAGTATAGCCAAATACAAAGCTAGATTGGTGGTGAAAGGCTATGCCCAAACCTATGGCATAGATTATGATGAGACATTCAATCCTGTAGCTAAGATGTCAACTATTAGGACAATCATTGCTATTGCAGCTTCAAAAGGATGGACCCTAAGTCAATTGGATATAAAGAATGCATTCTTGAATGGATACATATCAGATGAGGTATACATGGAACAACCTCAAGGGTTTATAGATTCAAGGTATCCAAATTTTGTTTGCAGGTTGAGAAGAGAATTGTATGGATTGAAGCAAGCTCCAAGAGCATGGAACTATAGACTGGTGAAGTATCTCAATGATCTTGGATATCAAAGTTCAAAAGCAGATCCAAGTCTACTCATCAAAAGAACAGAAGAAGGTACAATCTACATTTGTATTTATGAAGATGACATCATAATCACAGGTACTTCAGATGAAGGAATGAAGGAGGTAAAGAGATTACTTGAAAAAGAATTCAAGATCAAGGATTTAGGAAAGTTGTCATACTTTCTTGGAATGGAAGTCACTTATACAGATCATGGCATATATGTATCACAAGAAAGGTATCTTCTGAATCTATTGAAGAAGTTTGATACGGAAAATTGTAGAGAAGCTTCAACTCCACTTGAAGTTAATCACAAGCTCAGTAAATATGATGGTGCAGAATACAAAGATATGAGGAAGTATCAATCTCTTGTGGGTAGTTTGATTTATGCTACACTAACAAGACCTGATCTTAGTTATGCAGTGGGAGTTTTGTCACAATTCATGCATTGTCCAAAGGACCCACATTCGATTGCAGGTCAAAGATGTTGATATATTTAGGTAGTGATGTGCGTGAACACACTAGGACCGCCGGGGCACTTTTTTCCCTCTTTAGGAGGTTTTTTTCCCCCGGCTTGTATATACGCCTATTGCCCTAATGGGCTACTTATCTTTGTACATTCTCTAGTAATACATTCAGTATTGTGTGTTTCTGCTCCAAGCTTCTTCTTCTTCCTTGTGATGTTCGCGTGCTCCTGCAGACGTCTAACTCCAACAATTGGTATCAGAGCAGGTCGTCGCTTCATCTAGGGCGCCATCGACACTCCTCCATTTGCAGTCTCAGAATCGCACGAATTTTGGTGAGCATACTCAGTGTGTTTCCGAGATCAATTTCTACATGTTTATCAAGTGCCTCAAGTTTGAGCAAAGAGGATACCATTTCAAATTTCTACAGGCATAGCAAACTAGCAAAGTTCAGATGACCAAAGCATGCATGTCAAAGCTTTGCATCTGACATAGCCTGAGAATCATGTATTGCACATGCCAAATCACTCACCGATTTTTCATAGTCTATGAGCTTATATAGCCCATGAAATAGAATGCCAGAAACAATAATAACATCGCCATTTGATAGATCATGAACTATACATCTGTCATCAAAAAAATTCACAACCAAGCCAATCTTAGCTAATGCAGAAACTAATAATAGATTATTCTTGATCCTTGGCATAAATAAAGCATCTGACAAAGTGAAAAAACCACCATGAGCAGTAGTCAAAATGATCTTACTAACTCCCATGATAGGATAAGAGGAGTTGTTTGTACATGTGATAGTATTGCCTGTAGGGGCAGGCTCTAGTGAAGAGAAGAAACTGTGCTGCGAGTTAATATGTTTGGTCACCCCACTATCAAAGTACCAAACATCTGAATCATGCACTCCTCGTGGGAAGATGGGTCGAAACTGCAAACAATAGTAAACACCCATTCTTCATCCTGCACAAGGTTAGCAGACTCTGTTTTTGGAGTAGAGGCCTCTACAACAACCATTCCAGCCTCTTTCTTCTTTGCCTCTTTTGCAGCCAATTCAGGATAGTTCTTTATGATATGATCATTTCCTTTATAGTACTTGCAGAACAATTTCTGCGTTTTTGATTTCTTCTCATCTTTGTCTTCTTTCTTCGAATGTGCAGAATTAGTAGATTTCTGGTTACTAGTTGAAGAGCTCCATTTTCCTTTGCCCTTCTGACTAGCCACGAAAGCTTGATCTGCAACACACATAATGGACTTGTTCTGCCTCGACTGATCTTCGTGCAATAAAACAGAGACTAACTCCTCAAATGACAAGGCATTTGGATTGCCTTTCATCATCAACGGAAGAGTAGAAGCAAAACTCTAATATGAATCAAGAAGACCATTTCAGAATGGTCTGCACAAGTGAGCTATCTGGTATAACTTCATTAGCAGAAATCAATTGTTCCTTCAAGTCTTTGATCTTTGTTAGAAAATTGTCCATAGAACCACCTTCATTCATGTGCTTACTCTCCAACTGTTTTCGGAGCTAAGTAACACGAGCCTCATTCCTAGAAGCTTATTACAATGTGCTAAGTGTATCCTAAGCATCCTTCGCTGTTCTACAAGAGCGAATGTGAGGAATAATGGCACATTTGACAGACAAATCTATAAATGCATGTTTGGGCATCTCTGCCATCCCAAGGAATCTTCTCTACAGTAGGTGTAGCAGAAACTACAGCACGAACAGGAATATGCAAAATATCATCATCTTGGACACCTTCTGCATCGGCTTCAATACCTATAGTTGTAACAATTGCAGGTGTGATAGGATGTTTTTCAACACCCTGCACAATGTTCCACATTCCTTTTGCAACCAATACATGTCACATCATATAAGCCCATAATGGGTAGTTGGTACCATCCAACTTATCCTCAATAGCCAACATATGGAATACATCATTGCTTTCAGCCATGGCCAGTGACTAAAATACCTTGATGCAAAAAATTGACTATATCTCAAAAAGTTGAACAGAACTACCCAGACAAATTCTACTAAACATGTAGCAAACTTCGAGATGCTTATACTGGCGAACTGAAACTCATATATACCTTTGGCACAAATAGACAAAATAGCTTGACAAAAGCACTATGATAGTGTGTTTAGAGGCCAAAATGGGCTCAAATCAAGGTCTCAACACCACAAAGCAAAGCCATTTTGATCTCTGAAACACCTTGAGTATGCTCATGAAAATTCGTGCGATTCAGAGACTGCAACTGGAGAGTTGTCGATGATGCCCTATATGAAATGACAACCTACTCTGATACCAATTGTTGGAGTTAGATGTCTGTCGAAGCACGTGAATAGAATAAGGAAGAAGAAGAAGGCTAGATCACAACACATAATACTGAATATATTACTAGAGAATGTACAAAGATAAGTAACCTGTTAGGGCTATAGGCATATATACAAGCCGGGGGGAAAAACCTTCTAAAGAGGAAAAAAAGTGCCTCGATGGTCCTAGAGTGTTCACACACATCACTACCTAAATATAGCAAAACATGTGTGGTAGCAAATGATCTAAAATTGTATTATAGATGTAGGCCTTTGCACTTGCATCCTTCTTCTACCAATGCTTTAAAGCATCCAGTTCCTCTTTCTTTGGTTGACTTTCATCTTCAAATATTGGCTTCTCTTCTTCACCTATTATGTACACCATGCAATCCTTATTCATAAGTAAGGCTTCCATTCTCATTACCCATGCAGCATAATTATCTCTATCCAGTTTGTCAATGAAGATATAATCTACCATAATTCTTTGCTTCTACTTCAACCTGTGAGTTTAAAGCATAAATAATAATACCTTTTGGAGTTCCTTGTGTATAAATATAATTTTGAACACTACAACACATCGATGGTATACCGAGGTTTTTACCGAGGAAAATGAACGTGGCTTTATTTGTCGCGACGCCGCTGTAAATGTCGGTGTGCGCATCGGTACCATAGCGTCAGTATAAGCGTCGGTATATGCATCGGTATATGCATCGGTATATGCGTCGGTATACGTGTCGGTATATGTGTTGGTAATACAGGCGCCCATACCGGCGCATATACCGAGGCTTCTGTTGGACATACCGTCGCCTGCTAGGTGTACCGACGGTTATTTCGATGACACTACTGGGAGTACCGTCGCGTATACCGACGAGCATACCTGCAAAATTTTTTTTGGGCAGAGTGTTTTGTCTTTTGCTACAGCAACAGTACCATGATGTTGCTTAACAAAAGACAATACACTCTGCCCAAAAAAAACCGAGTACATGTGATGTGTACTCTAATGAAAACCAAAATATGATTTCATGAAACAGAGTATTATTGGACACAAAAGAGATAATTAGAATGAACTATGAACCATGTACAAAAGAAGTTATATATTTCAATAATGAAGCATGTACAAGAGTGTGGCGAACCACTGTCATATATGACGCTTTTACAAAATGTGGCAAAGCAATGTATTTCCATATGAAAATCAAATGCAAAATATTGGTCTTCCACTGCCATACACATGCAAAGAACGTTCCATATCAACAGTCCTGCAACAAAGAACATTAATGGAATGAGATAAATTCACATGAAAATTACAAACAACAAGTAAAAACCAAGTTTATAAATTAATTACCTCATCGCAAATGCTCCCATGAAACTACCGCACCGCGTCTCTCCAAGTCCTGCAATAGTGCAGTCAACCCATGACTATATCCGTATGACTCCTCCATTCGTGTTGGAGGACGTCCCATTGCCAGCTCCTGAAACAAATATAAAAAGATTAGAGAAACATACATGAGAAATTTAACACAAATAAATTCAATAAATGAAATGGTACTTATAAACTCATGATGCATCGTGTCATATCCGCCGCTGCCCAAATGTGACGGTCCAATCATATCTAAACGTGTGGCCGTGGCATTTCGCTGCTGGCGATATCGATCAAGAGTCTGCTGCTGCTCGTCACGAATCATGTCCCACTCCTCAGCATCTAACCATACAGGCTTTGGTAAGCCTTCTCTGAAAGCATCACGAGCCTTGGATCGTCGATGGGACATGACCTCATGTGCGGTGTGCAGAATCCACTTTGAAGTGACAATAGACTGTCCATCGGCTGGTTGGAACTCCTGGTAAATCATCTGTGTGATATAATTCTTCCGATCTTTATCCTGTTCACTCCATTTCAGCATGACGCAGTGTCCAAACTAGATGGAGCAAAGCTGTCGTATGCGTGCACGCATTTCTTTTCCATCTGCATCCATCACCGGAGCTCCATCTCAGATACTATACACCTTGGAGTAATCATGGTCATGAGCACCCCAAGGTGTACGTGGTGTTCCACGTGGTGTACTGCATGGCGTACCTACATCTGAGGTACTCGTCCTAGGAGTAGTAGCGGGCGACACAACGTCCATCGCACTGCCTCCACAACAACCGCCTCCTCTGCCTCCAAACCTACCTGTAGATCCACTCCTAAAACCTCCTGCTCTAGAGCATGACCTCGATCTACGAGACAGGCCAGAACCTGTATCGCGCTGAGGTGTCGAACGCACATGTCTACTAGTAGACCTAGTAGGAGATGGCTGCAAAGATGGTCGTGGTGGGGTCACAAAGCTAGGAGACATACCTCCTACGGGAGTAGCACCACCCACAGGAGTGACACCGGCAGGAGTGACACCGGCGGGAGTGACACCGACGGGAGTGACACCGGTGGGAGTGAGGCCAGCGGGAGTGAGGCCGGTAGGAGTAAGGCCGCCAGGAGTGAGGCTGGCAGGAGTGCTACCACGAGCGATCCAATACTGTGATGCAACGGACATATACGCAGGAGGAACCTGAGAGATGAACTCCAAAAATTGCTCCTCTGTCATGGAATGTGGAGTGATTGGAGGACTGTCTCCCATCGTGCTCTGTAATAAAAGAACTCAAATAATTAGCATGTGATAAGAAAAGTAATATAGAGAATAAACAAAACAAAAAACAAAAATTAGTACGTACAGGTGTTTTATTCAAAAGTCCTCTATTCTAGCATCCTCTTGAAGATCCGATGCACCGAGAATATCTATCTCTATATTGATGGCTTCTAAATCGCTTGCTATGCTGGTTTCCTCCTGATCATCGTCTATTGCTTCGTCTTCTCAAACAATAATCTCTTCTTCAATGACCTCTTCTTCTCGAACAATGATCTCTTCCTCCTCGACTATCGAATGAATCTCTGAGTCCACTAGAGATGGACTTTCTTCTACATCGATGTTTTCAAAAATTTATCTACTATGTGGAGCGACTTGTAAAACAAATAGCCACTCTCAGTCTTTTGAATCTGGCATAAAAACAACTTGCTCACAGTGTTCGGGAAGTACAAATGTATCCGTTTCATCTGTCCATAATCTTGTGGAGTCGACTTGAAGCAAACCGCTCTTATCCCGTCTCACTGTTGGGTTTCTTCCAGAGGTGACTACTTTGAACCATTTCACATCAAAAACAAAGTAATCAAACTTTCTGAAAGATAGTTTCAAGATGTCTTGAATCACACTACAATAATGTAACTCGCCTTCTAGAGCATTATCATCTCTTGCACTCGCTCTACTTTTTTGCAAAAAATTCACCATCACTCCACTATCAAAAGTAGACCTATTTTGATCGATTCGTGCGATTCGAAAGTGTTGTCCATGAAACCATAGTGCACCATATTTAATATACTCCCAATCACATCCTTTTGCGAGTTCTTCTTCTTCTTCAGAGATATCTTCACCCACTGCCTTTGCTTGTGAAACCGCTGTATCTAGCCATCTGCTCGTTGGAAAAGGTGGGAGAGGTCGAAGATTTTCTAGAAGAGGAAAAAATCGAGTGGAACGATTTCTTTGAAACTGAGCTCTTTCCTTTGCATTAGTTTCCTTGGCAAGTTCATACCTTCCTAACCACTTTTGCATAGCCTCAGAGTTAACTATGCAAAACTTCATTGCCTTCTCTCGGAAAGCTGCATCCATTTCTCTTTGCAATCCTTTACCTCGTGGTTCATCGCCTACGAGATGAACATCTTCATCATCGCTCCATAAGCAAGGCATTTTGGGATCCGATATACATAGAAATTCAGTTATGAATACAAGAGATTCTTGTACAAGCCATCCCTCTGCTGTGCTACCCTCTGGACGTGCTCTCTGTCGAACAAACCCTTTTAATGTCTTCATAAAGTTCTCTAAGAAGAACATCCATCGACTATGGATATTTCCTGCTATTGCAACTTCATCTACCACATGAACCAGTAAATGAAGTTGAATAGTGAGAATACTTGTGGGAAAGTATTTCTCTACCATACAAACAGCCTCAATAGCATTGAGTTTCGCACTCTCTATGCTATCTCTATTTATCTCTTTAGAAGATATCCACCGTACTAAAGAACTAATTTTATAAATGGTTTTTCGTACATCCTCTGAAAGACAATTTTTAGGGCTACAGGGAGCACAAACTATAAAAACTTGTGCCAATCATGAGACTTGAGTCCTGCAAGATCGTCGTTTCGTGTGAAAGCAGTCTTTAGACACCTCATGCATCCAGTAGGTGTACGAAACTCTGAAATTGTTTTCTTCACTTGTTGCCCTTCCATCCTGCGAAGGACCCAAGGAGCTCTTGGTAACGATACTATTCTATTGGGCTTAGTAATTGCCCAAACCTCTCGCATACGAACTCGCTCTTCTAAGTCCTCCCTTTGTGCTTTGCTTTCTTTCTTTCGGATCAAAGTTATCCAAAGAATCTCTCCCACATTTTTAAAAATATGCATCGGGTCTACCAAATGATTCATCACCAATTCACTCCAATAAGGGAGTTCATGAAAAATGGACAACCGTTTCATGCCATGACATTAACTCAGCTATAGATTTGCATCTAAACATGTGTATGTGTATGTGTATGTGTGTATATATGTTACGTAGGTGTTAAAACCATAAAACCCTAATCTTAAAGATTTAGACTTAAATTTGAAATACTAAAACCTAAATACTTAACCACCAATAAAAATTTAAACCCTAATCATATTCAATATATATATTTATATATTCAGATTTTTTTTCTTATTTTTCTCTATAATTTCTCTTAATATAAATATAATTGAGTTATATGTATGTCTAAACCCTAGAACCCTAATCTTAAAGATCTAGACCTAAAATATGTATATTTTTGTATACATGTGTATATACATGTATATATGTATTATATGTGCATGTGTATGTGTGCATATATGTTATGTAGGTGTTAAAACCCTAAAACCATAATCTTAAAGATTTAAATCTAAAATATATATATTTTTGTATGCATGTGTATCTACATGTATGTATGTATTATATGTATATGTGTGTTTGTGTATATATGTTATCTACGTATTAAAACCCTAAAACCCTAATCAGAAAGACTTAGACTTGAATCTCAAATACTAAAACCTAAATACTTAAACACCTATAAAAATCTAAACCCATTATCCTAAAACCATAATCATATTTTATATATATATTTATTTATATATTCAGATTTTTTTTCTTATTTTTCTCTATATTTTTTCTTAATATAAATATAATTCATTGATATGTATGCCTAAACCCTAAAACCCTAATCTTAAATATCGAGACCTAAAATATGTATATTTCTGTACACATGTGTATATACATGTATATATGTATTATATGTGCATGTGTATGTGTGCATATATGTTATGTAGGTGTTAAAACCCTAAAACCCTAATCTTAAAGTTTTAAATCTAAAATATGTATATTTTTGTATGCATGTGTATCTACATGTATGTATGTATTATATATATATGTGTGTTTGTGTATATATGTTATCTACGTATTAAAACCCTAAAACCCTAGTTAGAAAGACTTAGACTTAAATATGAAATACTAAAACCTAAATACTTAAACACCTATAAAAATCTAAACCCCTAATCCTAAAACCCTAATCATATTTTATATATATATTTATTTATATATTCATATTTTTTTCTTATTTTTCTCTATATTTTTTCTTAATATAAATATAATTGATTGATATGTATGCCTAAACCCTAAAACCTTAATCTTAAATATCTAGACCTAAAATATGTATATTTCTGTATACATGTGTATATACATGTATATATATTATATGTGTATGGGTATGTATGTGTAAATAGCGTAAAAACCCTAATCCTATTTTTATATATTTGATGTAAAAAAAAACTTCAAAAAAAAAATAGGATTATATGTGTGTATGTATGCATGTGTGTATATATGTGTGTGTATGTATGCATGTGTACATGTGTGCGTGTGTATGTATGCATGTGTATACATGTGTTTGTATGTGTATGTGTGTGTATGTAGGCATGCATGTGTGTGTATGTATGCATGCATGTGTGTATGTGTGTGTATGTGTATGCATGTGTATACATGTGTGTGTATGTGTATGTGTGTGTATGTATACATGCATGTGTGTATATGTGTGTATGCATGCATGTGTGTATATATGTGCGTTATATGTATGCATGTGTACATATGTGTGTGTATGTATGCATGTGCATACATGTGTGTGTATGTGTATGTGTGTGTATGTATGCATGCATGTGTGTGTATGTGTATGTGTGTATATATTGTATGCATGCATGTGTGTATATATGTGTGTGTATGTATGTGTGTATGCATGTGTGTGTATGTATGCATGTGTGTATATGTGTATATGTGTGTATGCATGCATGTGTGTATATGTGTGTGTGTGAATGTATATGTGTGTATATATGTATGTGTGTATAGGTGTGTGTGTATGTGTATGTATGCATATGTGTATATATGTGTGTGTATGTATGTGTGTATGCATGTGTGTATATGTGTATATGTGTATATGTGTGTATGCATGCATGTGTGTAATGTGTGTGTATGTATGCATGCATGTGTGTATATGTGTGTATATATGTGTGTGTGTATGTATGTGTGTATATGTGTGTGTGTATGTGTATGTATGCATATGTGTATATATGTGTGTGTATGTATGTGTGTATGCATGTGCGTAAATTTATATGTGTGTGTATGCATGCATGTGTGTATATGTGTGTGTGTGTATGTAAGCATGCATGTGTGTATAGGTGTGTGTATGTAAGCATGCATGTGTGCACATGTATGTGTGTATGTATGCATGTGTGTACATGTATGTGTGTATGTATGCATGTGTAAATGTGTAAATGTGTGTGTATGTGTGTGTGTATGTATGCTTTATTTTCCTATCTCTATCTTCCTTTCTTTCATTATTCTTTATCTCTCACTCTCTTTCTTCTCTCTCTCTCTCTCTCTCTCTCTCTCTCTCTCTCTCCTTCTCTCTCTATCAATAGAGAATAAAACAATCACTTACAAGTATGCCCCTCTTTTGGATCGTTGTCTTCAAAGCGTAATGTATGTCGTCTATCGTCCAATTCCAAACAATCGACGCCAAAGAACTTCTACAAAGTCAAACAAAAGAGAAATTATAAAACCTAAAGCATAGAGAAACACAAATGCTAACAGTACGCATAGCACTTACCAAGATGTGAGATCTAAGTCGAGAGAGAGTGTGTGTATGTGTAGAGAGAGAGATCTGTGTGTGTGTGTGCACAAGACAATGCAGGTCGCAATTCGGTTCGCGCACGTAAGTTTGACAGAAGACCAACAGTACTCAAACACGCGCAAAAATGTGAAGTTTTGCTCTCGGGTTCGTCGTATGTTTAAAACTCGCCGCCGGTGTATGCGCCGGTATGGGTGTCGGTATACGTGTCGCTAATCCCTAGTAAATTACCGACGCTTATACCAACACCCATACCGATGCCTATACCGACACATATACCGATGCACATACTGACGGCTGCGGGCCACACCGACGATCCGCTTAAAACAGTCATAACAACGGTCATTTGACCATCGGTATCTCTAAATGACATTTTTCGAGGCCCATACTGACGCCGACTATGACCATCGGTATATGCAGCATCGGTATGCCCCTCATATGTTGTAGTGGAAGAAATTTTTTGATGCTTTGAGTCTTTGATTGCTTGATCTTTCAAACTTTAATAAAAAACTTTCCAAAGTTTCTCATACCTTTGATGCCTTCTGCTCTCTAGAACCTTTCTACTCTGATGCCCCTTGTTGATGTATGAAACATCACAAGAAATAAATTAATGTCACACTAGACAACTTCCATGGTCACCATTACCTCAATGCTTTACCAAACTTTGAGAAATAATAGCCAAAACTAAGAAATTTACTTCTTTAGAAATTTCTAGTCACTAAAATAACATACCCTCACTTTTTTACTTATTTCTCTCACCACAAATATTATTTTGCCAAGATCTTCGAGGATGAAAGTAGAAGAGAAGAGCTTTCCAACAAGCTATTAGTTGCTAAAAACTTTGCACTACACCAAGTTATGGCCTTCACAAGATGACTATGTTTGACTACCAAAATAGGAAATGTTTCTTGTTTTAGTACAAGCATCTATTCATTTTTTCAAATTTTCAACTTAGTATCGACTTCCAGCAAGAATTTGATGTGAGGCATCGAATTGGTGTGTTTTTGGCTACTTTTTTAGCACATGAAATGTCCGCTTGAGCACAATATGAAGAAAAACCATTTTATGATGGAACTCGATGCTAAGCATTGACTTTATGCTGGAACACAATGCCATGCATCGAGTTGCTCCACAAAGCTCATGTTTTTAAGAAGATTCAATAATAGGTAAAAACGCAGAGAATAAAACAAGGACTTATAAGCACAAACTCGTTGCCAGACATTGAGTTGCTTGTGAAACTTGAACTTTTGAGATCATTACATAGTAGGTAAAGTATGAAGGGGTAGGAGAGAGTCTCATACACAAAGCTTTAATTAGTTCTTCTCATAGCTATGAAAAGCGTAGAAATTTACAGGTGCTTTCTTACTAAGAGAAGCTTGACTATACTCGATCATACAAAATCTCTCTCTCTCTCTCTCTCTCTCTCTCTCTCTCTCTCTCTCTCTCTCTCTCTCTCTCTCTCTCTCTCTCTCTCTCTCTCTCTCTCTCTCTCTCTCTCCCTCCCTCTCTCTTTCTTTTTTCTTTTTCTTTTTCTCTCCGTGTCTATTGATACAAACTAGTTTATATAGATTTTCTCAATCTCGTGACTCTTTGAAAATTCTAGAACCAAAATTAAGTCTAACTTTAAAAATATGGTACATGTGTGAAATTCTCCCTTCACATAGGCATGTGCTTTTCTTCTTAGACTTTGACCTTCAACTTTTTGTCCAATTTGTGATTGATTCTTCAACACCCTCTTTGATTATTAGGCCCTTTTTGGTTTCTCTGAGACTCATTTCGAGACGTGTGTAGCAATTTCCTTGGAACGAATTCCCCAACAGGCTTGCTTGATGTCGCTCGATACTTCACCACCTTCTATAGCTGCCCCGATGCCCTCCACATCCTTCAAGTATCCTCTGACAAACGAGGAAGACTTCCCCCCTTGTTTTATCACTTGTGATAAGCGATTTTCCCACTCCTTTTGTACCTTCTCTCATAAAAAAGCACTAAGCTCTCTGCTCGATCTCCCTTCTCTTAGCCTCTTGCACAAAAAAACAAGAAAAAAAACACCCCCCAATAGGCAACGAAAGCTTCCCTTGCTTCCTTTGATTCTTCTTATCTCCCCTCACTTGCATACACAAATCCAGCAACAAAAAGAAAGACTTTTGTAGAAAGACAATAACGCTCAGCTACTACTCACGAAGGAGGGACTAGAGAGAGAGAGAGATGTGAGAGACAATCCTAGAGAGAGAGAGAGAGTGGGGAGGGAAATTGATGTTTTCCCACTCAGCCACTCCCATGAGGCTCTTACACCCACCACTCTTTTATTCTCCAGTTCAGAGGTCTTTTTTTTTCGTAGCAGCCCCCCGTGTACATATATCCAGCTGAAATCCTCGAAAAAAATCTTTATTCTCCCTAGTGCCCCCCAAAGGATCAGTTTGTTGAGCATATTCTTATGATTGCATCAATTTTCTTTTTCTTGGAAATTTTGGGAATCTAAATTTACTTTCATCCGGTACAAAATCCTTATCTGTAAAAGACATACCATCAAACCTTGCTTAAACCCTTGCTATATTATGAATACCTTTTGCCTTTCTATTTACACTCTCTTTTGGAAATAGACCCACTAGCTCCAATGCTTTATTATAAGCCATTACTTCTCTATCTTCACTGTATTTTTTTTGTAGCCCACAATACTTCTTAGGGAAAATGTGTAATTGCCTTACTAAATGCTCACTCCTCGCCAATCTCCTCTTAAGGCCCATTGAAACTTGCAACGGAATCTTGATTCTGATTCTCAAACACATGATCGTGTTGTGCAAAAGGTCCAAATTCATCTTGCCTGAAAACTTGCAAATCCATAATCCATTGCCCTCGTGTATGTTCTACTCACAAGCATTCAACCATGATCAATCATATAGACCGATGCCGAACTCTCTACTCACACATAATCATCATGCACAAGAACTTTCTTCACAGATGCAATATATTCCACCAACCATAACATGACCTGTGTCAATGCACTTTCATACTCACATCCATTGCACCATAGCACAAATGCTTCCAACTTGTTCATTTATGACTCCTTCCTCATCTCACTCCCTCCTACAATAAAACCTCAAAAAAAACATGTCATCCCTACATTTCCCACAATACAAGTCATAAATGCATTGAACAAAACCAAAAACTCAAAAAAAAATCAATGATGCAATCATAAGTCTCATTCTGCCAAGATTGTCTTGCAACCATATGGTCAGTCAACATCACCTGATATCAATAAAAAGAAATCCTTTACCTACCTTGAGCACCTTGGCAAAGTTCTTCTCCGTCAACACATGCTTCTCATCTGCAACGCATCAAAAAAAGGTGAATCAAAAAACATGACAAGAGAATCAAAGCACGTGCTTTGGTGTATCTATTTCCAATGATGCCCTCTATACCTGCTATGTGCATATGAGAAAAAATGAGGCCTTCTTAAGTGTAACCTCACTCAGGTCCTAAGAAACCAGACCACACTAAAATGAAACAAGACATAAGTGAAGAATTTCCAAGGAGCATGTACACCATTACCCACCTTTGGAACGAACCTATCGATAACCTAAGAAGAGCTGAATTCGATAAGTTTCTTACAAACTAATCAGACATGCACATATAATAACTATACCTTCACCAGTGTTGTCCTCGAGTGGATTGATCTATTAGCAACCAACATCTCATCCCTATTAGTACACACATGCAAAAGACACATCCATCCAAGCGATCAATGCCCTCCTCCTCTCTTTCTCCCCCCCCTCAAGAGTGGAAAATTTTCTTTTTTGTTTATTTTTTCTTCACAAGTTGGCCTATATTGCGATCGGATGCGACTTGTGGCCCTCACCAGTTGGCCAGGTTTGTTCCACCCTTCTACCAACACAACATAACACACAATGAAAATACACATAATGTATATACACATATATGCGTGCTAGCCCATAGCGAAGCTCAGTATGGCTCATGGTGTTGATTGCACAGCCAAGATGGTTCCACTCACCTATCAACCCACTATGGCATGTAGACAAAACAAATATAAACACCTCATTGTCCAGGCCTATGAGGAAGCCAGCATCAGCTCATGGTCCTGACCACCTAGCCAGGATGACTCCACTCACCTACTAACCCGTCATAGTGCGTGCACATATATACACACTTTTGCTTTTGCTTTTCTTTTCTTATTTTTTTTTCATTTTTTTTTCATTTCCCATGTCTTGAGAGTTAGGGAGAGGTAGAAAGGATCATCTACCCAACTTCTCGCACATCATGCATACACAAAAACATAAAAAAGAACATGTCCGTGGAAGCTGATAAATTGATCTTCCCTTCACCATTACTTAATAGATTATATCGCATACTCAATCAAGTGCACTTAACAAACTAGATTTTCCCATCTTATCTTTAAGTCCATTCCTCAGGTAGTCTAGCATAGGCAACCTCAAAAATTCCTACCTAGTCTTGTTCATCGTTGGTGATCAACACTGTCCATGAGTTGAGTCAGGCTCCGCTCTAGGAGCCCCATCGTCCCTAAGTATAACCTTCTCTTCAATACCTCCTCAATCATTTCCCTTTTTATCTCCACACTCATCTTTGTGAAGAATCTGCATCATTTGTTTTGTAAATAGTCCTCTACCAAAACAAGATGCTTTGCAAGGCCTTGTGCACTCTCATTTCCTATGTTTCTCAATTTGTCCACCTCCATAGCCAGTTCCCTTCATCCTTGTGTATTTAGGTCAATATCATTTTGATGTTTTGTCATTTCTAGTCTAAATACTTCATCTCTTTCGGTGAATTCACATTCTCTGGTTCCAAATCATGCATCCTCTTTTCATTTTCTTGAAGACCATTGTTTATTCTCTCAAATAATTCAGATAGCCTCTCGATTTTCTCTCGCAAGATCATGTGTTTTCTTTTGAGCTCCTCAAATCCATCTTTATGTTTCTGTTCAATTTCGTCGAGCTTCTCCACTAGAGTAAGCTCTTCGCATCTTCTTCTTTCTAAATTCTCTAGCTTCTTTTCTAACTCATTCCCTCTTGAGTGGACTCCTCCAAATCTCTTAAACACTTCTTCAAAACTTTTCTTTAAATGATTGGCTAGGGTTTCTATAGTCCCCTTCAAAGCATTCGTCTCCTGTATCACTCCTCTTAATGCATGCATTTTTGTGAGCATCATTTGCAACTCCTCTTCAATTCTATTAATGCTTTTATCTTGCTTCAGACATATCCATCTTTCATCGTCCCTTTGACTCATCCATCTATCAACCTCTCCTCTTAGCCTCGCATTCTCTCTTCCAAGTTCTCCCATTTTCTTATCACGCTCATCTTGGACACCTTTAATCTTCTCTAACTCCAATTGGAACTCCTCATTGATTCTACCCGCTTGCTCACTAGATCTACAAATTATTTCCTAGACTATCTTGAATTCCCGCTCTCCTTGCTTAATTCTTCCCATGAGGTCCACCTTGTCTCCTTGGGACTCATCTTTGATGGTAAGCCAATAGCAATCTGTTATCACTAGATTAGAACTTGTTTCTATTTCCTTGCCGCTTCGAACAATCTTTCCATTCTCAAGTCTTTCAATTTTGTTCCTCAAGTTTTCCACCACTCTCGATTGCTCTCGCTATTTCTCTAAGACTTTATCCATTTTAATTTGATTTTTCTCTAATCTCTCCACCTTAATTCTTTCACTATCTTGCTCCTCACATATCCAGTCTACTTGACATTGTAGACTTTTGGAAAGTTCTTCTAAGACTTTTTTTTTGTTTTTTCTACCACTCTCGATTGCTCTCCCCATTTCTCTAAGACTTTATCCATTTTAATTTGATTTTTCTCTAATCTCGCCACCTTAATTCTTTCACTATCTTGCTCCTCACGTATCCACTCTACTTGACATTGTAGACTTTTGGCAAGTTCTTCTAAGACATGCTCCTGAGGTTCGTTGTCCTTATTTTCACTCACATAGACAAGATCCTCATTTATCTTTAGCTTCTCAAATCTATTGGTCATGTTGATTGGTTGTATCATCTTAGAGATGCTCCTAATTATCCTTGAGGTCCCAATTGACAAAGAGTCCTCACTTCCCACATTTTCCACTTCATAATGTCCTCCGTTTTCAACGTCCACATAGAAAGAAGAGAGAGAACAACTAGTTTCCTTCGTTGTTCCCTTCTCAAGAGAGATTTTCTTTACCTCATATGCATGCTCACATAAGCTCTTTTTTCCACAATCTCTACACATAGGAATGAAATCCGAAGGAGTACACACTCGAGGATAGAATTTGGCAATGTGCCCAATCTCCTCTCAACACCAACTTCTCACATAATTGGAGATAAGACCAAATCAAGGATGTCTATTCCCATGACCTCTCACAGTTTTTTCGAATTCAGTTTGCCTATCACTCCATCCAAGATTCATATGCCTTGCGTCAATCTTCTCAAAACCCCAAACTTTCCTTTGTTGCGCCATTTACTTAACAAGAACTAAGGTGATTATGGGGCCGAATGGATGTGCCACATGATTGGGGCACCAAGCAAACTCGTAGCAATCTCTTTGAGATATGCTAAGCCACATCCCACTAGGTGTGCCAAATGAAGGTGTTTATGAACCCAAAGAAAAGTTGTTGGTTCGCAACTATATTTGCTTAATTTCTATATTTGGGCAAACTTATCTACCCTCAGTTTACAGTTCACTATCTTGCCTTTACTAACTTTCGCAACTCGCTCTTCAACTCACTTTTAGTTTCAGTTCCACTTCCTACCACAACCCGCACACTCAAACACTCCCACACTCACTCCCTTATGCATTTACACAACTAAACACTTGCAAATATGATCAAACATACTCACACACACATGCATGCATATGCTCAACCACACACACAATCTAGTACACGATCTTTTTCTCCCTCTATTTAGCACACACTCTTCCTATGTCTCTCTCTCATTTCCATAGACACACCACTCCTCCTTTTTACACTTTCTCTATCACTCTCTCCCGCTTTCTTTCTCTCTATCTTTCTCTTTTCTCACCTTCCCTCTTTTTCTCTTTTCCTTCCTTCTCTTTCCCTTTATTTCTTTCCTTCCTACTCTCTTTCTTTATCTCTTCCTCACTCTTCCTCATCCCCACTTTCCCTCTTTCTCTCCTTCTTTATTTCTTTCTTTCTCTCTCTCTCTCTCTCTCTCTCTCTCTCTCTCTCTCTCTCTCTCTCTCTCTCTCTCTCTCTCTCTCTCTCTCTCTCTCTCTCTCTCTCTCTCTCTCTCTCTCTCTCTCTCTCTCTCTCTCTCTCTCTCTCTCTCTCTCTCTCTCTCTCTCTCTCTCTCTCTCTCTCTCTATCACACACACACACTTTTTTGCACTTTACTTCTTCCTCTCTCACTCTTTCCCTCTTCTTCCTCTTCATCTCAGTTCTTCTCTCTGCTCTTCAAAGTCCACTTCATCCCCAACCTTACATCTCCTCTTTGCCTCTATATCTTTGTCCTTTCTTCTTCTTTCCTTGATCAAACACTCTTTTCTCACTCTCAGCCCCCCTCGACACTCGCACCTTTATCTAATTGTTTACAGACCCATTCAATCACAAAAATGCGCAAACAATCATACAAGTTTAGCCACTCACGAGTCACACATACACACACATAAAGCCACACATATACCAGCACACCCACAATCTCTTCACAGCCAGATTCTTACACACTACACATCCAAACCCTTGCACACCCAAATACACTAAAACCCACTCAGACACACTCCCACACTCCTCAATGCATACTAACACATGATTCAAAATGCATGAAAATCACTCAATCAACTCACTTACACAACTAAAACAATCATATATTGATATATCAAATCGGTCAAATTCACACAATCATGAATACACCAACATGCTCACATGCATTTAGTCTCACATACCTTCATCAACACACACTCACCAGCACATGCTCATACACTTACACACTTTTTAAGTTTTCATATGCATGCACATGCTCAGACGCACATACTCCAGTACATGTCGTTTTTCTCTCTCTACCTAGCACACTCTCCCTCTCTGACCATACATATGTTTTTTTCTCATTAATGTGCATATAGGTATGTCTTTACAACAACTTATGAAGCAATTTCCATGGCAAGATGGACTTAAAATATAAAATGTTCCACAATGGGATATGTGTATGCTCTTTCCCTTAAAAAATTTTCCTTTTGGTTGAATAAATCAATTATATTTATCATGCACTTCAAAAGTTGTGAACACATGTCTCTTAAGAATTGGATTACTCAAAGTTACAAGGAGGTAGTGGGAAAATTATTCAATGGAGATACTACCTAAATGATTAGCCTTCCATTCATTCAAGACTGAGACCTTCCTTAGTCCATGTGTTGTTTATCTTTGCTATATTTACTGCTCCCATCAATAGAGGACAAACAAACCATTCTCATACTTTGAGATCCACAACAAAATTCTAAAACAAGTCCAAGATTCCAAACACATACACAAGCTTAAACTTCTCATTGATTTGCAGAGCAGCTCGGGAAAGCTACCCCCCATTTTTGTAGTCTTCACTTCCAAGAGTGGCAAGATATGGATGTTGCTCCTCCTCTATATGTTTAGCCACAACCAACCACCTTGCTCCAAAGAAGGCAATATCTATTTGACGGCTGTGATCTTTTGATCTATCACAAGTATTCATGCATTGTCATATTCCACCCTTAACTTCTCTGGATTAGTGATAACTCAGGAGACATGTAACCTTTGTCAATCTCGATTCCTTCCTCTAGAGGGATAGTGGTATCACTGGTTAATGTTGCTTCAATGAGAAGAAACTCATTTGGACCAATTTATCACTTGCATCCACAATCAATGATCCAGTAGAGTCATCATTTCCTGCTCATATTGTTGCTCAATCTGTAATGTCCTCAGTCCCATTGACAGGTCACGTTGTATTCTTGATCTCACCAAAGCATCCACAATTTTATCAATACCCATCTTTACAGCTATAGGATTAGCTCTTGAACATATAAGTCTGTCAAATCAAGGCAGCCATGACATTCTCCTGAGCTACCTATACAGACAAAAAACCAACCGAACTGTTCCCTCCTTTTTGTTGGGAAAGATGGATGGACACTCCAAGAGATTGAGTAGGTACTGCTAAAACCTGCTTTGTACCAGCCCTCTTTTGCTTCAGACTTGATAAGTAGACCTCCTTAGATTTCCGATGACACCATAAAATGGCCTATGCACTTTGGAAATGATGTGTGTAAAGATTAAATCAAAACAGATAACTTTGGACTTCAAGATCTCAAGAAAACTTCTATTTATGTCTTGACATCTACTAGAACTTTTGCTTACTATGACCTGCACAGTAGGAATTGGAAAAATTCCTTTTAGGGGTATCTAATTACCTTAGCAAGCTAACTATTCCAAGTGGAATGATATAAAAAGATTAACTATGCTCAGAGAAATCACTTTAGCAAATTAAACTTTACCCCTGATTTTTGAGGACTGTAGCAGACAATGAGCTTTTCTCTGAAACGGCTGAATATAATCTCTTCAAATTTTGATAGTATGTAGAATCCTTTTCGCTGAATCCAACAAGCTTTGAATCTTGGAATTTGGTGGAGAAATAACTGAGATATGCTCTTCACAAGTTGACAGACTTTCAAGTAGTATGACAAAGAACTTAGAAATGACTAATGAATATATATAATTAATAAACTGTATACAAATCCATTGGCATGAAGATCATTGCCTAATGGTGTAGGTAGGTGTGGGCTAGAGTGTAGGCCTCACACACACTCAGGAACAGTAATGAGAAGCTCGGGAGTGATGAGTTCTAACCGCGAATTTTCCATGACCACTTTTATAGTGATTGAGTAGAAGTTTGAATTCAAATTCAAACTTTTGGCTCCCTATGATCAAGCTCCTATATCCTAGGAGATATTCCTTCAATCAAAAGCTAACTTTTTTCACAAATCCTTTTGGTAGGTGTTTACAAAGATTCCAAGTCAAATATGACTTTTACAAAGAAGTAAAGTGGTAATTAACCACTAGCAATAGTTCCTATGCTTCTCCATGTGTGCATGGACTTCAATGTATCCATCAAGCCAAATGTTTAGGCTTGTGAATTACACGAAGAGCTCCCCCTCAAGCCAAACATTTTGTCTTGGTCTTCATCTTCAATCTTCATGTATATCCTGCAATCCAATCATTGCCTTGAACCTACAAAGTTTGGTTCCATCCAAAGCTTTAGTCAATAAATCTACACATTGCATGTTGGTTGATACATAGGTTAGTTGAATGTCCTTGTTTAATAACTTCTCTCTCACATAATGGTAAAAAAATATGCACATTTCATGTTGGTTGATACATAGGTTAGTTGAATGTCCTTGTTTAATAAATTCTCTCTCACATAATGGTCAACAAATCTGCACATTGCATGTTGGTTGATACATAGGTTAGTTGAATGTCCTTGTTTAATAACTTCTCTCTCTATATGTTTGGTCCTAGCATGATAGATAGGATTAGCTGCAAGGTGAAGTGAGCTTGTATTGTCTCCAAAGATTATTGGTGACCTAGTATATAAACCCAATTTTGTATACAACAGCTTGATCCATATGGCTTCTTGTGTGGCATTAGCTAGTCCTCTATACTCTGCTTCTGCAGAAGACAAAGCAACAGTAGGTTGCTTCTTTGAAGACCATGATATTGGGTTGTCACCTGCAAATGAAATGTATCCTGAAGTGCTCCTCCTATCATCCTTGCATCCTGCCCAATCTACATCTGAGTAAATTTTGATATCAATATCTGAAGTGTAGGGGAAATACAAATTATGATGTTGTGTACCCTTGAGATACTTCAAGATTCTCTTGGCAGCCTCTAAGTGAGGTATCCTTGGCTTGTGCATAAACTGCCTTAGCACACTAACTCCATATGCAACATATTTCCTTGTTAAGGTAGCATAGTTCATGCTACCCACCATACTTTGATAGCTTGTAATGTCATTAACTTCATCATCTTCATGGGCACTTAGTTTTAGGTTTACCTCCATTGGAGTACTTGCAACTTTGGCATCCTCCAAATGAAACTTCTTCAGTATATCTTGTATGTATTTTTTCTGAGTAATGAATATTCCTGAGTTAGTATAGACTAACTCAAGTCCAAGAAAATACTTTAGTAGACCAAGTTCATTGATCTTGAACTCCTTCATCATCTAGCTTTTGATTTTTCTGATTCCATTAACATCATTACCTGTAAGTATGATGTCATCAACATAAACACAAAGGTATATTACCTCTGAATTGCTTCTCTTTATGAATAGAGAAGTATCTGCCTTGCTCATGACAAAACCTTGATCTTGGAGGTATGTAGTTAACCTGTAATTCCATGCCCGAGGTGCCTGCTTTAATCCATATAAAGCCTTTTTCAATTTGCAAACATATGTTACCTTCTTAGGGTCCTCATAGCCAGGAGGTTGTGACATATATACCTCCTCTGAAATCCATCCATTCAAGAAAGCATTCTTGACATCCAATTGGTACATGTTCCAATTTTTTGATGCAGCCACACTTACCAACACTCTGATTGTTGGCATCTTGGCTACAGGAGAGAATGTCTCTTCATAATCAATGCCTTGGGTTTGTGCAAAACCCTTGGCTACCAATCTGGCTTTGTACCTATTAATTGAGCCATCAGAATTTTTTTTAAGTTTATAGATCCATCTGGATCCTATTACCTTCATGGATTCCTTCTTTGGTACTAGCTCCCATGTATCACTTTCTTTGAGTGCTTCAATCTCCTCATCCATAGCTTCTTTCCATTCTGTCTTGGTCATGGCTTCTTCATATGATCGTGGTTCCTCAATTGACAAATCTTTGGCAAGATAAACAGAGTGTTTAGTAACAAGAGATGTATCATACCCATATCTGATAGGTTTTTTGCTCTCTCTTTGTGATCTTCTGATTGACTGATTTGAAGATTCAGGTATGTCTTCGAGCTTCTTCATTTTGACTTTGCCTTTGGACTTCCATGCTTTGAATTCTTCAAGGTTGATAACATCTTCATCATCTCAAGTTGAGTCTTCATTCTGAGTAGGTTCCTCTTTAGCAAGACTTGGAAACTCCTCTTCCAAGTCATAGGGTAGTTTAAGCTTCTTGCATTCATTCTCATACCAAGAATCATTTTCATCAAAGACAACATCTCTACTAACCATGAATCCCTTAATGGAAGGGTTGTAAAACCTGTATCCTTTTTTATTTAGGTCATATCCAATAAAGATGCACTTTTCAGTCTTTGGGTCTAGCTTACCTCTTATCTGAGAAGGAATGTGTACATATGCTACACATCCAAATATCTTGCAATGGTCTAGTGAGGGTCTCTTCCCATGCCATGCTTCATAGGGTGTCATCCCATCAAGGGACTTAGATGGTAACCTGTTTATGAGGTAAGTGGTAGTAGAAACACTTTCTGCCCATAGATAGTTTGGTAACTTTTTCTCATTCAACATAGACCTAGTTGTCTCAACAATCAACCTATTTCTTCTCTCAGCTACCCCATTCTGTTCAGGAGTATACCTTGTGGTGGTTTCTCTCTTGATGCCTCTCTCCTACAAGAAGTCTTCAAATTCATTGGAGAAGTACTTGCCTCCTCCATCTGACCTTAGTCTCTTCAAATTCTTCCCTGTCTGATTCTCAACAAGTGCAAGATATTTTTTAAAGCAATTAAACACCTCATCCATGTGCTTCATAAAGTACAATACAGTCCATCTGTTATAGTCATCAATAAAAGATACATAGTACCTTGATCCCGAGATTGAGGGGTCTTTGCTTGGTCCCCATACATCTGTATGGACAAGCTCTAGGTAGTCTTCATGCATGTATCCTTTCCTTGAGAAGGGTAACCTGTGAGACTTCCCAAATTAACAAGCACTACACTTATATATCATGTGTTATTTGGAAACATTGGGTATTCCAATTACACATTGATCCCTGCATATCTGCTTCAAGGTTCTTTCTCCTACATGCCCTAATCTTTTGTGCCAAATCTCAAGCTCTGAAAGTGTTTGATCTTTATAACTGTATAATGCAATGTTCTTTGTATTTTCTAGCTCAAAAGTAAAAAGTCTACCTGATTTTTCTCCTTTGGCAATCCTCTTGAACCCGTGCTTAGGATCCTCCACAAATGCTTCAAATTGGTTGAATCTAACCTGCAAACCTTTCTCCACAATCTGTCCAACACTCATCAGGTTTTTGGTAATGGTTGGTACATAGAGTACCCTACTCAACAAGTTCTGATTTCCATCACAAGTCTTAATATTTCCAACTTTAACTACTGAGTGCTTGGTGTCATCACCTGTTTGGACTTGATGCTTACCTTTTGGTTCCTCAAGATCAGAGAGTAGTGCTACATTGCCAGCCACATGATTTGAGCATCCTGAGTCAATGTAGAATAGGTGGTCATCATTTGTAGACAAAGCAACAGTAGGTTGCTTCTTTGAAGACCATGAAATTGATTTGTCACCTGCAAAAGAAATATATCCAGAAGTGCTCCTCCTATCATCCTTGCATCCTGCCCAATCTGCATCTGAATACATTTTGATATCAATATCTGAAGTGTAAGGGAAATACAAACCATGGTTATGTGTACCCTTGAGATACTTCAAGATTCTCTTGGCAGCCTCTAAGTGAGGTATCCTTGGCTTGTGCATAAATTGACTTAGCACACTAACTCCATATGCAATATCTATCCTTGTTAAAGTAGCATAGTTCAAGCTACCCACCATACTTTGATAACCTGTAATGTCCTTGACTTCATCACCTTCATGGGCACTTAGCTTTAGGTTTACCTCCATTGGATTGCTTGCTACTTTAGCATCCTGCAAATGAAATTTCTTCAACATGTCCTGTATATATTTTTTCTGAGTAATATATATCCCTAAATTAGTGTAGACTAATTCAAGTCCCAAAAAATATTTCAATAGACCAAGATCATTGATCTTGAACTGCTTCATCATTTGACTTTTGATATATCTGATTCCATTGACATCATTACCTATAATGATCATGTCATCAACATAAACACAAAGGTATATTACCTCTGAATTACTTCTCTTAATGAATAGAGAAGTATGTGCCTTGCTCATGACAAAACCTTGGTCTTGGAGGTATGTAGTTAACCTGTAATTCCATGCCCTAGGTGCCTGCTTCAATCCATATAAAGTCTTTTTTAATTTGCAAACATATGTTACCTTCTTAGGGTCCTCATAGCCAGGAGGTTGTGACATGTATACCTCCTCTGAAATCCATCCATTCAAGAAAGCATTCTTGACATCCAATTGGTACATATTCCAATTTTTTGATGCAGCCACACTTACCAACACTCTGATGGTTGGCATCTTGGCCACAGTTGAAAATGTCTCCTCATAGTCAATGCCTTGGGTTTGTGCAAAACCCTTGGCTACCAATCTGACTTTGTACCTATTGATTGTGCCATCATAATGTCTTTTAAGCTTATAGATCCATCTGGATCCTATTACCTTCATAGAATCCTTCTTAGGTACTAACTCCCATGCATCACTCTCTTTGAGAGCATCAATCTTCTCATCCATAGCTTCTTTCCATTCTGATTTGGTTATTGCTTCTTCATATGATCCTGGTTCTTCATTTGACAAATCTTTGGCAAGATAAACAGAATGTTTAGTAACAAGAGATGTATCATACCCATATCTAATAGGTTTCTTGCTTTCTCTTTGTGATCCTCTAAATGGTTGAGTTGAGGATTCAGGTATGTCTTCAAGCTTCTTCATCTTCACTTTGCCTTTGGACTTCCATGCTTTGAATTCTTCAAGATTGATAGTGTCTTCATCATTTGAACTTGAGGCTTCATTCTGAGTAGGTTCCTCCTTTGTAAGACTTGGAAATTCCTCTTCCAAATCATAGGGTAATTTGACCTTCCTGCATTCATTCTCATAGCAAGAATCATTTTCATCAAAGACAACATCTTTGCTTACCATAAATCCTTTATTGATAGGATTATAAAACCTATAACCTTTCTGATTTAAATCATACCCAATAAAGATGCATTTTTCAGCCTTTGAGTCTAGCTTACCTCTTATCTGAGAAGGAATGTGTACATATGCTACACATCCAAATATTTTGCAATTGTCAAGTGAAGGTCTCTTACCATGCCATGATTCATGGGGTGCCATGCCATCAAGAGACTTAGATGGTAACCTGTTTATGAGGTAAGTGGCAGTAGAAACACTCTCTGCCCATAGATAGTTAGGTAACGTTTTCTCATTAAGCATAGATCTAGTTGTCTCAACAATTAACCTATTTCTTCTCTCAGCTACCCCATTCTGTTCAGGAGAATACCTTGTGGTTATCTCTCTTTTGATGCCTCTGTCCTACAAGAAGTCTTCAAATTCATTGGAGAAATACTCACCTCCTCCATCTGACCTTAGCCTCTTCAAATTTCGTCTGATTTTCAACTAATGCAAGATATTTCTTAAAACAATTAAATACCTCATCCTTGTGCTTCATGAAGTATAATACACTCCATCTGCTATAATCATCAATGAAAGACACATAGTACCTTGATCTTGAGACTGAGGGGTCTTTGCTTGGTCCCCATACATCTGTGTGTACAAGCTCTAGGTAGTCTTCATGCATATATCCTTTCTTGGAGAAGGGTAACCTGTGAGACTTACCAAATTGAAAAGCACCACACTCATAAATCATATGTTGCTTGGATACATTAGGTATCCCAAGCACACATTGGTCCCTTCACATTTGTTTCAAGGTTCTTTCTCCTATGTGCCCTAACCTTTTGTGCCAAATCTCAAGGTCTGAAAGTGCTTGATCTTTATAACTATATAGTGCAATATTCTTTGTATCTTCCAACTCAAAAGTGAAAAGTCTACCTGATTTTTCTCCTTTAGCAATCTTCTTGAACCCATGTCTTGGATCCTCCACATATGCTCCATATTGATTGAATCTGACCTGCAAACCTTTCTCCACAATCTCACCAACACTCATCAAATTTTTGGTAATGGTTGGTACATAGAGTACCCTGCTCAACAAATTCTAATTTCCATCACAAGTCTTAACATTTCCAACTTTAACTATAGAATGCTTTGTGTCATCACCTGTTTGGACTTGATGCTTACCTTTTGGTTCCTAAAGATCAGAGAGTAATGCTACATTGCCAGCCACATGATTTGAGCATCCTGAGTCAATGTAGAATAGGTGGTCATCATTTGTACCTGATTTTGAATTCATGTTCATGATCAGAAGAGAGTCATCTTGCTCCTCTGTGTAGTTGTTGTAATCCTTTCTGGATTTGAAACCTCCTTGGTAGTTTCCATTGTAATTATTGTTGTAGTTATTGTTGTAACCTTCGTGATGGTTGAATCTACCTCTTGACTATGAGTAGCCACCTCTTTGGTATCCTCTTCCTCTCTGATTCTTGTAATTCCTGAAACACTCATCTGTAGTATGATTTGATAGACCACAAATGTTGCATGGTGAGGAGTTATAAGATCTCCCCCTACCTGGCTTACCTCCTCTCCCCCTTCCTCTTGAAGATCTACCTCTCCCTGTAGAGTTGGCTTGAGAGGTTGATCCTTCATCTTCCACCTTCTTGCTCTTGCCTTTATCTTTAGACTTCTTATCAGTGTATAGGGCAGAAGAGTTATTACCTTTGGATGTGTCTCCATTTTTGTTGAGCTTTGCTTCATGAGTGAACAATTGTCCCATGAGGGTTGTAAGATCTGGAGTGTGCATGTCCATGTAGAGATCCATGGCAGTGGTGAAGCTTTTCCATTTTTCATCAGCCTTGATCCCATTGATCAATTGCCTTACAATCTGTTCTTCTTCAATTTCTTCTCCTATGCTTGCTAACTGATCTGCTACATCTTTAATCTTAGTCACAAATTCTGAAACAGCTTGCTTAGGTTGCTTCCTTAGTGTTGTGAATTCAATCCACAACTCATTTTTCCTAGCCCTTGTGTTGGAGGAAAAATATGATGACAAGGTTTCCCAAGTCTCTTGGATGTCTTATAATTTCTAATATGTGGCAAAAGAAAATCAGATATAGAGTTGAGTAAATAAGACCTTGCCAATGCATCCTTAGCACACCATGTGTTGAGCTTTTCATGTTCTTCCTTGGTTGGTAATCCTCTTGTTTTGAATGAGGGAAATTCCTCATCTCCTGAGATGTACCCATAGAGACTCCTTCCTTGTAAGTAGGTCTTCATCCTTAGAGACCACGCTTGATAGTTGTTCCTATCCAATTTGTCAATAAATGAAGGAAAACCATCTCCCATTTTACCTTAGTTTGCTCTGATACCACTGTTGGGATAGATGGATGGATGCTCCAAGAGACTGAGTAGGTACTGCTAAACCTGCTTTGTACCAACCCTCTTTTGCTTCAGATTTGATAACTAGACCTCCTTAGCTTTCCATTGACACCATAAAATGTCATATGTTCTTTGGAAATAATGTGTGCAATGATTGAATCAAAACAAATAACTTTGGAAGTCACAAACTCAAGAAAACCTTCTATTTATGTCTTGATACCTGCTAGATATTTTGCTCAGTATGACCAGCAAAGTAGGAATTGGAAAAATTCCTTTTAGGGGTATCTAATTATCTTAGTAAGCTACCTATTACAAGTGGAATGATGTAAAATGATAAACTATGCTAAGAGAAATCAATTTAGCAAGTTAAGCTATACCCTCGACTTTTTAGGACTGTAGTAGAAAATGACCAGAGTTCACCTCGACATAGATTTCTCCAAAATGGCTGAATAGAATGTCTTCAAACTTTGAGAGCATGTAGATTACTTCACGCTGAATCCAACAAGCTTTGAATCACTGAATTGGGTGAAGAATCGACCGAGATATGCCCTTGACAAGTTGATAGACTTTTGAGTAAACAAACAGAGAACTCAGAGATGGACAATATGAATGTATGTATAAATGAACAAATGTATACAACTCCATTGGCATGAATATCATTGCCAAATGCTATAGAGAGGTGTGGGCTTGAGTGTAGACCTCACACACACTCAAAAATCAGTAATGCTAGGCTCGGGAGTGCTCTCACTTACCCGCGACTTTTGATGTCCATTTTTATAAAAGATGACTAAAAATTTGAATTCAAATTCAAACTTTGGCTCCCTATGATCAAGCTCCTAAATGATTGGAGATATTCTTTCAATCAAACAACTAATTTTTCCTCGAATCATTTTGGTAGGTGATTACAAGAGATTCCAAGTCAATTTGACTTTTACAATGAGGTAAAGTGGTAATTAACCACTCGCATATGTTCCTATGCTTCTTCATGTGTGTATGGACTTCAATGCATCCTTTGAGCCAAATGTGTAGGCTTGCAATTTACACCAACAGAAGAGAATCATCCTGCTCTTCTGTATAGTTGTTGTAGTCCTTTCTGGATTTGAATCCTCCTTGGTAGTTGCCATTGTAGTTGTTGTAATTGTTGTTGTAGCCTTGGTGATGGTTGAATCTACCTCTTGACTATGAGTATCCACCTCTTTGGTATCCTCTTCCTCTCTGATTTTTGTAATTCCTAAAGCACTCATCTGTAGTGTGACTTGATAAACCACAAATGTTGCATGGTGAGGAGTTATAGGATCTTGCTTACCTCCTCTGCCTCTTCCTCTTGATGATCTACCTCTCCCTGCATAGTTGGCTTGGGAGGTAGAGCCTTCATCTTCCACCTTCTTGTTCTTGCCTTTATCTTTAGACTTCTTATCAGTGTATAGGGTAGAAGAGTTATTACCTTTGGATATGTCTCCATTCTTGTTGAGATTTGCTTCATGGGTAAACAACTGTCCCATGAGAGTTGTAAGGTCTGGAATTTGCATGTCCATGTGAAGGTCCATCGCAGTGGTGAAGCTTTCCCATTTGTCATCAGCCTTGATCCCATTGATCACTTGCCTTACAATCTGCTCTTCTTCAATCTCTTCTCCTAATACACACTTCTACAAAAGATCGGATTGCAGATATGTTAACCAAAAGCTTGAATGGATGTAAGTTGAAGAGGTTCAAAGGCATGGCAGGTATAAAGAAGATGGAGAAAATCACAATTGATGATTGAGGGGGAGCTGTTGGTGTAGGACAATCACCAATTGATGTTAGGAAAAGGTTTGAAGTCAAAGAATGAAGCAAAGGTCAACATATGAAGCTTGAAGTTTAGTGCATGGTCAGAGGATGAAGACTTGTATATACATGTATACTAATCTTGTAATTAGTTCATAAAAACTTTGTAGCTATGACGAGTTGAGATGTAAAAATCTATATATACTTGATATAGATGTACTACCATTAGGAGAGATGATGAGTGACAACTTTTAGAAGTCATTAGAGACTTTAGAAAGTGAGAAGAACATGAATGATCAATCAGATGTATATTTTCTTTGAATAGAAGAAAGTTGCCCCTTGATCTTTTGCTCAGTGCTCCTTCTATGTTTATCCTTTTGGGGAATGCTTTTGTACAAGTATAGACCTATAGTTGAGTGACTTGTGTACAAGTTTTGAGATTCTAACTTTAATCGGGTTGAGAGAATTTTAAGTAGGTACATTTACATGTGTAAATGTGAAGAAGTGAAGACAGGTGTAGGTGCAAATTTGATGATAAAGTTTTGATCCGATTTCCCTCCATGGTGTAAAGTTTTGAGCAATTAAGCACTCATTCTTTAAGTTGAAAGGTAAGATACTTATGGTTAAAAGCATTTGAATAAACGGGGTCTAGTTTGGGAGAATCATGCATTAGGATTTGTAGGTGTCAATGTCGACTACATAGAAGAATAGTTTCAAACATAGGTACATTATTTGAAGGAAATCTCAAGATATACTAATCCTTTTGAGGAGTTTTAACTTGGAGAAGGTGCGTAAGTGTTAGACAACAATTCATACAAAGTTTCATTAAAAAGCTTACACATTTTGTTAGCCAATGAGTGGATTAAGTGTAGGAGACTTTTCTGAATAATCAGTTCTTTCATAGTTAATTCAAATCTTGATAATTTGGCATTAGTTTTCCAAAATTGGTTGAGGTTATGAGTTGTTCTTGGTATGGAGGTGCTCTAACATCAAGAATAAATTATTGTTTTGGAGATTAACTCTCTCCATTAGAGAAAACGCCATTCACAAATGACCTTTGTTTACTACGAAAATGAGCATTTTGACCTCCATTTCGAGCACACAAGGTGGGGCCCACAAAAATGTCAGTTTTAAAAACTATAACTTGCGTCATTTTTGACAGCACTTATATATTCCAGATCCAGAATTTCAAGTGATTCCATGTACTATTGATACACAAAAATTGTGTTATTCTGAGATCGAACTATCATGTCATAGTGTGATAGTGTTCAAGCAGAAGTGTTGCTTGTAGTGTTTTGCAGTGTTGTGAATTGCTACAGAAATGGCAAACGCAGATGGAATGAGTGAGCTTATGAGCGATAAGCTAGAGAAGAACAAATTCCATGCTTGGAGATTCATAATGACAAATTTCTTGATGCCAAAAGGCTATTGGAAGTACATCGAAGAAGAGAACGAAATGCTCCACAGTTACGAGAGAGGAATCGGACTGTAGAACAGTTAAGAGCATATGAGGAATGGAATCAAAGAGCACAAAAGGTAATGTATTGGCTATCTGTTAGCATACAGAATAGCACGATTGGGAACATACAAGATGACAAGACTCCAAAAGAGGATTGGAACAGTTTGGTCACATTGTATGAGACTAATACAAAGGCATGGAAATTGCAATTCAAGAATGACCTACATACATTGGAGAAAAAGAGAATGTTGATAAGTAACTACACTCTAAAAATCAAAAGCATATGTGAGTCACTTGCATCTATTGGCATGAATGTAGATGATGACGATAAGGTGGAAGTGTGTCTTCATGGTTTAGGAGCTGCATATAAGTAGTTTAGAACTTCTATACAGATTAGGGAAAATATTCTGAATTTTACTGATCTGGTATCTATGCTGATTATTGAAGAAAAGAATCTTGCTAAGGATTCAAACTCCCAAGGAAAATCTAGTTTTGAGTAGGTATTCTACTCTCGCAGAGGAAGAAGTAGAGGTAGAGGTTTCGGAAGTGGAAGAGGAAACAATAACTAAGACCAAAGTCAACAACAGAATCATGTAGGAGGAAGAGGACAGTTTTGAGGCAGGGGGAGCCAAAGAGGCCACAGAAATTTCCAAAGAAAAATGATTCAGGTAATGATAGTAAAGGATCTCGAATTGTGGTAAACCTTGAGACTTTGAACCTGATTGCAGGTTGAAGAATCAAAATAACAAAAGGTAGCAAAGAAATTATGCGTCCACAAGTGTAGATGATTCTGAGAAGCTCTTCATGGTTCAACATCACATGATGAATAGCATGTCTGTTGGTGTTTCAAAATCGAATGATAACATCTTGTATGTTGATTCAGGTGCTTCAAATCACATGACCAATCATGCGGAATGATTTAGTACTTTGCACAAATTGCCAATTCCTGGATATGTTGAAACAAGTGATGACACATCACACCCTATTGAGCATAGAGGAAATATAGCAATGTCTATGGAGGATGGAAGGTAAAACACCTTGCTGATGTGCTCCATTTCCAAATATATCAAAGAATCTAGTTGTTGTTCGACAAATGGTTGACCAATGCTTACAAGTCAGGTTCAATGTTGATGGGTTATATGTAGAAGAATACAAACGTGGTTTAGGGATAGGTGTAGTTTTAATGCAAAATGATCATCCCATTGCATATGAGAGTAGGAAGCTTAAGCCCTGAGAAAAGAATTATAGTACAAATGATAAAGAATTGTTAGCAGTTGTGCATGCTTTGCAAATTTGGAAACACTATCTTATGGGCTCTGAGGTCTTAATCAAAACTAATCAATAAGCTATTAATGATTTATTAGATCAGCCCTTAATCTCTGATCAACATCTTAAATGGGCATCATTCATTCAAAATTTCCGAGCCATGATCCAATATCAGTCTGGTAAAGCTAATGTTGTAGCTGATGCTCTTAGCGGATTTCCTTCACATTCTGTTGTTTTGCATAATATTTCTGCCATCCAAATACATTCTTTTCAAGAAATGGTTTCCACTTATGCATCTGATTTGTATTTTTCACGTGCATGGCATGAATTCAACAATTGTGCCACACATGGAAAAAGATATTGCACATTATGTTTCTCAATGCATTGTATGTTAGCATGTAAAACGTCATCATGGTAAACCATTTGGATTATTAATGCCACTTCGCATTCCAAACGAACCATGAGAATAGATTTCTATGGATTTTATCACAGGTCTTCCCATCACTTCATCACATAATGATATGATTTGGAAAATAGTTGATAGGTTTAGTAAATATGCATATTTCTTTCCATGTAGAAAAACTTTGTCTGCACCTAAAGCTGCAAAATTATTCGTTAAATGCATTTTCCCACATCATGGATTTCCTAAAGTAATGTTATCATATCGTGATGTTAGATTTTGTAATCATTTTTGGGTTGCCTAATTTCAACATTTTGGTTCTAAAATAGATTTTAGCTCTACATTTCATCCCAAAAGTAATGGACAAAGTGAAGCTACAAATAGTACTATTCTTGATTTATTGCGTTGTTATTCATTAGATAGTCCCACTAACTGGGATCAAAAGTTGACATTGCTTCAATTTGCTTACAATAACACCACACACACCACTAGTGGTCGTGCACCTTTTGAAATTATGTCACTCACCCAGATCGACATTCCGATGGCTGATTCTATTGCTCAAGATCACATTTCTATACTTCACAATGTTCACAAGCACATTAGGAAAAGCCAAGAGTGCTACACATGTAATATCAATACAAAATGATTAGCTAAGGAATTCAAGGAAAATGATCTTGTGTGGTTGCATATCATTAAAAGAAATCTCAAAAATATTTTGTAGCATCCTAAAATTAAACTTGCACCACGCTATTATGGACCATTTCGCATTATAGAAAAAATTAATGATAATTCATTTAGATTAGATATACCATCTCATTGGAATATACATAACTCTTTTCATATTAGTTTACTTAAACCATTTAAAGGAACTTTACCACTCACTCCACTTCTTGATGACCCTCATTTGATTGAAGAACAATCTGAAATCTTGGTTCCTCAAAAAATAATTGATCATGATGTCACTACTACATGCATAGTTACTCAATACCATCCATATTTGGTTAAGTACAAAAATCACTCTATTGCAGAATGTCAATGGATACATAAAACATAATTAACACCTCATTATGACCATTTAATTTCTACATATCATACACAAACATATCATGTAATTCCTCCATGAACATTTCCATGCATGTTTTGTTTACATGGAACATGCTTATTTTCATTTAGTGATGGAACATGCAATTGGCCATACATGTTTATTTTACTTTATCAACTGAAATCAGTTGCTTTTTCAACTCAGGGGAATGTTATAACTTATGGAATATGTTGAATAATGCATTGTTGGAGTGTTAATTTAATAATGTATTAATGTGTTTTTGGTGTTTTTGATATAGCAGCTGAAGGTTCGTGAGGGCATGAAAGCATGAAAGGGTAGACATCAATAATCCGAATTTAGGGTGGACATCAATAAATACGATTTATAATTTAGTTTGTAAATAAATCTTCATAGAAGGTTCTATTATTAGAAATAGTTAGAAAAATAGTGGTTGGAATAAGGGTCATTGTAGACCGCAATTTCTAATATTAAAAGAAAAGGCTTTCTATGAAAGTCACCAACTTTTAGTTTCATGCATGCTTTTCAAAGCCGCTCTCCACTCTTTTCGACATAATCAAAAATTCCTATAAATACATGCACTCCGTGGACTGTCGAAACAGAGTGCATGGGGGGAGATTGCACCCAATACTACATTCAGTCTCGTCTCTTGGCATCTCTATTTTTCTGTGTGTTTTCTGCATTTGCAACCTCTGTGTGCGTGTGAGCAAGATCCTAATAACATGTCAAGCTTCTATGAAGATGCCAAAGAAGGAGTGAATCTTGAACCAAATGACAAGGAAAATGCTAAAAAATCAAGTGTACAATCTCAAGCTTTGAGTGGACCAGATGCATCACCAAAGAATAGTTCCAACTCAAATCCATGGAGTGGAAGATTGTGTGGAGATTTCAGTCCAACAAACTCATTAAATACATCCAAGAAATGTAAGGAAAAACTTTTTGCTCGTCATAAAACATGTGTAAGTTTTGAAGATGTTGATGGAGATTGAAGCGGCTCAGAAAAGAGTCTTGATATGAGGAACTTGGATTCTCCTCTATGAAGACTCCAAGAGTAAGAAAGGCACATGCAAATGATATAAGGAGAAGTGATCCAGGACAAAGAAGATCTGGGAGGATATGGAATTTAGTGTTGATATATTTAGGTAGTGATGTGTGTGAACACTCTAGGACCGTGGGGGCACTTTTTTCCCTCTTTAGGAGGTTTTTTCCCCCGGCTTGTATATACGCCTATTGCCCTAAAGGGCTACTTATCTTTGTACATTCTCTAGTAATACATTCAGTATTGTGTGTTGTGCTCCAAGCTTCTTCTTCTTCCTTGTGCTATTTGTGTGCTTGCATGGATATCTAACTCCAATAATTGGTATCAAAGTAGGTCGTCGCTTCATCTAGGGCATCATCAAGACCTCTCCGGTTGTAGTCTCTGAATCGCACAAATTTTGGTGAGCATACTCAACGTGTTTCTGAGATCAAAACATCTTTGCTCTATGGTGCCGAAATCATGATCTGAGCTCATTTTGGCCTCTGAATGCACTATCATAGCACTTGTGTAGGCTATTTCATCTTTTTGTGCCAAAGATATATACCAGCTTTGGTTCGCTAGTATAAGCATCTCTAAGTCTGCTATAGGTCTAGCAGAATTCATCTAGGCAGTTCTATTGAACTTTTTGAGATACATTCAATTTTTTGCATATAGGTATTTTAGTCACCGACCATGGCTACAAGTAGTGATGTATTCCGTATGTTGGCTGTTGAGGATAAGTTGGATGGTATCAACTACCCATTATGGGCTTATATGATGTGACATGTATTGGTTGCAAAAGGACTGTGGAACATTATGCAGGGTGTTGAAAAACGTCCTATCACACCTGCAACTGTTACAATTGCAAGTACTGAAGCTAATGCAGAAGGTGTCGAAGATGATGATATTCTGCATATTCTTGTTCGTGCTACGGTTTTTGCTACACCTAATGTAGAGCAGATTCGTTGGGATAGTAGAGATGCTCAGGCACATGCATTGATAGCTTTTTCTATCAAACGTGCCATTATTCCTCACATTTGCTCTTGCAGAACAACTACAGATGCTTGGGATACACTTACCACATTATACCAAGCTAGGAATGAGGCTCATGTTTCTTACCTCTGAAAATAGTTGAAGAGTGAGCACATGAATGAAGGTGATTCTATGGACAGTTTTCTAACAAAGATCAAAGACTTGAAGAAACAATCGATTTTTACTGATGAGGTTATACCAGATAGCTCACTTGTGCAGACCGTTTTGAATGGTCGTCCTCATTCATATCAGAGTTTTGCTTCTACTCTTCATTTGATGATGAAAGGCAATCCAAATGCCTTGTCTTTTGAGGAGTTAGTCTCTGTTTTGTTGCAAGAGGATCAGTCTAGGCAGAACAGGTCCATTATGCGTGTTGGAGATCAAGCTTTCCTGGCTAGTCAGAAGGGCAAAGGAAAATGGAGCTCTTCAACTAGTAAGTAGAAATTTGCTAATGTTGCACAATCGAAGAGGAAAGACAAAGATGAAAAGAAATCAGAAAAGCAGAAATTGTTTCGCAACTACTGTAAAGGAAATGATCATATCATAAAGAACTATCCAAAACTAGTTGCTAAAGAGGCAAAGAAGAAAGAGGCTGGAATGGTTGTTGCAGAGGCCTCTACACCAAAAACAAAGTTTGCTAATCTTGTGTAGGAAGAAGAATGGGCGTTTACTACTGTTTGCAATTTTGACCCATTTTCTCATGAGCAGTGCATGTCTGCAGTAGACTCAGATGTTTGGTACTTTGACAGTGGAGCGACCAAACATCTTACCTCACAGCATAGTTTTTTCTCTTCACTCGAGCGTGCCCCTAAAGGGAATATTGTTACATGCGCCAACCACTCCTCTTATCCTATTATGGGAGTTGGTAAGATCATTTTGACTACTGCTGATGGTAGTTCTTTCACTTTGTCAGATGCTTTGTTTGTGCTAGGGATCAAGAAAAATCCATTATCAGTTTTTGCATTAGCCAAGATTGGCTTGGTTGTGAAATTCGTTTATGATAGGTGTACAGTTCATGATCTATCAAATGGCGAAGTGATTAATTCTGGCATTTTATGTTGTGGGCTATATAAGCTCATAGACTATGGAAGATCTGTAAATGATTCGGCATATGTAGTATATGATTCTCAAGCTATGTCAGACGCAAAGCTTTGGCATGCATGCTTTGGCATCTGAATTTTGCTAGTTTGCTATGCCTGCAAAAATCTGAAATGGTGTCCTCTTTGCCCAAACTTGAGGCACCTCGAAAACATGTTTGTGAAGGCTATATTTTGGGCAAAATGCAGCATTCATCCTTTCCAAAAGATGGTTTAGTTCAGGCTACTCAGAAATTATAGCTTGTACATAAGGATGCTTGTGTTCCTATGCAGATGCCTTCTTTTGGAAATTATCTTTACTTCGTGACTATCATCGATACTTTTTCTAGGCATGCATGGGTATATCCATTGAAGGCAAAGTCCGAAGTGTTCATTTTTGGTTTTGGCTAAAAATCCATCAGCATGTAAAATGGGCACCCTCAGTTCTGATCGAGGGGGGGAATATATGTCTTCTTATTTTAATGCACTTCTGGCTGAACGTGGGATAAAACACCAGTGTACAATGCCGTATACATCTCAACAGAATGGAGTTGCTGAATGAAAGAACATGTCACTCATGGAGATGGCGAGGTGTATGGTCAAGAGTCAGGCTTTACCACATAGTTTCTGGCTTGAGGCTATCATGTGTGCAACATATGTACTTAACAGGTGTCCCACTAAAGTGCTGTAGTCTGTCACTCCATATGAGGCTTGGCATGACCGCAAGCCATCAGTTGCTCATCTACGTGTTTTTGCTTGTTTGACATATGCATTAGTGCCCGAACAACATCGCAAAAAATTGGATGATAAAGCAAAAAATGTATTTTTGTTGGGTACAGTTCTGAAAGTAAAGGCTATCGTCTGTATCATCCACAGACTAAACGCAATCTGGTTAGCTGTGATGTTGTTTTTGTGGAAGATGCTATTCAACCATTGCTTTCGTGTACTAAGGAGACATCTGTTATCTCTAAAGACATTTATGATACTTTGCTGCCTCTTTTTACAGGTGGACATTCTAGTGCTCATCCTAATGAGGCAACTTCTCAGCCTTTGCAGGTTTCATGTGATGATGAAGATCATTCCATTTCTGATGCAGATTTACATGATGCACTTATTGATGAGAGAGCTGATATTGAGCAGGCAAGAACTATGCCAAAATGGCTAGTGTAGACCTTGTGTGATAGCAAATTAGATGCATCTCTTTCATAATATACTCGATCAGGCTCTCATAGTGCCTCTTTTGCATCAAATTGCTATGATATGGCTGCATCTAGTCTCTATTATGAGACTGAGCCTATTTCATTTGATGAAGCACAAAATTCAAAAAAATGGATGGTTGCTATGCAATCTGAATATGATGTTATAATGAAGAATGGTACCTGGTCTTTATGTGACTTGCCTCCTGGCAAGAAGGCCATTGGCACTAAGTGGGTATACAAGCTAAAGCGTAAACCTGATGGTACAGTTGACAGGTATAAGGCTAGGCTTGTTGCAAAGGGTTATGCGTAGGAAAGAGGCATCGATTTTGATGAAACCTTTGCACCTACATGTCGTATGACTACTATTCAAAGCATCTGTGCACTTGCAGCTCATCATGGTTAGAATGTACATCACTTGGACATTAAAAATGCATTTCTGAATGGTGACTTGCATGAAGAAGTGTATGTTTTTCAGCCCCGTGGCTTTGTGCACAAAGGGCATGAAAACTAGGTGTAGAGGTTAAAAAAGGCATTATATGGTTTAAAGCAAGCACCACGTGCTTGGTATGAGAAGATACATGCCTATCTGACTGCACATGGTTTTGAGAACAGTCCAACTGAAAGCACCTTATATGTTAAGCATGCTAATGATGTACTTTTGATCATTGTGGTTTATGTTGATGACATGCTGCTCACGGGTCCTCATGAGAAGCATATTGCTGATTTTAAGGTTGATTTGCATGCCTCATTTGAGATGCCTCAGTTGGGGCATTTGCATCACTATTTGGGCATTCCGTTTATGCACGTTGATGATGAAATGGCTTTGTGTCAAATAAAATATGTTAACACATTATTGCAGTGTTTTGGCCTTGAAGACTGTAAACCTATTGCCACTCCTATGGAAATAGGTTTACAACTGAGTCTTCATGATGCTGGAGATGCATTTGATGTTGTTCTCTATCAGCGCATTGTTGGATGCTTGATTTATTTATGCATTACTTGGCTAGATATTCAGTTTGCTGTCTCACAGATGAGTAGGTTTATCATTGCCCAGGAGTCAAGCATTGGCAGGTGGTTAAGCGCATCTTTCGCTACTTGAGTGGTACCCGACTACTTGGTTTGTTTTATCCCAAGGGGGGATCACTACCGCTAGATTTGCATGCTTTTTATGACTCTGATTGGGCTGGTTGCTATGACACTTTTGTGTCCACTAGTGGCTTTTGCTTCAGGCTTGAGCAAGAAGCAACCTACTGTGGCCACTTCCAGTTGTGATGCTGAGTATAGGGCAGCTTTCACAGTGACTGTTGAGTGTGTGTGGCTCAGATGCCTTATGGCTGATTTGGGTGTTGGTTAGTCGTCTGCCACCACCATCTTCACTTACAGACAAAGTGCATTGGAAATTGCGAGGAACCATGTGTTCCATGCTCGCACTGAGCACATTGAGATGCATTATCATTATGTCAAGGAGAGGTTCTCTGTTGGAGAGATCAGCTTGGCATATGTGCCCATGCAAGAGAACATTGCACACCTTTTCACGAACACTCATCCTAGGGAGAAGTTTGAAGCTTTCCGCAAAGCTTTGGGCTTACTTCCTTTTGTGGAGTGATTTCCACATAGCTTGACACTTCCTTATACATGAGTGTTAGCTCCTTGTTCACCACATCACTCCTAGGGGGGATCTATTGATATATTTAGGTAGTGATGTGTGTGAACACTCTAGGACCGTCGGGGCACTTTTTTCACTCTTTAGAAGGTTTTTTTCCTCGGTTTTTTTTCCTGTCGGGGCTACTTATCTTTGTACATTCTCTAGTAATACATTCAGTATTGTGTTGTGCTTCAAGCTTCTTCTTCTTCCTTGTGATTTTCATGTGCTTCCGCAGATGTCTAACTCCAACATTTAGTGCAATGATTGACATATGATAGTTACATGGATCGCTATTGTGCCTGCATGACAAAGATAATATGAGATGCTAAACCTTCTTGTTTTGAAGATGCAATTGAAAGTGAAGATTGGGAAAAAGCTATGGATGAAGAGATGGTTGCACTTTATGGAAACGAAACATAGAATCTAGTTCCACTGCCACAAGGAAAGAAACCCATAGGTTGCAAGTGGGTTTACAAGGTAAAGCACAATGCTGATGGTAGCATAAGCAAGTATAGAGCATGTTTGATAGCAAAAGGATATGCACAAACTTATGGCATTGATTATGAAGAAACATTCAGCCACGTACCTTAAATATCTACTGTCAGAACACTTGTTGCATTAGCTACAACAAAAGGATGGACTTTGCATCAGATGGATGTGAAGAATGCTTTCTTACATGGTGAGTTACAGGAAGAGGTATACATGGACCAGCTACAAGGATATGAAGATTCAAAGCATCCAGAATATGTTTGCAGGTCGCGAAAGGCTTTGTATGGGTTGAAGCAAGCTCCTCGTGCATGTCTGTAGCAAATACACATGTCAAAAGCTTATGGAAATACACACATGTACAATGGCAACACACCTCCCACTTAAGAATGAATCCTTCAAGGGGCCAACCTATCATGGATAACTTGTGACCAAGTCCAAGTGAATGGAGATAAGCAAGGATCCAATGCCATCACAAGCATAAAGGATCAACTAGACCATCATACCATTACAATGTACATGGTACGAATAACTTGTGACCAAGTCCAAATGAATGGAGATAAGCAAGGATCCAAAGCTATCACAAGCATAAAGGATTGAGAAAATTTTGACTAAATCTCCCTCGAGAATGGACTCTAGAACCAAATAACAATGTGGGAATCATTGTTCACATATGCCAAGAATAACAATTGCAATTAAAATATCAAATTAGTAAACATATGCTAACATAAAAACCAATCCAAGTGAAAAGAAAATGTAAAATTGAGGCTCCGACTTGGATCATGTACCTGTGCAAAAATAAGAATACAAGTACTAACCAAGATCCAAATCAACTCTCATAAATTTTGGGTAATTGGAAAGTAAATTCATAACCAAGTTGCATAAGTGAGATATAGACCACAATGACACTATACATCCATTTACAATACTATGATGAAACGCATGATGACATAAACCTGAATGGTATATCATAATGCCATTTCAAATGCCAAACACTTGACAAGATCATGCTCAACTCTCGTAAGGAGGAGCTACCATAGTGATCATACATAGACAACGACTTCAAACTCAAACTAAGAGATCACACACCAAAACAAAATCTCTCTAATAGAAGTTTCAGAGTAAAATGAACCTCCAAAAGAAATTAGAGTTTCTATGGTGAAAATATACTACCCTATAATTTATTATTTTTGGGGCTAATAATCTCTCAATTGCAAAATGTTTCTTCATCAACTTAAAGATCTTTCTTGACTACAAAGCAAAACTTAAAACACATCAATTGAGGTGTGTAGCTCAAGTTGCATGCAGAAAAAGCATCTAATGTCATTTTTATCTTCAGCTTCAACACTATTTCTTTGTATTTTGTGTTTTTAGCAACCTATATATGTGAATCTGGACCTATGTTCTTATACAAAGTTGTAAGCATTTTGTCAAGATACATAGACCAATTCAATAACTTCAATCCAACCTCTAGAACTCATGTTATAGAAAAAAGTTTGACATGCTATCCAAATGATTGTAGATTTGACTTCTACATCAGTCTGTAGTTTCCAAATTTTATCCAACATAAAAATCTAAATCAGATTCTCCACCTTCGTGTAAATTTGTAGCTTTTTGTTGAAGCTATAAACATATCTTTAAATCACATAAATCCAAGCTTTATAGCTTGAGCCATGGCCAAAATACCAATGTGCTATGAAGAAGATCCCCACATGTACATTCACCTCTTGTACCTTAAACTTCCATTGAAGATCCTTGCAAACTAGACTTCAAAATGCTCTGATACCAATGAAGGTCTTTGGTGGTTTGAACATGAGGAGCAAGGAGGAGATGGAGGGAGAGACAGGAGAGGAGGGACACCTACACATGTGTGAGAGCCTCAAAACCCATATAATGTTCTTCTGAGGCAATTCTCTATAAAAGATATATTTAGATGAACATAGGGTTAAGGTTACATGAACCTTACATCCCCAAAAACTTCTCCATGATAAACTACCATTTATCCATGTGTCCTATATTATGGAACTCGAAGGCTTCTTCAAACTCCATGTGATAGGATTGCTACCTATCATGAACACATAACCTCAAGTGGATCTTCTATCTTCCTTCGAACCAGCCCAGTCAGCATCACTGAAGCCCTTTACTTGAAATTCTTCATCATATCCATAAAACAAGGCATGATTGACTATGTGCTTCACATATCTTAGCACTCGTTTGGCTGAATTTAAATGTTCACTTGTTGGAGCTTGCATAAATTGAGAAAGAACTCCAACAATATATAACAAATCTGGTCTTGTGATCGTAGCATAGATCAATGAACCTATAATACTCCTATATGTAGTTACATCATGTAACTTCTCTCCATCATTTGAGCATAGCTTCACATTTGTGTCCATAGGTTGAGTGAGTAGTTTGCATTCACTCATTCCAAATCTGAAAAGAACATCCAACAAGTACTTTCTTTGCATCAAGCAGATGCCATTTTTCCCATAGACTATCTCAATGCCTAAAAAGTATTTGAGCTCACCAAGATCTGAAATTTTAAACTCCTTACAGAGTTTTCCTTTTATCTCTTGTATTCCTGCAACATTACTTCTTGTTATGATGAGATCATCAACATATATGTAAATATATACCTGCTTGCCTTCTTCTTTCTTCATGCAGAGAGAGGGATCTGCACTACTTGGACTATACCCACACCTTGTGAGATACTCGACCAATCTTTGATTCCAAGCATGTGGTGCTTGCTTCAGCCCATACACAGCTTTCTTCAATCTACAAACAAAATCTGGATGCTTTGTATCTTCAAATCCAATCGGTTAACTCATGTATACCTCTTCTTGAAGTTCACCATTGAGAAAAGCATCTTTTATGTCAAGTTGGTACAGTGGCCATCTCCTTGTTGCACTCATTGCAATCAAGGTTCTAAGTGTTCCCATCTTTGCAACCGGGCTGAGAGTCTCTTCATAGTCGATGCCGTGAGTTTGCTTGAATCCTTTTGCTACTAGTCTAGCTTTATGCCTAGCTAGAGAACCATCAGCATATCTCTTTATTTTAAACACCCATTTGTTTGGAACAATCTTCATACCTTCAGCCTTTGGAACTAGCTCCCATGTGTGATTGTCCTTGAGAGCTTTTATGTCTTCTTGCATAGCTTCTTGCCATTCTTTTTGTGTACATGCTTCTTCACATGCATCTGGTTCTTTGTCTTTGACCACCTGTGTCATATATGCAAAATGCTTTGCAATAAAACTATCATAGCTTAGCCTTTGAATTGGATACCTTGCTCTCGAAGACCTCCTTTCATTTCCTTTTGAATATTGCATCTTCAACCAGTTTAGCTTTACCTTTGGCGTAATGACCTCTTCATACTCTTCTTCCCTTGCATTTGAATCACTATTTTGGGCAGCACTTTCAGCTTCAAATCTTTCATAACCTAATGTTGGTGATGAGGAATGACTCCTTAGTCTCCCCTTCCATGTTGAGCTTTCTCCAAGTGATGTAGAAGCTTATGTACTTGACATTTGAGTGCTTGTTTACTGAAATTCTTCTTGGACAGCACCTCCATCATCTTCGCAATCTTCTTCAAGAATCTTCTCTTTCCCTTTGTCTCCAAACCATGGTCTTAGCTCATCAAATACCACATCTTGTGAGACTCGTAGCTCCTTTGTCACCCGATTGTAGCAACTGTATCCCTTTTGCTCCGATGAATATCCAATGAAAATACATTTTTCTGACTTTGCCTCCATCTTTGTCCTTAGTTCTTGAGGGATGTGAACATAACACACTCATCCAAAAACTTTGAGATGTGTAAGGTCAGGTTTCTTATCGGAATAAACCTCCTCGGGAGTTAAATTATGCACTCCAGTTGTTGTGCACTTGTTCATCAAATAAATAGCCGTAGCCCAATAGTTTAGTGTCACCTTCATCTCGTTGAGCATGCACCTTGCAACTTCTATGTCTATTTTTCCTTTCTGCTATTCCATTTTGTTGAGGCATGTACCTACATGTAAATTGTCGCTTGATGCCATTTTCATAAAGAAAATCTGAAAATTCTTTGGAGAAATATTCTCCTCCTCCATCAGACCTCAAGGTCTTTATGTAGCGTCCTATTTCCTTTTCTACTTGTTCTTTAAATCTCTTGAACATGGAGAACACATCTGATTTTTGTTTTATGCAAAACATCCATACTTTTCTTGAATGATCATCAATAAAAGTGACAAAATATCTATTATCAGTCACTGATGGTTGTTGTGATGGTCCCCACACATCCGTGTGTATCAAGTCGAGGACATTCCTTGCCACATAGTTGCTCTTCTTGAATGGTTGTCAAGTTTGCTTTCCTAGTTGGCATGCTTCACAAAACTCATGTAGTCCAACATCATTGAAACTTGGAAGACCTCTTACCACTTCATGGTTGCTCATGTCCTTGAGCTTGGGAATGTTGATATGTCCAAAACTTTTGTGCCACAAATTGATTTCAGAAATCCTATTGTTTCCAAACTGAATATACATCACCTTTCCATGTGGTTGTTGAATGTCCAAGGTGAACATCCTTCCTTCTTTCCTTCCTTGAGCAATGCCCTTGAATTCTTCTTTTGGATTCTTTATAAAGCAGCCTTTTTCATTGAAGATAACATGATATCGTTTCTCTACCATTTGTCCTACTGAAATCAAATTCTTTGCAATAGTAGGAACATGAAGAACAGCAGCCAATACCTTCTTATCTCCAAGCTTGATATCTCCAACATGCTCAATTGCATGTTGAGTTTCATCACCGGTCTTCACACATCCTTTTCCACTTGGAGCTTGTATCTTTGTGAATAAATCCCCTTGGCATGTCATATGGTTTCTGCGACCTGAATCTATAAACCATTTTTTATCATCACTTCTTGGGTTGTTGTACTCATGCTTCATGGCAAGCATGGTTTGCTTGTCTCCTTCACTTGATGTACTCGCATAGTTATTTTGTCTCCTTTGGTTGCCTCCATTCAGCCTTCCATTCTTTTGCCAACAATCATTTGCGTAATGTCCTAGTTTACCACAATGATAGCATGTTATACCTTTATGAGGATTGTATGAACCTCGACCTCTTCCTCTATTTCTTCCTCGACCTCTTCCATGTGTGTTGTCATTTGAGTTGTCCTTGTTGTCCTCCGAGTTGTGTTGGCTAGAATTTGTGTTGTTGTAGCTTCTTCCTCTTCCTCTCGAGCCTCCTCTTGAGTTCCTTCCTCTATCACGTCTTGCATATAACATTTGAATATGGCTGTCCTTACCTTTGTTGCCTTCTCCTTGTTGAGCAACATTTTCAGCCACAAGATTTGGTATAATCTCATCGAATGTTGGTAGAGGGTCTCTATAAAGAATGTTTTTGATGAGGGGCTTACACTTTTCTTCACTCCTCAAGCCATTGAGGGTTGTTTGGACGATGTCTTCCTCTTCTATCTTGCATCCAGCTGATGCTAGCTGATCTCGAAGCTCCTTGATCCTCAATGTATACTCACTAATGCTTTGGTTTGGGCTTTTCTTCATGTTGTTGAGCTCGTTCTTGAGTTGCATCCTCAGAGACCGTGTTGAGGTAGCATACACCTTCTCCAATGCTTCCCAAACCTCCTTGGCTATTTCTAAGTTTTTCACATGACCAATCATAGTGTTAGAAATAACTTGTGAAATGAGGAACATCACCCTTCGATTCCTCTCTTCCCAATCAGCAAATTGTCTCCTTTGTGCCGGAGTAATGTTGGGATCTTGAAGGTCCACCGGTTATGGATCATCTCTAGTAACTAGACTCCATAAAACTTTACCTTTAAGGTAATTTGTTATTCTATACCTCCAAGACTGAAAATTATCTTTGTCTAACTTCTCAACTTGTTGTCCTAAATCAGCCATTGAAAACTTCCAAGATTGAAGTTTAGCGCAAAAATGTTGTGGCGCTTTTCCTTGACTTTACGAAGCTCCCCCTTGATTTGTAGCTTCTCCTTTGCTTCACTTCAGTTCCAATGCTTTGCCTCTTCAAACTCCAATGCTCTGATACCAATTGTTGGAGAATTCCTCTCCTATTCGCAACAGAAAGTGTAGAAGACCTTCTCAAGATCAAGACTTTTGCCAACAGCTAAACCTTCAAATGAAAACTGGTACCAATTGAAAAACGCAATGAGCTTGAAACTTTCTTCACTCAAAGTAGACACTTATCGCTCTCCAATTAACTATCAAACACTCAATTTGGAGCAGTTTTTGGTTGGAAATTCTTTGCCTCAAAATAGGCTACCTATCCACTCAGTTAAGCTAAAAACTAGACTTCACAAAAACCAAAATAACACACAGAGCATACAGAATTTGATAAAACTATTCTAGATATAGGAATTACTCAAGATAAGCTTTCCATGGAATGTTTAATCTCTAAAATTGGATACACATATTGAGAGATATGACTCTCACAAGTGGACTACCCAGAAATGGGTATGTGACTGGACATAGTCTATGAGAGTGAAGAGAACGAAATGACTCAAACCAAATGAACTAGCTAAAAAGGGACTACCACGCCTTCTTCCTCTATTCTTGAGTGTCCTCTCTTGCCTTTTTTATAGCCAAGTGACCAAAAACTCTCATGATGAGTTTGAGAGCTCTTCTCCATAATTCTTCCACTACTTTGGATAGCCACTCCTATTATAGTTCAGTTTTGGATTTGATTCTCTTTTGATTGATTCTCTTTTGGCCTCCACTACTTGCTGAAGTAAATGCTTCTTTCATTTTTCCTTCTATTTGAAGAAAATCCTTTTTGCAAAAATATATATGACCTTACTTCTTTATCTTTAATATTTAGCGATGTAACCTGATATGTTCTTACATCTTGGCTATACTTTTTGAGGTTGCTGATTGCCTTTACTATGATTGGTAGGTGGTTGTTTTTTCATAGGTTCTACTAGAGAGGAAGACTCAAGAATCTTTGGACTCTGTTTTGGTATCACGCCATTGATTGATGAAGTGAAAAGATCTATAATTAAACATTTTCCCTCCCACCCAAGATCATTGGGCCTTTGTTAGCTTTATAAATTGTTGATTTTTGGGCACTAACGTGTTTCCATATTGCAAAGAAAGTGCTTGATTGTAGGAGTTTTTCAAAAAAGAGATGTCAATGATGATAAATTACAAGCTAGTGTGGTGCACATGTAGGGCATAGAAAGCGTTTGACAAACTTCCTATTCAAGACAAGGTGTTGTAGAGAGATGGAGGACAAGAGACACTCTAGAAACTTTGAGTAAAAAATGTATCAAATTGGAATGCATGTATTACAAGATATACAAAAAATCTGCCTAATACAAATGCAAGTGGATGGACTATCTCCAAATGGTGTAACCTCACCTATGCTCTTAAAGCCTGTATTAACATAAGGAATGTCAAGAATGGTCAAGAGACGCATGATCAATCCGGGAAGGTGTTTGCAAGGAAGCTCTTGTCGGAACCTTCATGTGGATAGGGAAGCAAATGGGCATAAATAGAGTTCATGGAGGAGAGGCATTTGGTATGATAGATTCACTTCAGATACTATGTTAGAAGATCACACAGCATAACATACTTGAGGGCAATGGATTATGGATTTGCAAGTTGACAAGCAAGATGAATTTGGACCTTTTGCCCAACACGATCATGTGGTTGAGAATCAAAAGCAAGATTTTTGTTGCAAGTTTCAATGGGTCTCAAGAGGAGATTGGTCGAGAGCCATCATTTAGTAAGGAAAGTACACATTTTCCCCAGGAAGTATTTTGAACTACAAAAAAATACTAGTGATGATAGAGAAGTAATGGCTTATAATAAAGCATTCGAGCTAGTGGGTCTATTTCAAAAAGAGATTATAAATAAAAAAGGCAAAAGCTATTCATAATATAGCAAGTGTTGAATCAAAGTTTGATGCTATGTCTTTTACAGATAAGGATTCTGTACTAGATGAAAGTAAATTTAGATTCTTGGAGTTTCCAAGAAAATCTACATTCATGTAATCATCAGAATATGCTCAAGAAACTCATCCGTTGGGGGGCATTGGGGAGAATAAGGAATTTTTTTTTGGGGGAGCCCAGTTGGATATATGTGCACATGGGGCTGCTACAAAAAAAATGCCTCTCAAGAGGAGAAAAAAACAGTGGTGGGTGTTAGAGTATGAGGTGAGTCAGTGAGCAGGAAAACATGAATTTCCCTTCCCACTCTCTCTCTCTCTAGGACTACCTCTCACATCTCTCTCTCATCCCTCCTTCATGAGTAGCAACTAAGGATCATTGTCTTTTTGCAGAAGTCTTTCTTTTTGCTGTTAGATTTGCATATGCAAGTGAGAGGAGATAAGGAGAATCAAAGGAAGCGATGGAAGCTTCGGTTTCCTGTTGGGGGGATGTTTGTTTGTTTGTTTTTTGTGCAAGAGGCTAAGAGAAGGGGGAATTGAGCAGAGAGTTTGGTGGTTTTTTACGAGAGGAGCTACAAGAGTGGGAAAAGTTCTTATCGCGGGTGATAAAAGGAAGGAGGGAAATCTTCCTCATCTACCACAGGATACCTGAAGGATGTGGAGGGCACTCGGGCACCTGTAGGAGTTGGTGACATCTCACGTGCATCAAGGAAGTCTATGGGGGAATTTATTCCAAGGAAGGTGATGCACATATCTTGAAATGAGTCTCAAAAAAACAAAAAAGGTCCTAGTAATCAAAGAGGGGATCATCAGACAGCCAAGGAGAGATAGGCTGGGAGGAAAAAGAGACTTCATTTCATATTTCAAAAGCGAGCAACATCGGAAAGGGCATTTTTCTCGGGACTTCTAGAGAATGGTACAGGAATGCTGATAGGGATTTGTAGATGTGAAATGGAAAAAACAGGGAATGCACCTCACTGGATTAAGGAAGAAGATCACTTGAAGGACATAGGTGTCAGACTTCAGCGGTAGAAGGGTTCTTTTTTATGTTGTAAGGAGAAGGGACTAAGGGGGAGTGTCACGAGGAAGGAGATAAGGAAGAGAGCTCACACACACACTCTCACAATCAAATATTTCTCTGAATCTACTGAACCGAATGATTTGAGAATTTTCACACATAAATTAGAAAGTGATACCTTTTCAATTGATATTGAATAGCTCTATTTAAAGCTATGGAGAGAGAATAGAAACCCTTGTATGATGACTAATTCTAAGGAGTAGAGAATAGATATGGCACCAACCAATGATCAAACGAGTATATGTATTGCATCAAATCAACACTCTCATAATGTAAAAATGTTTTAGAGTCTTTATATAGACCCTGAAGGATTATCCATTCCTTTTCTTCATGAATTCAAATTTGAAAATGACTGGTTTTGTTTGTTGTTATTTAATGGATCTACTTTCCTATAGTCGAGGAAAAGTAAAGTGATCTAATCTTGATCTATGTTTGGTGGTTGATTGATTGATTGATTGATATAGTTACAAACACCTCTAAGTCATGACTTTTGAGCCTTTGATTTACCCTTTTAAAAGTGTAAAGCTCTAAGCTTTTACAAAAATAAATGATCACAAAAGATCTTTATGAAAATACAATGAAGAATGAATAGGGATGAAGAACATCTACAAGAGATATCTTGGGCACATTCCAAATGATGAGTTGATGAAGTAGAACAAATCCACCTCAAGCATAATGCAAGCTTGATGTTCCAATAGCTCCCCCTTAAGCTAAAGTATTCTTCATTCTCTAATAGGTTAAATACCTACCATAGATTTGAATCTACATAGCTTTATCCCATCAAGTTCCTTTGTCATCATGTTTGCTATTTCCTTCTCACTAGGAACAAATGAAATGCCACTTTCCTTTTTCGTATGCTTCTCTCTTACAAAGTGGTAATGAACCTCTTTGTGCTTTGTCCTTGCATGGAAAATTGGATTTGCAACTAGATGCATGGAACTTAGGTTATCTCCAAGTAAGTGAGGTTTTGAACTTACAAGTCCCAAATTGGAGTACAAACCCTTGAGCCATATTGCTTCTTGAGTTGCAATAGTTAGACCTCTATACTCTTCTTCAATTGAAGATAAATCAATTTTTGGTTGCTTCTTCGAACTCCAAGAAACTGATTTTGGACATGTAGGCTATACCATGCATTTGTGAGCATGCTTTGGCAACTAATCTTGCCTTGTACCTACAAAATTGATCCACCTGATGAAGCATTGACATGGATCTTCCACAAAAGATCCATATTGGGTGAACCTAACTTGCAATCCTTTCTCAGCTATTTGGCCTACACTTATTATGTTTTTTGTAATAGTGGGAACATAGAGTACCTTGCTCGAAACGTTTTTCCTGCCATTGGAAGCTTTGACATTACCAATCTCATGCACATTATCCTTTGTGTCATCCCCTATTTGTAGTTCATGTCTATGATTTGGACTTTCCAAATACGATAAGTGAGCTATGTTGCATGCAACAGATTTGAACATCTTGAATATATGTAGGATAAATGATCATCTCCTTTACTTTCCTTGTGTTTAGGCTCATCAAAAGCAATGATTTTGCATGTTATTGGTCTTTAGAATTATTATTGTAGTCCCTTCTCTTATAGCATCTATTGTTATTGTTGAAGTTGTTTCCACCTTTGCCTCTAGTGTTGCCATATCCACCTCTTCCACTTCCTTTCTAGGGCTTCCCATTGAACCAACAGTTTTGAGTGGTGTGGTTGTTCTTATCACAGATGGCACAAGGTTGAAGTTCTTGCCTTTGATTTTTTCATGCTTTGATCCTTTTTTCTTCCTTTTCCACTTGCTCTTGCCTTTAAAGTTGACTTGGGATGTCTCCTCTTCATCATCTTCCTTCTTCTTGCCTTTCATTTTCTTGTCCTTCTTATTTACATGTAGAGCACTAATTGAGTTACCTTGATAGGATTTACCTTCCTTTATGCTAGTTTTGACCTCTTAATTGAAGATTTGTCCAAGAAAAGGTGTTGAATTCTAGGGTTTGCTTATCCATGATGAGGTCATAGGATAAGCTGAAATACTTCCTTTGCTTTTCACCTTTAATCCCATTAAATAACTACCTCACGATAGCCACTTCTTCAATCAGCTTTCTAGTGGATGCTAATTGATCAAGAACCTCCATGATCTTTGTGAAAACCTATGTGATGGTTTGTTTTGGAGTCCTTCATCTAGTTGAACTCATTCCAAAGCTGATTCTTCCTTGCTTTTGTACTATTAGAAAAGAACGTCTCTAGGGCATCCCAAGTCTCTTGAGATGTCTTGCATCCTCTAATATGTGGTTATAGAAAATCAAAGATACATTTTAGTATGTATGGCCTTCCTTTATCATATCTTCCACACAAAAGTGTGAGCTTATCTATTTCTTCTTGAATAGGACCTCCTTTGGATCCTGAAATAGGCATTCCTTCATCACCTGATACAATCCCATAAATCCTTCTTCCTTGTCGATAAGCCTCCATTTACATTTTCCAAGCAGCATAATTGTGTCTATCAAGCTTCCCGATCATTGATGGAAAGCCATCTCCCATCTTAAAGTTGTTCTGATACCAATGAAAGAAGTTGGAGATGTTTGGAGAACATTGCAAGTAGGTTGTCAAGTGGTGAAGATGGTCGAACAAACGATCATAGAACCTGCCCTAGATCTTTGAATATGTAAATTATAACTTTTAGGCTTATGGTTAGTGCAATGAAACCCAATAATTACTTTGGAATATCAACAAGAAATAAGTTGATGCAAAATAGATAATTTGCTCCCTGACTAGCTCACAAAAACCTTCTAAATTTGGATGGAAGTTATGACTTCAAACACTCAGAGCAGCTAGCACATTTACTATTGGAAACATTAATCTTAAGGGAGTGTCCTACATAGGGATAACTTTCTATAATACATAAAATCCCTAATCTATATCAACTAATGAAGGAAAATAAGCTTAACACTGATTGGATGTCATCCTGATTTTTCAGAGTTGCGTAGAAGATGACCTTGAGATAGTAAAATGAAGCTTTGTTTGATTTACTAAACCAAATACTTGGAAATTTTGTACACTTCAATTAGACAAATGTATCTTTCTAATTCATGTTAAATCAATTTATTTGGAGCTCTATAGAGAGAACATCAACCTTTGCAAGATGACTGAGTCTGAGAAGGAAGTAGCAAAGAATAGATATGGCACCAAGCAATGATCAAAAGAGATGATGCATTGGATCAAATCAACAATCTCATAATGTATAAATATTTTACAGTCTCTATATAGACGTTCAATGATCTATCCACACATTTTCTTCATGAATTCAAATTCTAATATGAGTGGGGTTTTTTGTTCTGATTGAATGGATCTACTTTCCTATAATCTAGGAAAAGTAAAGTAATCTATTCTTTATCTAAATTTGGTGATTGATTGATTGAATGATTCATCAAGTCACAAGCACCTCTAACTCATGATTTTTGAGCCTTAAATTTACCCTCTTACAAGTGTAAAGCTCTATACTTTTACAAAAATACATGATCATAAAAGATCCTTATGAAACTACAATAGAAAATGAATATTGATTAAGAACCTCTTCAAGAGATATATTGGGCACATTCCAAATGATGGAGTCATGAAGTAGAACAAATCCACCTCAAAAGTAACGCAAGCTTGATGTTCCAATAGCTCCCCCTCAAGCTAAAGTATGCTTGAGTCTTCATTTTCTAAAAGGTTGAATATGTAACATAGATTTGAATTTGCATAGATTTATCCCATCAAGTAGCTTTCTCATCATGACTTCTATGTGCTTCTCAATAGAAACAAATGAAATGTCAATTTCGTTGCCCATAAGCTTCTCTCTTACAAAGTGGTAATGAACCTCTATGTGCTTTATAATTCATGGAAAACTAGATTTGCAGCTAGATGCATGGAACTTAGATTCTCTCCAAGTGAGGTTTGGAACTTACAAGTCCCAAATATTAGTAGAACTCCTTGATCCATATTGCTTCTTGATTTGGAGTAGTTAGACCTTTTTTATTCTGCTTCAAATGACGATAAAGCAATTGTTTGTTGCTTTTGTTGCTTCTTGGAAATCCAAGAAACCAATTTTGAACCTACAAATGCTAAATATCTAGAGGTACTTCTTCTATCATCATTTTCTCCAGCCCAATCTGGATCTAAATAGATTTTGATATCTAAATATAAAGATTAAGGAAGAAGATACCTTCATTAAGTGTTCCTTTGAGGTACTTGAGTACTCTCTTTGTAGCATCCATGTGTGGTCCTCTAGGTGAGTGTAGGAATGGATTAAGCACTACCACATTTGGTCTTGTGTGAGTAGCATATATCAAGCTATGAGCTAAGCCTTGATACTCTTTAGGATCATCAATCTACCAAGCTTCATAAACACTTAGTTTATGGTTTAATTCCAAAGGTGTACCTACAAGCTTGATGTTCTCCATTTCGCACTATGATCTAAATTAGGGCTTTTATGAATTATAGAAAGCTACATGTTCACTTATCCAACCATTTATAAATGCATTTTTCACATCAATTTGGAGGGTTCTCTAATTTCTTGCAATAGCTACACTTATCAATGTTCTATTTGTAGTCATTCTTTGCATTTAGTGATAATGTTTCCTCATAGTCTATACCATGTGTTTATGAGCATCCTTTTGGCAACTAATATTGCCTTGTACTTGCAAATTGATCCCTTTGAGTTATTTTTAAGTTTATACACCTATCTGCAACCAATTACCTTTTGATTGGATGACATTGGAACCAATTCCCAAGTATCCATCTCCTTCAAGGGATCTTTTTCTTCTTTCATAGGCTTTTGCCAATCAAGGGTTTTCCTTCTCCTCTTAATAGATTGAGGGTTCCTTTTAAACTTACTCATTTTCAAAGTAGATTGAATGCTTCGTAACAAATTTGGAATCATATGCATACCTTTCTGGTAGTCTTTTCTCCCTTTTTGATCTTCTATGTGCTTGCATGGAGCATTCTCCACACTCTCATAGTTTTTCTTTGCCTCTTGACTTACATAGCTTGTAATCCCTTTCTCTTTAATCTTTCTCATCATCTATATCACTTCTTGGATCCTAGACCTATGTATCATGCTTGCTTCCTAGTTGATGGAAATCAAAATCAAGATCATAATATGGTAGAGTTACTTTTTACTTATCTTCATCATATGAAGACCTCTGTTCTTCAAACACAGCATCTCTACTTGTAGTTAATTTCTTGGTTGGAGGATTTTAGAACGTGTAACCCATCTGGGTTGCATTATACCCAATAAACACTACCTTTGTTGCCCTTTCATCTAGCTTACATCTTATTTGTGGTGGTGCATGAACATAATATAAACAATTAAACACAACACAATGTTCAAGACTAGGTTTTCATCCATACCATGCTTCATAAGGAGGCATACCTTGGAGTGATTTGGATGGTAGTCCATTGACAAGGTAAACATCATTTGAAATAGCCTCTACCCATAGATTATGTGGCAAGCTCTTCTCTTCAAGCTTTGTTCTGGTTGATCCAACCAATGTCTTCTTTCTTCTCTCTGCAATCCCATTCAATTGAGGAGAGAACTTGCTAGTCACTTTTGTATTGATACCTTTAATGTGCAAGAATAATCAAACACTTTGGAGAAGTATTTTCCCCCTCCATTAGATCTAAGCTTCTTGAGTGATCTACCTATATGATTCTCCACATGTGCTAGATACTTTTTGAAGCAATCAAACACTTCATTCTTACTCTTGATAAAGTATAGAGTTGTCCATCTACTATGGTCATCACAAAATGAGACATAATACCTTGATCGTGCCAATGAAGGTTCTTCTCTTGGCCCCCATACATGTGTATGTACTAAGTCCAATAAACTATTGTGGATGTGGTTTATTTCTATCAAACTACTGCGTCATTTATGGAAAGCCATCTCCCATCTTGAAGCTGTGTTGATACCACTAAAAGAAGTTGGAGATGTTCGGAGAAGCTTGGAAGTAGGTTATCAAGTGGTGAAGATGATCCACCAAACCAAGATAAGACCTAGACTAACTCTTTGAATATGTAAATTAGAACAAGCACGCTTGTTGTTAGTGCAATAAAACCCAATAGGTACTTTGGAACATCAACAAGAACAAGTTGATGCAAACCAGATAACTTGAGCTTTACTAGCTCACAGAAACCTTCTAAATTTGGATGAAAGTTATGACATAGAACTCTAAGAGCAGCAAGCATAGTTACAATCGGAAAACTTCCTCTTAAGGGAGTGTCATACATAGGGTTAGCTTGCTATAATTCATGAAATCCCTAATTTACATCAACTAATGAAGGAGAAATAAGCTTAACACTCATTGGATGTCATCCTAATTTTTTAGGGCTATGCAAAAGATGACCCCGACAAATTCAAATGAAAATGTCTCTAAATCTATTGAACCAAAGATTTTGAATTATTTACACATAAATTTGACAATCATATCATTCCAATGAATGCTTAATCACTTGATTTGGAGCTCTGTAGAGAGAACACTAACTTCTACAAGATGACTGAGTCTAAGGAAGGAGTAGAGAATAGATGTGGCACCAGCCAATGATCAAAAGACTATATGTATTCATCAAACCACCCCTCTCATAGTTTAAACATGTTTTAGACTCTTTATAGATACTCTCAATGATCTACCTATGCCTTTTCTTCATGAAATTAAATTAAAAAATGAACAGATTTATTTGTTGTGATTGAATGGATCTACTTTCCTATAATCTAGGAAAAGTAAAGTGATGTAATCTTGATCTACTTTTGGTGGTTGATTGATTGAATTGATTGATCAAGTTACAACCACCTCTAAATCTTGATTTTTAAGCCTTCACTTTACCCTTTTACAAGTGTAATGCTCTAGGCGTTTCCAAAAAAAAAATGATCACACAATATCCATATGAAAATACAATAGAAAAGAATATTGATGAAGAACCTCTCCAAGAGATATCTTGGACATAGTCAAAATGATGTATTGATAAAGTAGAATAGATCCATCTCAAGCATAATGCAAGTTTGATACTCCAACATTTTTGATTATCTTTGGTTGGATTAATGATAAGTGTGATGGGTTACTCATTCTTCTTTTGTTACTGGTTATCTTGTTTTGATTGTTCAATTTAAATGGGATACTTTGTCAAATTTTTTTGAGGATTCTTTCACATCAACTTTGTAAGTTTGGATGCTTGGTGAGTAGGTTTGTGCTAATGATTCTATGTGTATGCTAGATGCATGGTTATGTGACAAGTGGTTCACATGATTTCTTCTCTAATGAGACATTTGTGGTTTGCGTTATGCACATGGATATGGAAGTGTGATCCTATTGTTGATCAATTATTGTTTCTAGTATCTTATTACATTGCTAGTCTCTTGGCTTGTCAACATGGTGTCTTCTCAGTTTGATGGCATAGACTTTCTAAGATTAAAATCTCATATGTTGCATACATTGGTTCATGCATGGTTACACAAGTATTTGAATAGAGATGGAAAGAGACCTCATGACATGCTCGACTGTGTGTGGATGGATATGGATGCATTGACTAGTGCAACTATGTGGTTTTAGCTTGTGAACTCTATATATGAGTATGTGATGTATGATAAGATAGTAGTGCGTTACGGCAAAGACCACAGGATATGTATGCGAGTCAAGTAACTCATGTGGTGTTGGGAAAGATGGATGGACACTCCAAGAAATGAGTAGGTAGTGCCGAATCCTGCTTTGAACCATCACCTTGTAGCTTTAGAGTTGTGTTGTGGGACCTATTAGATTTCCAAAGACACTATACAAGTGCCTATGTACTTTGGAAATGATGTGAGAAATGATTGAACCAAAATAGACTACTTCAAACTTGAAGAATTAATCAAAACCTTCTATTTTTGTTCACACACCTGGTGCTTGTTATGCTCAGTGCTTCTAGTACAGTAGGAATTAGAAAAATTCCTTTTAGAGGTATCAAATTAGCTTAGTAAGCTAATGATTCCAAGTAGAATCACTTAAAATGATGCACTATACACAGAGCAATCAACTTATCAATTGAATCATTACCCCTGCTTTTTTAGGACCTCTGTAGAGTTTGACTAGTGAGTGCTTTGATGCACTTTTCTCCAAATTTTCTGAATGGATTCTCTTCAAACTTTTTGAGAAATTTGATAACTTGGAGCTGATTCCAAAAAGCTATATAACATTGCAAATGGTAAAGTATTGACTGAGATATGAGTAGTACACATTGACTCTTATGAATGACTATGACAGAGAGATCATAGATGAGCAATGTAGATCTATTGTATTAGAACACAATGTTGTACAAAATCATAGGCATGATAATCATAGCCTAATGATGATAAGAAGTGTAGGTTACAATGTAGACCTCACTCTCTTACAATGTGGCAATGGAGAACTCGGGAATAGAGTCAGACATCTTGTGAATTTTTTGACATCTTTTATAGATGCGATGTTTGAATTTGAATTTGAATCCTCCATTGGCTCTCACTAAAAGTAGTCGTCCAATCTAGGAGATATTCCCTCAAATGAAGTCCTCAACATTCTAACTAAAAAGTCCACGAGTTTGGTAGTGATTACAAATATTGTTTGAAGTAAAAAAAATGACTTTTACACAAGGTAAAGGATAAAAACTTCCTAGCAATGGTTTCCATAGAGCTTCAATTGTTCATGAACTTCTAGCCAAATGTGTAGGCTTGAACTTTGCACCAACAGCTCTCCCTCAAGCGAAACATTTTGGCTTGGTCTTCTTCTTCAATCTTCATTAATGTCTTGCAATCCAGTCATAGACTTAAACCTACAAAGTTTTGTACCATCTAATGGTTTAGTCAACAAGTCTGCACATTGCATATTAGTTGATACATATGCCAATCGAATTTCCTTTCTCAATAACTTTTCTCTCACATAATGATAATGGACCTCTATATGCTTGGTCCTAGCATGATCAATAGGATTTGCTGCAAGATGTAATGAGCTTTTATTATCTCCAAAAATCATTGGAGATGTAGTATGCAAACCTAAATTTGTGTATAACAATCTATATCTTGATGTCAAGTCTGAGGTATAAGGAAAATATAACCCTTGATTTTGAGTGCCCTTAAGGTACTTCAAAATCCTTTTGGCAGCTTCAAAATGAGGTGCCCTAGGTTTGTGCATAAACTGACTTAGAACACTTACTCTATAAGCAATATCAATCCTTGTCAATGTAGCATAGTTCAAGCTTCCCACTATGCTTTGGTAACTTGCAATATTCTCAAGTACATCACCTTCATGAGCACTTAGTTTTTGGTTTACCTCTATTGGAGTACTTGCAACTTTGGCATCCTGCAAATGAAACTTCTTCAACATGTCTTGTATATACTTTCTCTAAGTAATATAAATTCTAGAGTTAGTATATACTAAATCAAGTCCAAGAAAGTATTTTAGTGATCCAAGGTCACTAATTTTGGACTCCTGCATCATCTGATTCTTGATCTGCTTGATGCCATTAGCATCATTACCTATGAGCATGATATCGTCAACATATCACATAGGTATATTACCTCTCAATTACTTCTCTTAATGAACAGAGAAGTATCTGCTTTATTCATGATAAAACCTTGATCCTAAAGATATGTAGTCAATCTATGGCTCCATGCCCTAGGTGCCTACCTCAATCCATAAAGAGCTTTGTTCAATCTACATACATATGTTACCTTCTTTGGATCCTCATAACCAAGAGGTGGAGACGTGTACACCTCCTCTGAAATCCAACCATTCAAGAATTATTTTTTACATCCAATTGATACATGTTCCAATTCTTTGATGCAGCCACACTTACCAATACCCTGATGGTTGGCATTTTGGCCACAGGTGAGAAGATTTCTTCATAATCAACTCCTTGGGTTTGTGCAAAACCCTAAGTCTAGCTTTGTACCTGCTTATTGATCCATCAGAATTCCTTTTGATCTTATAGATCCACCTAGAACTAATTACCTTCATAGACTCCTTCTTTGCTACTAGTTCCCAAGTATCATTCTCCTTGAGTGCTTCAATTTCCTCATCCATAGCTTCCTTCCATTCTGTCTTGGTCTTTGCCTCTTCATAAGATCATGGTTCTTCAAATGACAAGTATTTTGCAAGATAAACAGAGTGCTTAGTAACTAAGGAAGTGTCATACTCATATCTGATTGGCTTCTTGCTCTCCTTTTGTGATCTTCTGATTGCTTAATTGGATGATTCGGGTATATCCTCCAACTTCTTCATTTTGACTTTGCCTTTGGACTTCCATGCCTTGAACTCTTCTAGGTTGATGATGTCCTCATCATCTGATTTGATGTCTCCATTCTGAGTAGGCTCCTCCGTAGTGAGGCTTGGAAACTCCTCTTCCACGTCATAAGGTAGTTTTACTTTCCTGCATTCACTTTCAAACCAAGAGTCATGCTCATCAAAGACAACATCTCTATTGACCATGAATCCTTTTTTTGAAGGATTGTATAAAACCTGTATCCTTTTTTATTTAATTCATACCCTCTGAAGATGCACTTTTCTACCTTAGGTTCTATCTTATCTCTTATCTGAGAAGGGATATGCACATAAGCAACACATCCAAAGATCCTGCAATGATCAAGTGAAGGTCTTCTACCATTCCATGCTTCATATGGGGTCATCCCATCAAGAGATTTGGATGGCAACCTGTTTACAAGATGCATGGCAGTAGATACACTTTCTGCCCACAAGTAGTTAGGTAATTTTTTCTCATTAAAATTGACCTAGTTGTTTCAACAATTAATATATTTCTCCTTTTTACCACCCCATTTTGCTCAGGGGTATACCTTGTTGTAATTTCTCTCTTGATTCCTCTATCCTACAAGAATGCATCAAACTCATTTGAGAAGTACTCACCTCTTCCATTTGACCTTGTTTTGTTCTCAACAAGTGCAAGATACTTTTTGAAACAACTGAATACTTCATCTTTGCGCTTCATAAAGTACAATACAGTCCATCTACTGAAGTCATCAATGAAAGATACATAATACCTTGATCTAGAAATTGAGGGATCCTTATTTGGTCCCCATACATCTGTATGGACAAGCTCTAGGTAGTCCTCATGCATGTAGCCTTTCCTTGAGAAGGGTAACCTATGAGATTTTCCAAACTAAGAAGCACCACATTTATAGATCATGTGTTGCTTGGATACATTAGGTATCCCAAGTACACATTGATCTCTACATATTTGTTTTAAGGTTCTTTTACCAACATGCCCTAATCTCTTATGCCAAATTTCAAGCTCTTATAGTGTTTGATCTTCGTAGCTATAAAGTGCAATGTTCCTTGTATCCTCAAGTTCAAAAGTGAATAGTCTACCTGTCTTTTCTCCTTTGGAAATTCTCTTGAATCCATGTTGGGGATCCTCCACAAACGCTCCATATTGATTGAACCTGACGTGCAATCCCTTTTCCACAATCTATCCAACACTCATCAAATTCTTGGTAATGTTAGGTACATATAGAACCATGCTCAACAAATTCTTATTTCCATCAGAGGTTTTAACATTTCCTACTTTAATCATTGAGTGCTTGGTGTGATCACATGTTTGTACCTCATGCTTACCCTTTGGTTCCTCAAGATCAGAGAGGAGTGCTACATTGGCTACCACATGGTTTGAGCATCTTGAGTCAATGTAGAAGAGATGTTGATCATTCATACTTGGTTTTGAAGTCATATTCATAATCAGAAGAGAATCTTCTTGCTCCTCTGTGTAGTTGTTATAATCTTTCCTTGATTTGTAGCCTCCTTGGTAGTTTCTATTGTAGTTGTTGTTGTAGTTGTTATTGTATCCTTGATGATGGTTGAATCTTCCTCTTGATTGTGTATATCCACCTCTTTGATAACCTCTACCTCTCTGATTCTTGAAGTTCCTCCAACACTCATCTGTACTATGATTTGAAAATCCACAAATATTACATGGTGAGGAGTTATAAGGTCTCACCCTACCTTGCTTACCTCCTCTGCCCCTTCCTCTTGAGGTTCTACCTCTCCCTGCATAGTTCTCTTGGGAGGTAGCTCCTTCATCCTCAATCTTCTTGTTCTTCCCTTTCTCTTTGGACTTACTTTTATCAGTGTATAGGGCAGAAGAGCTATTACCTCTTGATGAATCTCCATTCTTGTTGAACTTGGCTTCATGGGTAAATAGTTGCCCCATGAGAGTTGTAAGGTCTGGAATCTGCATGTCCATGTACAAGTCCATGGTAGTTGTGAAGTTCTCCCATTTGTCATCAGCTTTAATACCATTGATTACTTGTCTTACTATCTGCTCCTCTTCAATTTCTTCTCCTATGCTTGCCAATTGATCAGCTACATCTTTGACTTTGGGCACATACTCTGAGATGCCTTGCTTGGGTTGTTTTCTTTGAGTGGTAAACTCAATCCACAATTGGTTCTTCCTAGCCCTTGTGTTGGAAGAGAAATATGAAGACAATGTTTCCCAAGTCTCTTGGGATGTCTTACAATTCCTAATATGCAGAAGAAGAAAATCAGAAATTGAGTTAAGTGAGTAAGACCTTGCTAATGCATCCTTGTCACACCATGTGTTGAGTCTTTCATGCTCCTCTCTTGTAGGTTGTCCTTTGCTTCTGAATATGGGCATCTCCTCATCTCCTAAGATGTATCCATAGAGGCTCCTTCCTTGCAAGTATGTCTTCACCCTCAAGGACCATGCTTGATAGTTGTTCGTGTCCAATTTATCAATGAAAGAAGGAAAATCATCTCCCATTTTACCTTAACTTTGCTTTGATACCACTCTTGGGAAAGATGGATGGACACTCCAAGAAATGAGTAGGTACTACCAAATCCTACTTTGTACCGGCCCCTTGTAGCTTCACAGTTGAGTTATGGGCCCTATTAGCTTTCCAAAGACACTATATAAGTGCCTATATACTTTGAAAATGATGTGAGAAATGATTGAACCAAAACAGACTACTTCCAAGTTGAGGAATTAATCAAAGCCTTCTATTTTTGTTCACACACCTACTGCTTGTTATGCTCAGTGCTTCCAGTACAATAGGAATTAGATAAATTCCTTTTAGAGGTATCAAATTAGCTTAGTAAGCTAATGATTCCAAGTGGAATCACTAAAAATGATGCACTATACACAGAGAAATCAACTTAGCAATTGAATCATTACCCCTCATTTTTTAGGACCTCTCCAGAGTTTGACCAATGAGTGCTTCAATGTGCTTTCTCCAAATATGCTAAATGGATTCTCTTCAAAATTTGTGAGCATGTAGAGAGTTTTTGGATTATTTCATGCCAGATGTTGATAAGGATATATCAATACATGTTGGTCTTGATGATGGTGCTTTGTATGCCTTGGATACAAGCATGACCAACATGCTTAGGTTATCCATTATAGCATAAGTTTTGTCAGCATTGAGGAGTTTGGTGTATGAGTTATTATGCTTGAGGTTAGACATTGCAACTGCTATTGGAGCATTTGCACTTGGATTTTTTAGATGTTTGATTATTAATAGAAGCATAGAGTGAGTGGGAGCACACTTTGCACATCAATACTTGCATAAGTCAAATGTGAGCTCAACTCTTGTCAATATGATTCTACTGCAACTTGAAGTTCATGGATACACCTTTTTTGAGGCAACGGGTGTAGGTTGATTGGTATGGGTTGAGATTCAAATTGTTCATGTACATTATGTATAGTCCTACATCACTATTTGTATATTTTTTTCACTTATGGTCATATCGACCTTTAAGTGGGAGTATCTTCAGGATGTAAGGGTCATGTAACCTCACCCCTATGTTCATATACATATATCTTTTATAGAGCATTGCCTCAAAAGAACATTACATGGGTTTTGAGGCTCCCATGCATGTGTGTGTATCGCTCCTCGCTTCTCTCTCCCTCCATCTCCTCCTTGCTCCTCTTGTTCAGCCCACCAAAGGCCTTTAGAAGTGAACCTCTTCATGAAAAAAAACCATATGATTCATGAAAAATTGTGTCTTTTGAACCATTATTAGATCAATTGTACTTCAATTATTCCTCCAATATAGTGCCACATTATAGAGCCTTGCATAAGACATTGGTTGTAATTTCCCATGCCCTAGAATGATACATTGTATGTGAGGATACATCATGTATAATACTTGGCTTTTAAACTCACATTTCCTTTCAATTGAACCTCACCCATAGGATACTTAAACTACAAGAGAAATGAAATTCTATGTTTCATCTGAACAACTTAGACAATGTCAAATATATGGTGATAAGTGAGGTCAGTGACTATCTACTTCAAATATTACAAGCCATTTATAAGATAATTAAGCTAGTTAAGGAATAGTAATTACATTACTTATAATGGAGTAATTGATTCAAGACAAATATGGCATATCCAAGGTCCAATCTTTGAATAGTCAAGCACTCCACTTCCATATCTATTTGGTGATGTTGATGTTTCATGATCTACTTCTCAATAAAATCAAGATCGACATAGTCCATGATTATTATGAGAGCACATGAAGGAGTGCATCTCTCAAGATCCACATTAGTATTATGTTAATCAAGTACAAGAATTCCATAAATCAACCCTCATACTCTCTACCTTCCAACCTAGTATAAGAAATAGAGAGGGGGAGACAACATCATCAAATGCAATATTTCCTATCTTTTGTCTTGTATGCCTCATTGGGCCAACAAAAAATCAAAAGAACGATGTAGGAAAATAAAAGAAGAAAAATCAATTCCTATTATCCATGACATAGGCATCCTCTCCGTCAAATAGCCCTTAAGCACATCACTCAAGACCCATAACGTTTTCATGTTTTTCAATAAATGTATCTACGTGTATGCATTCATAGGGACACCCTACAAGGCAGTCCATTAGACACTACTTGCCTAATCACCCATGCATTGTACTAAGTAGTTCCCCTATGACTACTCTAGTAGTCTATTCGCTTTTATTCTATTGTATCTTCCACAACATGACAACCATCCAATTGGATCCATATTATTCCTCTTTTTCCATCCACTGTTTATTTTCCTTTTTGAGGGGTCATGTCATTCTTGCACATCTTCACTTCACCAACATTTTCTTTTCTTTTAGCACGTTCAATTATTTTTCTTTTGAGGGCACACACATAAAACAGATCAAAAACATCAATTATAGTCTTTAAGAAGTTTCAATCTACATATTTAGCAGTTTTTATAGATGTCAACTACTTTACTACAATGCGAACATTCAGCACCTCACATACGTGCGTCAATCCCCACACTAGTCCCAGACTTCCATCATTACGTATGTCAAGGATGATAGAAAGCAATGATGGGTGAGTGTTGGAGGAGACTCAAAAAGTGTCTAGAAAGTCAAGGACAAATCTTTTTCAAAGGGCAAAGACTATTATCAAAGGGGATTATGTGCATGGAAGTGAAAGAGGAAGAGGTCTACCAATTTTTCCCATCTCAAAACACTTTTCAGAATAGGCTTTTTTGCAAATTATGCCTGAATTATTTGTAAAAATGCCGAATTATATTATAAAACCCTAGTTTTTCTAGATAATTGGGCCCAACTTGTAAAAGTCGAGTAGTACGAAAGCTTCATGGGCATGACTAGTATCTCCACACCTTTGAGCATTATTTTTAACGATAGGTTGGACATTACAATGTGTATAGAGTTCTTTCAAAATCTATAAAAGTGAAAGAGTTCTCATTTGTTAATCTTATAATGTGTGAGATTGGTCCCTCTTATAATCTTTGTACTCGTTTCTTGAGCAATAGAGAGCTTCTTGAAGCACTTGCCTCTTCTCTACTCATGACTGTCTATGTGCATGCATGTGTCGGTGCCTATGCATGTGCTTGATCTCCCTCTCGTTGGGATTCTTGAACTTCCATATTGCAGTGTGTACTCTCCATACCACTAATTGATTACTCTACAAATTTCAAGATTTCTATTGTTTGCAGATTGTTCTCTTGACATCAGTACATCGTTTGTGTGTGCAAGTCTACAATTTGAACAATAATCCTCTTGAATTTCAGCATAGAAATTTACCAACTAGACTGTCAATTTCTTTTAGCCATGAAAGTTATTATTTAGCAAGTATAGTAGGGAAACGAATTCAAAGGGGTGTTCTGGTGGGCGTGTTAATTGTAGTGTTCAATCCTTGCTACCACTTGAACAAGGCGATTGTTATAGTTTTAATAAGCCGTTGTTCTTCTGAAATAACAAAAAAACACTCTTAGAGTCCTCAAAAAATGAAATCTATGAGGAAGACATCGGACTTGTTGAGCATAAAGATACCTAGACTCCCAATTCTTTTTGCATCCAATGTTGTAGGGATTATTGGGAAGGTCTAGGAACATGGTACAAGGCAAGATACACTTTCTTAGGAAGTTTTTTTATCCAACAGTTTGAAGCTTTTTATTCGATTTTTCAGAATTATCGCCCTCATCAATAATATCGACTCCATTCTTAAACTGATTGACACTATCGCTTACCACTTGTTATGCTAAATATCCCTATGGTAGACCTCAGAATAAAATGCCTTGGCAAACTTACTTGCTTTCCCTTCAACTATTTGCACATAAGGCGTATCACTCGTAATAGCACCATTGTGAGTACCATGCTTAGTCGGACCACCACCAGACCCGATTTTTCCACGGTCATCATACAGTAGAGAAGCAAATGAAGGATGGAAAGTGTGAACCCCAAGCTTTTTCTTTTTTTTTTTTTGAAACAACAGGAAAGTAAATTAATGGAAGAATGTACAATATGTGCAACGGGCAAGAGCCACACACAGTTACATATTCAGAGCCATATCAATTCTCTGAGGCGAATACAAAGAGGATAGTGCTTTCTTTCAGCAAGAAGGTTTACAATTAGACAACAGATCACTTATGCTACCTATGGAACTAAGAGCATCCTGCATTTTTTGGATACAATTAGAAGAGGCTTTCCTTATTACAACAGGGAGGGATTTCAAGAAATTTTTTCTCCCTTTGCTGAAAACAACATTGTTCCTGCTCAGCCAAATCAGCCACAGTATGTGACCCCTCCAAATATTCCATAATAGCAAATCCATATTAGAGATTACTTTCCTGACTTTAGGGCCTATCCAAAGGCCCTAATGTATTATGAGCCATTGAAGGAATGAGTGTTTGATGGCATCAGGAAAATCCCACAAAGTTTTGAACCTATAAATCCACTGGTAGGCCGACCAGTTAATATTCCACTTATTGTTGAGCTTTGCAAGAATTTGTCTTATGGACCCCCTTTCTTTCTTGAAGTTCTTGAGAATATAGAGAGCAATTTCTTCAAGATTGATGTTCCCTCCAATTTCTCTTCAAGTAAGGACTTGTGGTAGGCCAGAACCTGCGAACAATGCACAGACATATCAGTGACATTGAAAAGTTCTTGATCAGTTAATACCTTGTCACCAGTCATCAAGATTTTCCAGGAACTAAATCCTGATTTGTGGCACTTATGCTCTCTAACGGAGAGAGAGCAAAGGTTCTTTTTAGAGATCCATCCAAGCCATGGAGGTTCCTGTACAACAAAAGCAAAGTTAGCATACATTTCTTCAAAAGGAACAAAGAATTTTTTTGCTCTGAACCAAGCTTTCCAGAAACTACAAACCAAGTGACTTCCCACAACAGTAAGGTTTTGGGGGGATACAACAATATCCCAGAGATTAATTTTAGACCAGGATTTATATTCACTGAGAAAGAATTTATGATTGTTTCTATGCATCAAAGTAGCCCAAACTTCAGAGGAACCTAAACTTCTAACTATTGACTTAGCAGCCAGGACATTTTTTTGGGCAAAAGATACCTAACCCTCCCTGAGATTTGGGTAAACAAGTATCCCAAGCTACTTTAACAACTTTTTTATGTTGAGAACTACCACCCCAGAGGAATCTGTTAGCCAAAGAAATAATCTGGTTGATCTGCTTTTTAGAGGGGGACCAACAAGCCAGAAAGTAAACAACTTTAGGCAAGACATAGTGATTGAGAATGAAGGTTCTATGGGGAAGGGAGCTGTTAGAATTATACCAAAACATCAGATGCTTTTTAAACCTCTCTACAACCCAATACCAGACCAGAGAAGACATCCATAAAGAAGATCCCCCACCTTGAGTAGCATCAGAGGAACTAAAGGACTTCCCAACGACGTTCGTGTCCAGCGCAGCAGGTTGCAGATTTCCGACAGAAGATCTATTAAAGAATCCATCATCGTCCCTAGTGATTGGGACAGGATGTTTGCCTCACGAATTATGCGTTCCCATTTGGGCCCATATCCAGTGCTGTGTAATTCTCCGTAGGCTTTCTTCTTCAAACGCAATCTTATTAGCAGCACGCATGATCTGCATCTGTTGTCAGTTGCAGAGCTGCTGACGGATACAAGAGTTGTACCTGTAGGGAGTGGAAGAGCGGACGCAATCCTGCAGCGTCAAGGACAATGCGTAGGGATATCCTGATTGTCAACTGGACACCGCATTTCATATTTCAGCATTCTTTTCGTACCTGTGAGGGTGGCAGCTGCTATAAAGCAGGTGACGTATACAGTTGCATGCATTATACATATCCGTGATGATGAGTCATGACGTCCTGTGAAGACCTATGAGCAGTCCATGCAGTTACGATCTTGGAGCTCTTTCTTACGAGTCCGTTTTTATGGAAGGGACTCCAAAGTCCCCAATGCGTAAGAGTGTCGTGATGGGCGATTACGCTCCTTTGAAAGCCGCATTTATATGCGCCATCAATCTTGTCGTGTGTGTAAGGATGACAGGTATACAACCGCTGATCTATAGAAATTCTAAAGAACCTGCACCTTCACAGCTGGCATACACAGAGAGAGAGAGGGGGAAGACTCATACACGTACCAAGAACAGACCTTTGATTATCATCAGTACCAAATATTAATACAAAACGGATCGGTTATGAGACCGTTGTGTCGCTTGCAATCAGGCATTTTCTCGTCTCTCGTTTCGTGTGAGGTGGTTTCCAACACGCCCCCCCCTTAACTCCATCAGTTTGCATGATCTATGTTATAACTTCTACATTGCCTAAGTGCCATCTGCAAAGTGTAAACTTATCTCTAGGTAGCGGTTTCGTGTAAGCAATGAGGTCAGTGGAAGTATAGCATATTTGATTGTGGGAAAGGAGGTGAGTGGAAGTGTAATAGACTTAAATTTGCTTTGCTTCAATCAACTCCCTAATGAAGTGACGTGTTAAAGCAATGTGCTTTATCTGTTTGGAGTGCTTGGGATTGCTCGGCAAAAAAACACAAGGTATATTATCATCACAAAACCTATAATTGGACTGGTTTGGAAGGTAGTGATTTCTGACATAAAGATTTCAACCACCTGCCTTCTTTTCAAACTCTGTTTCAGCCAAGGAGAGAGTGAACATTGGATTGCCAAGATGGTACTCCACCTACCAATGTAGACACAAATGCAGCAGTAGATCTACAGGAATCCATCCCCCCCAATCAGAATCAGCTCAACCAATCATTTCTAAACAGGATGGATGATGATGCTTGCATTTGTAAAAAATACAAGTAGCGGATGCAACGCTAGAGAGATTGTCAATGCAGAGTGCTGGAATTGTGCATGAAGCGAGATAAATAGCTCATATCAAAGCAAAGGACAAACCGCGTGCATGAAAGTAGATACCTGAATTTTCCATTAAGTGCGTGAAACTGAGGTATAAGGCTGGAATGATTGGAGGAAGTAGGTGTCAAGGAAGCATCGTTCAAAGTTAAACGTGTTAATACTGTGAGAGGGATGAGCATGGGCTTAATGGAGGAGACATCGAAAGATTGAAGGATATTGAAGGCGTCGCGGGTTCAACGAATGGTAAGAGTGCCAATTTCTTGGTTTCGTTCAACATGTAAGCCAAGATAAAAACGAGATCACCCAAATCGATAATGTTGAGAAGAGGAACTAACCTCATAATCAACATACAAAGCGACGATGATTAGTCCATGTGAACTATGACATGTAAATGTTGGACTTATAGAGAAGGTGGGAATATCCTTAAGAAAGCATAAGTGAGTTGAAGTTATTAAAACTACAAGCAAGGGGATTGTTTCAGCCCATATAGAGCATGCTGAAGTTTCCACACATAAGAGGGCTGTTCATTGAAGATGAAATAAGCAGGTTGGTTCCGATAGAGCTCATCAAGAAGTTCACCATGAAGAAAAATGGTTTGAATGTCTAGGTAGAGGATTTCAAGATCTTGTTGAATGGCTAATCTGAATAAAATACGGAGAGATGTGAAGCAGATCATCGGTGAAAATGTATAGAAGTAGTTGATAGCATAGATTTGAATGAACTCATGGAATTAAAGGGGTTTTATACCATGCAATTGAGCCACACCGGGTTACATTTTCTACATAAGAGCCACCTACATGAGATGGCTTTCCGATTGGGTGGTAGTGGAGTTAGAGTCCAAGTGTTGTTATGCATAAGTGCATGGTATTTATCTCCCATAGCTTTATTTCAATGAGAAGCATCATAACCAGATAGGGCTTCGGAACGAGAGAGGGGTTGATCATCAAGAGCATGAATCTCCTCCAAATGAAGACAATTTAGAGATGCTTCAATGTAAAGGGCATTGTACAATTTGCGAGAGAGAAAAAGTGAGGGAGAGGAGGCTCATCTTCTTGGAGTCTTCTGGTCTTCTTCAAAATCACTTGATTGTTCATGTGTATGCTCATTCCTCTTTGACAATGTTGGAAAGTCTTCCTCTAGCTCAAGGAGGTTTGATTTTCCTACAATCATCTTCAAACCAAGATTTTTTTTCATCAAACACAACATCTCTACTTACAATAAAACCTTTATTGCTTGGATTATATAGCCTATAACCTTTCTGATTAAGATCATAACCAATGAATATACATTTCTCTACCTTTGGATCTAATTTGCCTTTGATTTGTGAATATGCATTTCTCTACGTTTGGATCTAATTTGCATCTGATTTAAAGGGGAGCATATTAACTTTTTCAATTTAGAGATTAATGACAACGTCATAATCAGTGTGGATTCAACTTACATTGCACAATTGTTGAGATTAAGCCATGAAGGTATCACAACATCGGCAATGATAATGTGTAATGAGGAGATGGAAAGGATGTTTGACAAACCATGCTAAGGGGAATATAAGTACGCAAGGTTCTCAAATACATCACCCTACGAAATGGGACTCTGATCGGCCACTTTGGCAGTCAATGTGCAGAGTAAGCAATATGAAGTGTCGCAAACCCTTTAGTCCCTATTAGCATAAGCTAACAACCAAGGATTCAAGGTCCCCAAGTAGAGATCTTCTTCCACAAAATGAAGAAAGAAGTTCGATGAATCTATCATGCATCAAAGAAAGTGTAGTAGCTCGACGTCAACCTAGGTATCTTCTTCTCACCATTAATTTTGGCAGGACCACTACTGGCACCATGACAGGTGGAGAAGGTGAGAGAGGAAGACTTTCCACATGAAGTTGAGCACCAAGGAAAGATGAAAGCTCAAATTGTGGATTTGGAGGAGGGGTAGGCATCTAACAAAATGAGGATCAAAATTGTACAATTAGAAACTTTTCATTTGGTAGAAGAGGAAAGACTCCCACAGATGCAAGAACACGATAATTCAGCAACTTTCCAAGAAGAGGAGGCTCGAAGATGGCAAGAAGAGGAGATGGCAGCAACTAAGGTGGATCGATGATGAGTCATGGTAGAGGAAGAAATTTCATGACAATAAGCTAAAGTAGAAACTCAATAGGAGGAAGTACGGAGGCAAGAAGTGCTCTAGCAATGTAATTTTTCATAAAATTAACCTTTAACTTTTTACATAGAATGATTAAGTGTCTCACACTAGAAGATGGAAAAAAGGTATTTTCTAGCTCCCAACCTTTAATGATCATGTTAAAGATCCTTGGGGGACAAATTCTGATTGAGTCCAATTTCCTCTTTTAAATTCTTCTTCTTGTATATATCCTCGGCTCCTAAAAGAATACTCCAACAACTCACAAAGTACAGCTGATGTACCTAGGTTATTAGCCCTCTCCTTAGTGCACATGGAAAAATTAGAGGATATGCATAAAGATAATGTTGTAGAAATCGAGGGATTAAGAGTAGAAGTCATTCATCTTAAGCAGCAAAATGCATGAATTGCAAGATAGTTTGCCTGGTAGAGCCCCTATCTCAAATGAGCAGGTTACAACTATGCAAATGAATCTTGATAATCTAGAAGTATAGATTGAAGAAGATAAAGAGGAGTAGCAAATGTTAAAAGAATAGTTTTAGGTAGGCAAGATGAGATCTCAAAGGCAAGAACAAAAAAAGATTTATTATGAAACCAAGCGGTTGACCTAATGGCCAAAAAAGATAGTATGTCATCTTCAATTGTACCTCTAATAGATAACCTATAGAAGCCTCTAGAAAAATTAAATAGTATTATAGAATTAGAACTCTAGTTGAGGGATGATAAACAAGTCGTTACGGATAAAGCTTAGATTCTAATAGACAAAGCAGAGCATATCAGCAATCTTAAAAGAATTCAAATAGATATTTAGAAGTTAGCGGAATCAAAAGATATATAGATAGTGCACAAAGAAGAGAGTATTTCCGAATCAACCCTGTAGTTAGTAAAAGCAATGAAGGCCATCCAAGAGTTTTTGGAAACCATTTCCACTGAATTTGCAAAATTCAAAGTTGGGAAGCTGCTTTTAGGGCCACTTAGGGAACTCTAGAATGCTCTGCTAAAGATTTCTAGGCTTACTCTAGGAATTTCTACAAGCTCCTATCTACTTGTGTGAAAGGACCAAAATAAGGTAATGTGTATATAAGTCACTTGTTGACTCCTTTGTAAAGACTTTTCTCCATTTCAAAAGAGAACTAACTCAAATTATAAATATCATAACTCCTTCTTCTTGCTCTCTTATCTCCATTTATGTGTGTCGATGGTGTGTAATGTGTGCTTTGCTATGTTTTCTACTGTTTTCCCACCTTTCCCCACTATTTCCATGCATGTGTGAAGCATAGGGAGTCGTTAAGTGAAGGTATGTGATTCTTGACACTTGGTCTTTTTTGTATTAACTTTTAGGAGACTCAAATTGCATTCTTATCAAGAGCTTCAAAATAACCTACTATTGACCATATTTGGGTACAAGACCTAGGAGAAAACCTCAATTTAGTGTTCATTTTTGTACCAAGTATTGGGACACATACGTGTGTGTAGAAGACATCCTATGAGGTAGACATTATCCTTGCACACACTTATTTGACCTATTCATACATTAACCATCATGTGGGGCCACAAGAGTTTATGCACTTGGTCAGGCCATACTCTATATTTGATAATTTGACATGTGTGTGTGTCAAACCACCACTAGATATGCACTTGTTGGACATGTGAGAGCTACCTAGCCTCACTTGTGGTTAGTTGCATGGACTTCACACATACCCACAACTAGTCAGTATATCTCTTGATATAGCGATGAGTAAATAAAATAATAAAGAGGTTTTCAAGTCTCCATAAACACATTGCATCCATACGATTCCAAAACAAAGATATGTATATCAGTATAACATTGCATATATAAAATAAAATACATAGTGCATTGCATCTTGAGATGCCAAAAGGAATGTCTAATCCTAGAAAACCTATTAGGCTAAATGAAGTACAAATGAGAGAAAATACCCTATAGTAGAAAATAAAATTGTGTAAGGGATTCGAATCTGCATGAAAAACATATAATACACACACACACACACACACACACACACACATATATATATATATATATATATATATATATATATATGTGTGTGTGTGTGTGTGTGTGTGTGTATGTATGTATGTATGTATGTATGTATGAATGTATGCATGCATTTATGTATGTATGTATGTATGTATGTATGTATGTATTATGTATGTATGTATGTATTATGTATGTATGTATGTATGTATGTATGTATAAAGGTATGTATGTATGTGTATATATATATACATATATATATATATATATATATATATATATATATATATATATATATATATATATATATATATATATATATATATATATATATATGTGTGTGTGTGTGTGTGTGTGTGTGTGTGTGTGTGTGTGTGCATACATACACACACACAGACAGATTATCCCACATGATCCTCCCTTTCATGTTACCAAATCAATCAACACCTAAGTAAGCCCCCGTGTGTATCCATCTTGATCCTTTGTACAGGTTGGACGACCTGCAATGGCTACAACACCTAATATCTTAGGTTTGTAAATATGCATACTAGTATAAATCCTAAAACCAAAGTGTTTTAGGTTTTTAAGTATAGATACTAGTGTAAATCCTTAGATCCTAATTTCTTAAATATTTACATATATATACTATTATAAATCCTAGAACTCTAATTATTTACATATATGTGTATATACTATCATATATTTGAAGCCCATATTTTTTTAGGTTTCTATATATATATATACTAGTATAAAAATCCTAAAACTCTATTTCCTTTATGTATGTGTTTATGTATGTATGTATGTATGTATGTATGTATGTATGTATGTATGTATGTATGTATGTATGTATGTATGTATGTATGTATGTATGCATGCATGTATGCACATATGTATATAAGTATGTATGTATTGGTTATGTATGTGTGCATGTATTTATGTATGTATTCATGTACGTATGTATCTATGTATGTATGTATGTATGCATGTATCTAAGTATGTATGTAGCATGTGTGTACATATGTATGTGCATGTCCATATAAGTATATGTGTATGTATATATGTATTTATGTTTGTAAATAAGTAAATATATATGTATGCATATATGTTTGTGTATGTATGTAAATATGTATGTGTGTATCTGTGAATATATGTATTTATCCATAATTGTGTGTGTATATATATACCTAGAAAACTCTTTGGATCTCCATAAAATAACCCCTCTTCCTATTACAAGATAAATTATAAAATTCATGGTCAGTCCATTTTGGCTAACAAAGTGCACACATGCCATGAATGGTAGTCATTTGGCATGTGGGTGCAAAGGTCTCATCAAAATCAATGCCTCTTTCTAGACTTGCATGAAGAAGTGTATGTTTTTCAGCCCCATGGCTTTGTGCAAAAAGGGCATGAAAACCAGGTGTGCAAATTAAAGAAGGTGTTATATGGTTTAAAGCAAGCACCACGTGCTTGGTATGAGAAGATACATGCCTATATGGTTGCACATGGTTTTGAGAACAGTCCAACTAAAAGCACCTTATATGTTAAGCGTGCTAATGATGTGCTTCTGATCATTTTTGTCTATGTTGATGACATGCTGCTCACTGGTCCTATTGAGAAGCATATTGCTGATTTCAAGGCTGATTTGCATGCCTCATTTGAGATGTCTGATTTGGGGCATTTGCATCACTATTTGGGCATTCAATTTATACAAGTTGATGGTGGAATGGCTTTGTGTCAAATGAAATATATTGACACATTATTGCAGCATTTTGGCCTTGAAGAATGTAAGCCTATTGCCACTCCTATGGAGACAGGTTTACGATTGAGTCTTCATGATGCTGGAGATGCATTTGATGTTGTTCTCTATCAGCAGGCTGTTGGATGCTTGATTTACTTATGCATCACTTGGCCAGATATTAATCAGTTTGCTATCTCACAGATGAGCAGGTTTATGCATTGCCCAGTAGTCACGCATTGGAAGGTGGTTAAGTGCATCTTTCACTACTTGAGTGGTACTTGGCTACTTGGGTTGCTTTATCCCAAGGGGGGATCACTACCGCCAGATTTGCATGCTTTTTCTGACTCAGATTGGGCTGGTTGCTATGACACTCGTGTGTCCACCAGTGGTTTTTGCTTCATGCTTGGTAGCTCATGTATATCTTGGTTGAGCAAGAAGTAGCCTACTATGGCCACTTCCAGTTGTGAGGCTGAGTATAAGGCAGCTTTCAGAGCGACTATTGAGTGTGTGTGGCTCAGATGCCTTATAGTTGATTTGGGTGTTGGCCAGTCTTCTGCCACCACCATCTTCACTGACAGTCAGAGCGCATTGGCAGTTGCGAGGAACCCTGTGTTCCATGCTTGCACTAAGTACATTGAGGTGCATTATCACTATGTCAAGGAGAGGTTCTCTGCAGGGGAGATCAGCTTGGCATATGTGCCCACGCAGGAGAACATTGTAGACCTTTTCACGAAGGCTCTGCCTAGGGAGAAGTTTGAAGCTTTCCGCAAAGCTTTGGGCTTAATTCCTTTTGTGGAGTGATTTCCACATAGCTTGGCACTTCCTTATACATGAGTGCCAGCTCCTTGTTCACCGCATCACTCCCAGGGGGGATTTGTTTATATATTTAGGTAGTGATGTGTGTGAACACACTAGGACCACCGGGGCTGCACAAGGTGAACTATCTCACAAGAATTCATCAACAAAAATCAATTGCTCCTTAAAATCTTTGATCTTTGTTAAAAATTGTCCATAGAATCTCCTTCATTTATATGCTCACTCTACAACTCTTTTCAAACATAAGCAACATGAGCCTCATTTCTTGCTTGGTACAAAGTTGTAAGTGTATCCCGAGCATCCCTTTTTGTCTTTTAGGAGAAAATGTGAGGGATAATTTCATGTTTGACAGACAAATCCATCAATGCATATACTTGAGCATCTCTACCATCCCAATGAAGTTGTTGTGTAGTAGGTGTTGCAGGAACTCCATGACGAACAAGAATTTGGAGATCATCATCTTCAATGCTATTTGCATCACCTTCAATAACTATATTTGAAGGTGTAGTAGGATGTTTTTCAATGCCCTACACAATATTCTACAACCCTTTTGGTACCAATACATGTTGCATCATTTATGTTCACAATGGGTAATTAGTACCATCAAACTTATCCTCATCAACCAACATTCAAACAATGTTATTGCTTTCAGTCATGGCCAGTGACTAATTACCTTGATGTGGAAAATTGGATGTATCTCAAAAATTTGAACAAAAAGATCCTGTCAAGATCTACTAAACCTATAGCAGACTTCAAGGCACTTGTACTAGCAAACTAAAACCTATATATACATCTCGCACAAAAGGAAAATAATTTCGTATGAAATCACTATGACAGTGCATTTGGAGGTCAAAATGAGATCATATTAAGAGTTCACCCTTTTTAGTATGATCACCAATTTTCATGCAATTTTGAGATTGTGATAGGAGGGGTGTTGATGAACCCTAGATGAAGTGATGACCTACTCTGATACCAATTGTTGGAGTTCAAGGTCTACAAAAGCATACAAACAACACAAGGAAGAAAAAGAAGCTTAAAGCATAACACGATGTAGAATGTATTACCACATGAATGTACAAAGATAGGGGACCTATTAGGGTTATATGCATATATACAATTCGAGGGAAAAAACCCCCTAAAGAGGGAAAAAAGTAACCTAACAATTCTAAGTCTATTCACACACATCACTAACAAAAGATATTAACATACATACATATTAGTGAGCCTCTCTTAGTATAAATTAATTAGTTATGACACATATGGTTATGCATGCAATGGATGCAAAGTATCTAGCTAGATCAATATGAAAAGAGATAACATGTCTCCATCCAACCAACTCCACCATGGAAAGAGATAACACTTTCCCAAGGGTTTCTAAATAAACTCGAAGGGTGCTTCAAGTGAATTTGGACCTCAAAACCCATGTCTTTAACCATTTGCACCCATGATTATACATCATTCTCCCCTTCTTTGACATTTTTTTCCCTCAAAAATATGTGTAGGTATAATATGTGGAGTGTTTCCTTGTGCCCCATGGTCTACATTTAGCATGTTCATCTCTTTCTTTAGATTTTTTTCATGCAAACAGATAAGGGCTACCACCTTCCTCAATCTAAGAAGAAAAAAATCAAAATCCCTGCCTAAATCCCTTTACTTCAATCCAATTGAATGTGCATGCATGCCTTGTACCTATGGACGAGTGAAATGGGTGGACTTCTCTATTGTTCTTAACTTTATGGTTTGGCACTTTTATATACCTTGAGCTCCATAAAATTTTACATTCTTGTATAGTTTGTACGTTCTTGGACATGTATAACTTTTAGGAGTATGCAATAGAAATCCTATCTCTATCTTGAAAGGATTGGAAACTAGATTCATCTTCCACTTTCAACAAAAAGGAGAGGAATCTTTAGATGTTTTATACTTGAATTACTCTTTTATAGCCCCTTTCAAATTTAAATGTAGTTGCTAGGATTTAACAAAGAGCATGAACTTAACAAACTCGGCCTACTAAGTACTGCTTAAACATTTCAATAAAATGAGGGGAAAATACTATCTCCTTATTCCTTGGCAAGTTAGGTGAAGTTATATCAATCAATAGACATTTCTTGAATTTTAGTGTTCAAGCATTCTGAGTGATACATAATATATCCAACTTTGAAAGCTCATTTTTTTCTAAAATAGATACTTTTCTTGATCAACCTTGATTTTATTTAGATTATTCCTTGCATGGTTTAATCTTTGGGAAAAATCTTTGATCTTCGAGAGTTAGTTCCTTGATCTAAAGAATGTAATTACGTTTTTAGGAATTGGAATTACTTGGTAGACCACTATTCTAGGTCTTTAACCAAGTTCCTTATTCATCTTAGCTTAATAGGTTCTTTTAAAAAGAATTAGTACAAAATATCTTGGAACAACTTTGGTTTATACCCAAGATAATCATGTATACTAACTTCAAAGGTAATCAAATCTTTGCAAAGTGGAGCAAACCATTTCTCTTATTTAAAAAATTCCTTCAAATCCTCAAACTAATTGAGGAACAATATTTGTCAACCCATCAAGATACCTTCTTGCCAAATCTTATATCTATTCAATGGAGTTGAATGTTTCAAGTTTTATTTTCTTTAAGTTCCAAAGTCTTGCAAGAAAAGATACCTCTTTCTTAGCATCATATCCCAGACCCTTAAGAGAACTTAATGACCATTCTTGAATCACTTATTCTCATCATCCGAAAATTCAAAGAATGATATCATTAAAGACTTGAATATGCTTGACTCTAAGCAAGTTCCTTTCTCCTAAAATTTTTATCCTCATCTTTTTCATATCTACTACAAGAAAGCATCTTAGTAAGAAGATAAAGGATCACCTTTTTCTGAGGTAAACGTCAACCTTATTTCGTTTACCTTCTTGTAAATACAACCAAATGTATTTATATGGTTCAAGTAGGTAAATATTTATATGGTTCAAGTAGGTAAATCATTTTTTCCTCTTTGTGAACATAATAAATTACTCCTAGTGTCCTTATCTTTAAGGCTTACCCAAGTTTCCTATTGGATCTTGAGTCTACTTAGTCTCTCACCCATTGTCAACCAGTGAGTTTTTTTTTTCTAATCCGTAGAGCTACACCCTTTATTTTTCCACCTTATTTTTCCTCTCAATGCTCTCTCATTATTTTTTATGATCTTCAATTCATCTTTAAATTCCTTTGCACCATAAAGAAAAGACAAAAAACTAAGGAATGTAAATCCCATGCCATTTAATCTTATAAAGATTTCTTCAATCAACCATTAAACTTTTCTTGGCATAATATATCAAATCATTAAAGGTTTGGTATCTATGACCAATCTAGGTCATTTGATTTTTCCTAAATTCCTCTAAATCATATTGAGATAAGACCAATTCTTTTCTCCTTTAAATCGCTTATTCATTGTTAATACTTACCCATGTGATCTACTTGGGATCTTTAACTCATGTCTTCATGATTTTTGATCTTGCTTAAGTCTTTTACATTCTAATAATATTCTGAGAACCTTTTCTAGGGATAAACAACTATTTGTCATCCCCCTGACTCAAGCAATTTTCATGCTTACTCTCCATCTTATGCATTCTCAAGTAGCTTACTATGGATATGCTTCAAATTGTTGGCCAGATTACCTTTGGTTACCTCCAAGGAATTCTTCAATGAATTCCCTTCTTACACCATATCTGGTTCTTTCTTTGATTTGAGTTTCTTTTTTAAACACAAGGTATTTGAAATAATTTCAGATGTACTCCTTAACTTTCATTATAGGACTATGGAATGTATCTTTCACTTAGAATTATCATATTGATAATACTTTCTTCCCCCTTTAAAGAGTTTTCATCCTTGAAAATTACAACCTTTTAAGAAATCAATGCTTATTCAATTTCCGAATTATGAAGCCAATTGGAGCTCAATCTTATTTTCTTTCAAGTTTACCAAGAAAAAATTCATTGAATGTCCTTTAGTTCAAGACTCCATTATCTTTTAATATGGTGTCGCATACCACTGAATCCACTTTAGTGATAGTGTAAACCTAGATGTCCCATACCATTTGGTTTACACTCTCACCTTATTGTAGACAATTTTAGCTCTTATTGTGGGATTTCTTATTGAGAAAACTTTGTTCATCTTAGTACAATCAAAGTCTTTGTAAGTTACATCCTTAACAAGTCCTCATTTGTTCTTGTAAATAATTTGAATATTGAGCCTTCATTGAGCTATTTCTTTGATTAAATGCAATCAAAGGTATCTATGTTTATGTCATTTGACAATGGAGTTAGTATTCTTTTACTAGATTATTTGTTGGCATAAATGTGCATCTATTTCAAAGGATATAGTCATGTGACAATCAGAAGCTTAGCCAAATATTCATATCTTTAACCATATTGGTAAATTGCTTTTATTCATAGAGCATATTTTGAAGTGGTGGAATTTAGAGTTTCTTTCAACCCTTAATTATTTTTCTTATAAAGATATGTATTAATGAGTTTATAACTCTTTACTCTATAAGCAATTTTCTTTCTAAGCTCCAAATGGACCATCCTTCTTGTAAAAAAGGAGAACATTATTAGGGAAGAAATAAGTTTTCTCAAAAGGATGAAATGGTTCAACCATTTCTTGCATCAGTTTGTCACTTTATGACATTTTCTTCCCCCATTCGTGTGATCATTGCCCTCAATGGTTAGTTGTTGAAATTCTTAAGGAGTTTGAATTTCATGACATATTTTATGATTATGAAAGGTTTCACCCATCACTATGTCTAGGGTCTCATATACTCTTTAATCTCTCTTTTGGATGTCTTTCAGTACAAATACTTATTATCACTTATGGTTAATAAGGAGAGAAACATTTGCGTGCTTGTAGCTTAACTCCTTGGCCTGGTTAATCAGGCATGCCATAGGTTTTATGGAGCTTGAGGATTCATAAATAGGATTTGAAGCTTAAGGTTTTTCACTTTTCTTAAGATGTGTTGGCTTTTGGATCAATCCAACATATAAAAATCATAGAAATACAATGGTTATTGAGTCACATCCCATCAACATACTGTTAAACCTTTATGCCTTTTGGATTCATGTCAAGAAATTAATTTTTAAGCTTAAACTTTAATGAACTTAATCTATCTTTTTTCCTATAAACCCATGAATATTTACTACAGTTATGCATACTTAATGTATGCAAATAACACATAATGTTTATTTTAAGGATGCTTAGTATGCATAAGGTTCAAAAATTGAACCCCTCCTTAAAGCATCCATGGAATTTAAACTTGAAATTCCATTTTATGCATGAATCTATAAGCTCATGATTTCCATATGCCATGCTTTGTGAAAATTTGATGTTCATTCTCTAACAACCTTCATGTCATGAATCCATTCCCTGCTAAAACATCTTATTCTATTTGTGTATGCCTTAAATGCATCACTTTAGATGAATAAATTCATGCACTTTTGGTGTGCATATGGATCTTGCCTACTCTATTTAAAATGCATTCTTTCATACATTACTATAGCATGGAAAAGAACACAAACATAGATGGGCAATTTAGAAGTCATACTTACCTCCATCAAAGCTATTTCCATCATTTGTTTGATTGAATGACAAGCCCTGTCCACTTGGGAATTTCGAACTTGAAGTTGAAAAGTTCAAGTCACTTTCCCTTGCCAAATTTTCTTTTTCCTCCCTTGGGAAATTTGCAAATTTACTTGTGTGCCCAAGTATGCATCTATCTTTAAAATTTTAGGGATGTATAGATGCATACTTACACTATCTATCATTAAAAAATATAGTTCTCTTCTATAATATAGGTAATCTTAACCATGATACATGATAAATGACGTATCAAATTGCTCATGCCTAATGATTGAATCAAAACATATTACTTAACTTCAAGTCTTCAAGAAAACCTTCTATTTTTGACAATACACCTACTGCATCTTTTGCTCAGTATGACCAACACAGTAGGAATTGGAAAAATTCCTTTTAGAGGTATCTAATTAGCTTAGTAAGCTAATGATTTCAAGTGAAATCACTTAAAAAGATTAACTATGCTAAGAGAAATTAATTTAGCAAGTAAACCTTTACCCTCGATTTTTTAGGACTGATGCAGACTTCGACCAGTGATCACTTCGACACACTTTTCTTTGAAATTTCTGAATAGAAATCCTTCAAATTTTGATAGCATGTAGAAGACTTTGAGTTGCTTCCATCAAGCTATAGATCTTTGAATTTTGTGGAGAAAAGTGAGATATGAGCTGCACAAGTTGACTGACTGATAAAGACTATGACACGGAACTCAGAAATGAACTATGTAAATGTAATGTATTAATGAACAATGTTGTACAATGCCATAGGCATGAAGATCATTGCCTAATGGTAGAGAAGGTTGTGGGCTACAGTGTAGGCCTCACACACACACTCAGAAAGTACAATGAATAGCTCAGGATTGATGATTCTTCTTTCGTGACTTTTTCCTTAGAAGTTTATATAGATGTTCACTTCCAATTTGAATTTGAATTCAAATTTTGGCTTTCTCTAGAAAAGGTGATCCTCCATTATAGGAGATATTCCATCAATCAACTCCTAAGTTTTCACGAGTTCTTCTTGGTAGGTGTTTACAAAGATTCCAAGTCAAATATGACTTTTACACAAGGATAAAATGGTAAGTATCTACTAGCATTGGTTCACATGTAGCTTCATATGTGTAGTGACTTCAAGCCAAATGTGTAGGCTTGTAAGTTGCACCAACAGCTCCCCCTCAAGACAAAAAATTTTGGCTTGGTCTTCATTCTTTAGTGTTCATGTATATCCTACAATCCAATCATTGTTTTGAACCTGCAAAGCTTGGTTCCATCCAATGCTTTAGTTAACAGATCTGCACACAACATGTTGGTTGATACATATGTTAGTTGAATGTCCTTGCTTAATAGCTTCTCTCTCATAATGGTAGTGGACCTCAATATGCTTGGTCCTGGCATGATAAATAGGATTAGCTACTGAGCTTGTATTATCTCCAAAGATCAATGGTGAGTGTTGAAGAATCACCCACGAATTTGACATACAGACAAAGAAAGATAAAGAGAAGCGGAATCAAAATGTTCAGAAAATCAAAAGTCTTAGTGAAGGGACAAATTCACGACCGTTATGTACAGCGCAGAATCTTGCAGAATCAGAGTTTGATAGAGTTCGTTACACTGAATCAACTGTATATAAAGAGAGAACGTGCATAAGAATAATATAGGAAGCGTGCAAACAAGAACGTGCATGAGTAGAGCGCGCAGTTTAAATAGAGCACATATAGAGGTCAGAAGGAGGTGAGAAGAGAAGTTTTTTAGAAGACGCCAGAGATCGCGTATGTAAAGATGAATAACAGAAACCTGAAATGTTAGGTATTCATTTGAGAGAGATGGTAAGAAGAAACTACTCAGTGTAGGAAAGTTTCTATAGCTTGAGCAAGAAGAGGCCAAGTTAGTTTGTACACATCTTCTCTAATAGAAAACACATGTTCATGTGGAAGTTTGCGCGCACTGTTCGTATGTGAAGAACTCTGAGTATTTTCATGTTACGGTACAAAGTTAGTTAACAGTTTTAGTTCGTTCAGTAAAAGTGTTTCGCGGTATTTTTCTCTATAAACGTATTTTTCGGTAAGTTACAAATTTCTCACCAAACGAGTTTTCTGGTAGAACAACGAAGTATATCTTGCAGAATAAATTAAAGTTTTGTATGAGAGATAGCTTATCTTATAGCTAGACATCTCTACTATCAGTTCATCAAAGATTTCAGTAAAATGGATATGTACACATAGTACATAGTCTGACCGAAAAGAGACATTCTAAACTGGAGAAGTTTTTTCTTAAACTTCAGAAAGTGTTCACTAAGTAAAGGAAGTTCATGCATCACTTCCTTACTTCATGTATATTCACTTGAAGTAATTACAACCAGAATAGGAGCTGATTCTGGTAAGATTCCAGTATAATTACAATGATAGTTTGGTGACAGTCCGGTGAAGTTCCAGTGAATTTTTCAGTAAATTCAAAATGCAGTCTTGTATGTTTGAGTAACAGTAACCTTGCTAAGTTACTGCTGATTATAGAGGTGTTCTAATTTTTACTCTAGCTTAGCTCTCTTCGGTGGCGTAGAAAATTCCGCAGGCTTGACAAGGTTCAAGTCTTTGCCGCATCGACCATAACAAGTGGTATCTGTGCTATAATGCCAAAAGTGGTATCGTAGCCAAAGTATTAACATCAATGGTATCAGAGCGTGTTAATCACCAACAATGAGGTAGTATACAAACCCAATTATGTATACAATAACTTGATCCATATGGCTTCTTGGGTAGCATTGGCCAATCCTCTATACTTTGCCTCTGTAGAAGATAAAGCAACAGTAGGTTGCTTCTTTGAAGACAAGATATTGGTTTATCACCTGCAAATGAAATGTATCCAGAAGTGCTCCTCCTATCATCCTTACATCCTGCCCAATCTGCATCTGAATAGATCTTAATGTCCAAGTTTGATGTGTAAGGAAAATACAAACCATGATGTTGAGTGCCTTTGAGATACTTTAGAATTCTTTTGGCAGCTTCTAAGCGAGGTACCCTTGGTTTGTGCATGAACTGACTTAGCACACTAACTCCATATGCAATGTCTATCCTTGTTAAGGTAGCATAGTTCAAGCTTCCCACTATGCTTTGGTAACCTGTAATATCATCAATTTCATCACCTTCATGGGCACTTAGTTTTAGGTTTACCTCCATTGGAGTACTTGCAACTTTGGCATCTTGCAAATGAAACTTCTTCAACATATCTTGTATGTACTTTTTCTGAGTAACGTAGATTCCAGAGTTAGTATAAACTAACTCAAGTCCAAGAAAGTACTTTAGTAAACCAAGATCACTGGTCTTGAACTCCTTCATCATGTGGTTCTTGATTTGTATGATTCCATTGACATCATTACCTGTAAGTATGATATCATCAACATAAACACATAGGTATATTACCTCTGAATTACTTCTCTTAATGAATAGACCTTGCTCATGAAAAAACCTTGATCTTGAAGATATGTGGTCAAACTGTGGTTCCATGCCCTAGGTGCATGCTTCAATCCATAAAGAGCCTTTTTTAACTTGCATACATGTGTTACCTTATTAGGATCCTCATAACCAGGAGGTTGTGACATGTATACCTCCTCTGAAATCCATCCATTTAAAAAAGCATTTTTTACATCTAGCTGATACATGTTCCAATTCTTAGATGCAACCACACTTACCAATACCCTGATGGTTGGCATCTTGCCCACAGGTGAGAATGTTTCTTCATAGTCAATGCCTTAGGTTTGTGCAAAACCCTTGGACACCAATTTGGCTTTGTATCTGCTAACTGTCCCATAAGAATTTCTTTTGGTTTTATAGATCCATCTAGATCCAATTACCTTCATAGCCTCTTTCTTTGGTACTAGTTCCCATGTGTCACTTTCCTTGAGTGCTTCAATCTCCTCATCCATAGCTTCCTTCCATTCTGTCTTGGTCATGGCTTCTTCATATGATCATGATTCTTCAATTGACAAGTCTTTGGCAAGATAAATAGAATGTTTAGTGACAAGAGAGGTGTCATACCCATATCTCATAGGTTTTTTGCTCTCCCATTGTGATCTTCTGATTGATTGATTTGAAGATTCAGGTATGTCTTCAAGTTTCTTCATCTTGAGTTTGCCTTTGGACTTCCATGCCTTGAATTCTTCAAGATTGATAATGTCTTCATCATATAAATTCGTGTCTTCATTTTGAGTAGGTTCCTCCTTAGCAAGACTTGGAAACTCCTCCTCCAAGTCATAGGGTAGTTTAATCTTCTTGCATTCATTCTCATACCAAGAATCATTTTCATCAAAGACAACATCTCTACTAACCATGAATCCCTTATTTGAAGGGTTGTAGAACCTGTACTCCTTCTGATTTAAATGATATCCAATAAAGATACGCTTCTCAGCCTTAGGGTCTGGCTTACCTCTTATTTGAGAAGCAATGTGTACATATGCTACACATCCAAATATCCTGCAATGATCAAGTGAGGGTCTCTTACCGTGCCATGCTTCATAAGGGGTCATCCCATCAAGAGATTTAGATGGCAACCTATTTATGAGGTAAGTGGCAGTAGATACACTCTCTACTCATAAGTAGTTAGGTGATTTCTTTTCATTCAACATTGACCTAGCTGTTTCAACAATCAATCTATTTCTTCTCTTAGCTTCCCCATTCTGTTCAGGAGTATACCTTGTGGCGATTTCTCTCTTGATTCCTCTATCATGCAAGAATGCTTCAAACTCATTGGAGAAGTACTCACCTCCTCCATCTGACCTTAGTCTCTTTAGGTTTCTTCCTGTTTGATTCTCAACAAGTGCAAGATATTTTTTAAAACAATTGAACACTTCATCTTTGTGCTTCATAAAGTACAATACAGTCCACCTGCTATAATCATCAATAAAAGATACATAGTACCTTGATCCTGAGATTGAGGGCTCTTTGCTTGGTCCCCATACATCTGTATGAACAAGCTCTAGGTAGTCCTCATGCATGTAGCCATTCCTTGAGAATGGTAACCTGTGAGACTTTCCAAACTGACAAGCACCACACTTGTAGATAAAATGTTGCTTGGATACATTAGGTATCCCAAGAACACATTGGTCCCTGCATATTTGCTTCAAGGTTCTTTCACCTACATGCCCTAATCTTTTATGCCAAATCTCAAGCTCTGGAAGTCTTTGATCTCTGTAATTGTAGAGTGCAATATTCTTTGTATCTTCTAGCTCAAAAGTGAAAAGTCTAGTTGATTTTTCTCCTGAAGCTATTCTCTTGAACCCATGCTTGGGATCCTCCACAAATGCTCCATATTGGTTGAACCTGACCTGCAAACCTTTTTCCACAATCTGTCCAACACTTATTAAATTTTTGGTAATGGTTGGTACATATAGTACCCTACTCAACAAGTTTTGACTCCCATAAGAAGTCTTAACATTTCCAACTTTTCTTACTAAGTGCTTGGTGTCATCACCTGTTTGTACTTGATGCTTTCCTCTTGGTTCTTCAAGGTCAGAGAGAAGAGCTACATTGCGTGCCACATGATTTGAGCAACCTGAGTCAATGTAGAAGAGATGGTCATCATTTGTACCTGGTTTTGAAGTCATGTTCATGATCAGAAGAGAATCATCTTGTTCTTCTGTGTAGTTGTTGTAATCCTTTATGGACTTGTATCCTCCTTGGTAGTTGCCATTGTAGTTGTTGTTGTCGTTGTTGTTGTACCCTTGATGATGGTTGAATCTGCCTCTTGACTGTGAGTATCCACCTCTTTGATATCCTTTACCTCTCTGATTCTTGTAGTTCCTGAAACACTCATCTGTAGTATGATTTGATAAACCACAAATGTTGCATGGTGAGGAGTTATAAGGTCTCCCCCTACCTTTCTTACCTCCTCTGCCCCTTCCTCTTGATGATCTACCTCTCCCTGCATAGTTGGCTTGGGAAGTAGTGCCTTCATCCTCTCCTTTCTTGTTCTTGCCTTTATCTTTAGACTTACTTTTATCAGTGTATAGGGCAGAAGAGCTATTACCTTTGGATGACTCTCCATTCTTGTTGAGCTTGGCTTCATGAGTGAACAATTGCCCCATGAGAGTGGTAAGATTTGGAGTTTGCATGTCCATGTATAGGTCCATGGCTCAATTTGTACTCAGAGGATATCTTTTATCTCTTTAATGGCCTCTTCGTTATGATTTTGTAGTCATGCCAAAACACTTTACCTTGCAATATCTGTGGACTAACCAATCACATCACAGAACAATGCTTGAAGAACACAAGGAATCAGAGAGGAAGATGCTTCCATAGAGGAGGCTATGGACAATCCAAAGGCAGGTTCAACAATGGAGGAAGTAATTATCATCACAACTACAATCAAGGCTACAACAACAACAACTACCAAGGAGGATTTAGGAGTAGAAGAGATTATAACAACTACACAGAAGACCAAGAGGATTCATTACTGATCATGAACATGAAATCCAAGCAAGGTAAAGATGATGAGCATCTTTTCTATATTGATTCTGGTTGTTCCCATCACGTGGCTGGAAATGTAGCACTGCTATCTGATCTTAAAGAACCTAAAGGAAAGCATGAAATGTAGATAGGTGATGCCACTAGACACTCTATTAAGAAAATTGGAAATGTCAAGGCTTCTGATGGTAACATGAACCTTTTGAATAAGGTTTTATATGTGTGAACCATAACAAAAAACCTAATCAGTGTTGGGAAGATTGTTGAAAAAGGCTTCCAAGTCAGATTCACAAGGCATGGAGCATATGTGGAAGACCTTTAGATCCTTGCTTAATATGAAATTCAGCATCTTAAACCTCCAAGGCTAATAATTTTCTTATCAATCTTCTCAATAGCATTGGAGTTATCAACCATGATAAATTAGGTGTGTTTTACCTCTATAGAATTCATAGATAGCTTCACTCCTTTGATGGTGAGCACTCCTCTAGATACTCCCCTTTGATGTAGCCTTCAAGTACTTCACCTTGTTTTCTTGCTTCAATTCAAGTCTTCTGGAAATTAGTTTGATTTTTTCAAGCTCCTTTGATACCATTGACTGAAAATTTCTCCTCCAAATGGACAACAAGAAGCTTGGACCCAACCCAATACCTAGTTTCACTCAGAATAGTACTCCTTACAACTCCTATAACTCCAAATCCCCGAACCCAATTGAAACCCTTTCAGCCACTTAGAATAGAGACTAAGAGCTTTCAAATGAGCTACAAATCACTAGAAGTCGACAACTATTGACTAATCAACTCAGTCTCGGAAGATAGATTAGTTTTCCTTTCAGGTTTTGAGATAGATTAGTAGAGAAAGAAACAGATATAAATTCCTTTATAAGATTTCCAACAAGTATAAGAACCCAAAAAATGGAGCTTCTTAGAGAGAGAAAATGAAGTCCTAATAGGCTACTATAGAAATTCAACACCCTTTGGAAAGAGTAGGAGAGATATACAAGAGAATATGAACTCCTATGATAGAAAATATGGCACATTTATAAGTAGCACTGGATTTCCTACTATCCACATACCCTTAGAATGAGCTTGGAGGGTGGATAGCTATGAGATCCTTCCATGTCTCTTCATATATCATCCATGACTCTTCACATGACCTCCTTGTATCGTCAACTACCTCATTACTTTGTCTTTTCATTAGAATTTCTTTTGGTCGTTCAATGCATCCTCTTGGATGTTGTTGGACCTTCAAACATGTGATTTGACTTTCTTAAGGTTCAAAAGCCTTCAAATGAAGTTATTTAGTGAAAAACATATGCTTGAGCTTTCCCTAGAAAACACATAACTTTTAACACATCTTGGAATTACCTACTCAAGCTAAGAAAGTGTCCTTGTTTTTAGATGGACTCTTAAGTGGAAAGCTTAGGTCATATGTTTATCTAAAAAACCAAATAACCTTGATTAGTGTGTTATGATATGCATTGACATTAAGGAGAATCTAGGAGAGGCACTAGAACTCTCAAAACTTTACAAGGGATCATATTATTTAGCTAGTACAGTTTCAAATCCTTTTTCATCTATGGAATAAGTTGCAGAGTTGGTAGCCCAAAAGTTAGGAGGAAACCCTCAAAATAGGCAAACCAAGAGAGTGATCTCAGTAAAGCATTGATATACGTGTGGAGATTATCACATGGACAATGCTTGTCCTATGCAAGTGTAGAATATGCAAACCCAAGGATCATATTACTACATGATAGAAATAAAGTACATCAATCACCTAGCTCAAGATTATCCTTAAAACAGTTAGGAAGCTAGGCAAACATATATGTGGCCTTATAGATATCAAAATCAATACCAACCACAAAAATATTATAGGCCTCATGAGAACTATCAGCATCCTTACCAATCCCAACCTAGAACTCAACCTAGTTTAGGTCAGCAACCGCTACCCCCTGAAAATGTAGTCTTAGTAAAAAATGTGGTTATAAAAGAAAATAAAGATAGAGCTTTAGTGCTTGCATCAACGTTGATCACAGACAATGATACTAATACTAATAGCTTTGACTCTTTACATGGTGATAATGTACCCACTTATTACACAAAGTCATGAGAACATGGAGAGGCTTACCAGTATGAGCCCTTCCATGAGTTTAGCTGGGAACTAGATTACACAAATATCATGCATACTAAACCAAATCGAGGCCTCAAATGAGGCAAGCCATGCCTTAGGTTTCATGAGTACCATGCTTTAGATACCAAGGAAATCTTTTTGTGCATGAGTGTCCACATCCCCCACTCCCGAGACAATCTCAATCCATTATAATTGAAGGATATTGCTCAAACTATATTAAGAAGCATCTCATTTGTGAAGTCCTAAGAACCCAACTATTGCGTTCACACTATTCCATGTAGTTGGAATAGTGCAAGGATCCCTCGAAGTGTTGCAAAGGTGGCTCCTATTCAAGAAATTATTGGAGCATAAGCTTTACAACAACATAAGACCTTAGAACAAGAGAAGGAATCAGACTCTAGTGAGTCAAGTCAACCCAGTAAAAAGAAGGTTAGAGCATGGAAAGAAACCAGAGATGGGGTGAAAAGAAAGTAGTTGAAAAAACTACTAGATCTGGAAGGTATTCTCAAGGACTCACTTAAATAAGGGTTACCCAAGAGCATTCTTGGAGATTGACTGAACCAAACTATGTGTTAACATGGTGGAACTAGCACAAGCTATGTTTGAAGCTGATCAAATCTTTAATCAAATAAATTTATTTAAAACTAGAGCTGCATTTCTGAGGATAATTAGAATAATTAGACCAAATGGTGACTAAATCAGAGGCATCAACGTTGCAAAAGGCTCACTCTATTGAAAGTGAGAGAGGAAGTTTCTACCAGAGGGAAGCTTATATTTCTAACTCAAGAGAGTGTGGAACACCTCCCTCAATCACCAAGTACTCTAAAGGGTTCTCTCAAGAAATACAAGAAAAGAGGGCCAAAGAACAAGAGAAGCCCCCATCAATTTAGGAGAAAGATGACCTACATGATCAATTCCCCCAAGATATTCCATTTCTTTATAGAGATCAATTAGAAGCACAACTAGAAAAAGGGTTAGATTTTGAATCTAATTACTTACAAGAACCACCACATTTCAAAGGCCCATGGGACTCTAGATCACTACAATTGAAGGGCCCCACAATACTAGTGAGAAATCGAGACTCCATCATACATAAAGACATTGAAGAAGTGAAGAACACAAAGGTGTGATCTCATCTCACTTTAGAACATCCCATGAAAATTAAACCAGAGTTGTGGAAACATGTGGCAAATCAAGTCTACTTTCAAGTGTGCAAGGTGTCCAATTAAGGAAAGATTTGGATTAAGGTAACTTTGGAGCCTCCTATGCATTTTAAATATATTGGAGCATTATCCAAGGGGTAGATCAAGTTGAAAAATCTAGACATGGGAGGCTTCACCACTCAAATTGAAAAGTTAGACAAGGGGAACCATCAACCATGGAGATTTAGGGTCTCCAACTATCTTATGGGCAAGGGCCTTTGGGGATTGATTAGTGGAAGTGAACCAAGACCTAGGTTGGATGAAAATCCAACCAATGACCAGATAAGGGTAATTAGGGAATGGAATGAAAGAGACAATATGGTGATCTTTATCGTTTCCCAACACATAAGAAATAGCATGATCGGCCACATCTAGGATCTCGATTCAAGCACGACGGTATGGGAGACACTTGAGAGGCTTTATATTCAACAAGCACCAAAGGAAGGAATATAAAAAATAAGGGTGAGCTCAAAAACCTTAGGAAAAGCTCAAGGAGTAGTGTAAATGACTACATACGTAATGTGAGATGCATTGGGGTCCACTGCAAGAGCTGAACATAGGTGGAGGTTCAACTAAAAGCGGATGCACAAGTCTTTTATGCAGGTAATCAAAGGGGCAAAGAAGGAGGACAAAGTAGGAAAAAACTAAGGTTTGGAGGAAGCCAAGGCCACTCAAGCAATCAAGGACATGAACAAGACACCTCATCACAAAGAGGTAGAGGAAGAAAAAGAGGAAAAGGAGGAAAACATCAACAAAACGGGACTCAAGATGGAGAAGCGTGTTACATATGTGGCAATTTTGGCCACTATGCTAGAGACTACTAGCAATGAGGAAATCAAAGGAGATATAATCAAACTTCTTCATACAAAGGAAAGGTATTTATGATTCCAAAAGCTCAAAAAATGATAACCTTTTGATGATGCACATGAATGGGATTCAAACAAAGTAGATAGCACTTGGTATAGCGATAGTGGATGTAGCAACCATATGAGTTGCAATGCTTCTTGGTTTACTAATCTACATGCTCAAAAGGTAAAGGACATATAGAAATAGGTGATCAAACAACCCATGAGATCTTCCATGTTAGAGATGTAACTTTGGCTGGCAAGGAGAAAGGAAGATGTGCCAAGAGGTTCAACAAAGGTGGATGTTGTGTTTGATGAAATAAACCCAAATCATCCTTGTGCAATCATCTATAAAAGTGAGAAAGTACTTGTTACCTCCAATGGATTGCTCTTTGGTTTCCCCCACACATTTTTATGTATCAACTCCAATGAATGTTGGCTTATCTAGCCACTCTTCTTGAATGGAAGTCTCACTTGCTTTGCTAACCGACAAGATTCGCATAAATGCTTCATAGCTTGTCCTTGGAAGTTGGAAAACCCTTCATCTAGCCTCTTGAATTGCATTTCCTTCATTCTTTGTATGTTGATGTAACCTATCATCTTGTGCCACAAGTCCAATTGTGAATCTGATGTGTTTACATGTTTCAAAGCATAAGGCAATGGTAGAGAAGGAAACAAGTCATACATCAAGAAGCTAATGTTTGATGGAGGAGGAGAATATTCATCCAATGAATTTTTTGATTTCTTATGGGAGCAAGGCATTAAGAGGAAAGTAACATGCAGGTGCACACCCTAGAAAAATGTATTAGTAGAGAGAAATAATAGATACATTGCATATAACCCTAGAGCAATGCTTTATGAGATGAATGTACCTAACATGTTTTGGAATGATGCAACAAATACCACCCTGTACCTTATGAATATGACACCTATCTCAGGAATCCATGGCTTGACACCATAGCAAGCTTATAATGGTAAGAAACTTGATCTTTCCCACTTGAAAAAAATTGGATGTACTTGTCATTTACATGTGACAAACGAATGGAGGTGCAAGCTACAACCAAAGGTGGAAAAGTGTCTGTTTCTAGGATATTCAAATGATCATAAATGTTAGAGGTGCTTCAAACCAAATGAAAAGGGCTCGAGGATATCAAGGGATGTAGCCTTTCATGAGCTACTCCCTTGGTATAAGAAATATGATTGTATGTAGGATTATGAAGAAGAAAAGCATGGACATGATGAAGAAAAAATTGACTTAGAGCTAATCCGCCCAAGGAGTTTCCTCAATGAAGATAGTTCATGCATGCACTCACCATGGAGGGGGTGATATCAGCAATATATGAAGCACAATCAATAAAAAATGGCAAACAAACATTGGTGGAGTTGGATGAGGAGCTAATGAAGTTGAAGATGATGAAGGACACATGATGTTTAAAGATGCCACATCAAAGAAAGAGATCAATTGCCCAAGGCAAAGGAGATTCATTCCTCCAAAAGGTGAAAAAAGGAAGTTTTATAGGGTTAAGTATCCAACACAAAGGTTTACGTATGATTGTTACATGGAAACTCGTTATGCACATATGAACAAAGTAATAGAAGATCATGAGCTCGATTGTTATGAATATGCAAGCAGGTACACAGAATGGAAAGAGGCAATACAAGAAGAGATTGCAGCACTTGAGGAGAATCAAACATGTAATCTAGTGCCCAATAAGGAGAACAAAAAATTAATAGGAAATAAATGGGTGTATGAAGTAAACTGGAATTCAAATGGATCTACTTCTAGGTACAAAGCAAGATTTGTGGCAAAGGGTTTTGCACAAACCTATGAAGTGGACTTTGAAGAGACACTCAGCCCCATGGAAAAGATGAGCACCATTAGGACACTCATTGCGATGGCTACAAGAAAAGGATGGACGCTCTTCCAATTGGATATCAAGAATGCCTTTCTCAATGGAGACTTGGAGGGAGAGGTATACATGGAGCAATTGCTAAGCTTTGTTCATAAAAAGTTACCAAATCATGTTTGTAAGTTGAAGAAGGCAATTTATGGCCTAAATCAAGTTTCGAGGGCTTGTAACTAGCGATTGGTGGAGTATTTGATTAAATGTGGTCAAAATCGATGCAAGGTGAATCCATTTCTCTTCATCAAACAAAGAGGAGAAATTATAGTCTATGTGTGTATGTATGTAGATGATCTTATCATTATAGGTAATGATACAAAAGGCATTGAAGAGATCAAGGCAAAGCTTGGAAAGGAGTTTACAATCTCTGATCTTAGAGATCTTAGTTATTTTCTTGGCATTGAAGTTGTATACAAAGAGGAAGGCATTAGGCGCATACAAAGGAAGTATATTGTAGACCTACTTCTAAGGTTTGGGATGCTACATTATTGTTCTAATCATTTCATGATGATATGCAAGTCAAAGCCTACTATGATGCTGATTGGGATGGTTTGAAGGAAGATAGCAGTACAAGGAGTTACCTAGTCATGCTAGGTAGCAAGATCATTTCATGGATTTCAAAGATGAAACCCACAGTGGCATTCTCTTCCAATGAGGTTGAGTATAGAGCTTTGGGTCACATGTGAGCTAATGTGTATTAAGAAGCTATTTATTGAGCTTAATTTGTAGGGTGACACATATCCAATCTTTTGTGATAGCATGAGTAGCATTCACCTAGCATAGAATCTTGTCTATCATGATAGAACCAAACATATTAAAGTGCACTATCACTTCATAAGGGAAAAGGTGATATCCAAGGAAGTTTGAGTACATCATATAAGTACCAAGGACCAATTTTTTGACATGTTTACAAAAGCTTTGGATGGAATGAAGATTTCAAAGTTTCAAGCAATGCATCAACATGGAGCTTGGATGAAGATGAAGAATTTTAGCTTGAGGGGGAGTGTTAAAAGTCAAGCTTCAAGCAAAAAAATTGTGGGAAATCAAACATGGACATGTGGACCAATGTAAGGATTCTAAAAGAATGAGACGTCATCAAAAGATATCAATCAGCCACTACCCAAGTCATCTCAACTAAGTCCTCCAATTTAGGAGGCTTGATTTTTTGGGGAACATGGTTCCCAAATTTCAAGGGCCAGCTTATCTCTATAAACGTAGCTTGTATCCCAAATTATTTTGTGTCATCATGTTGGCATTTTAGTTCATTTAGAGCGTGCACTAAGTTCTAGAGTTTTAATAAGCAAGCCCCTTGCTTGGTTGTTTGCTATTTTTGAGTAGGCATATGTATGCCTTTGCACACATGCAATGTTACAACTTTCCACCCCTATGTTGTTACCATTGTGTCTCCCTAATTATTCATTGGTTTGATGTAATCTTTGGTTAATTTGATAGCTATTAGATTCGATTTTAAGCACACAAAGTCTCTAGAGCATTCTCACAGTATTTTGGGAGAAACCTTCATTTTAGTGAAGTGTGGTGATTGAAATCTCTCTTTGTGTGTAGGCTCTGTTGAAGCTAGTTTTCGCTACATTTTAAGGGCTGGTTGTACTTCCCTATTTATCCATTTGATATGATTTTGGTTTCATGGGGTGGCCCTAGAGTGCACTAAACATGAGGTTAGTTTGAGATTCATTCTTTGTGTATTATCTAGGAAAAGCTTTCTGGAGTGAAGTTAGGTGTCTGTTTAACTAGCAACTATGAGCATTCATCTAGTACACCTTGTGGATGTTGTTTCTCTAAGTGTAGGCCTGCATTTGGAGTGAGATTTGTTTTTTTGAAAAGCTCTTAGTGTCTAGTACAATTCTACAGAAGCTTGCTAGAGTTCTCTACATGTGCTTTGAGAAAGAGGAAGTTTAGTGTGAAGATGTCAAAGAAAGGTACTTGTGGAGGTCATTAGCACTTCATCATTGCATAGGATTGAGATAGTTCCCCCCAAACAATTTATGTTGGATGTTGGTATCATTGTAGTACCCCAAGAAACTTCCTTTCCATTGCACCTCAGAACAACCTAAATGAGGCAAAAAAGGGCACTACAAGATTGAAGGAGAAATATGATGGGGACCTCCACCAAGAAAAATGAACATTTGTGGATACATTTGGAAAAAGGATGCAATAAATGAAAATTAAAAAATGGACCCACATGGGTGCATTGAAAATACATTTGGAATAATGATATGATAATTTGAAAACAACCTTTATCTTGTTGCTTTCAAATTTTAACACCCTTTTTTCCAAATGTATCTATATCTAGACATTGCTCTTGGTGGAGATCCACATCATATTTCACTCCCAATCTTGCAGTACCCTTGTTTGCTTAAGTTAGGTTCTTCCTAGGAGCAATGGAAATGAGGTTTCCTTGGGTAATCCAATGACAACAACATCCAAAATAAATTGTTAGCCTTGTACTAACATAAGTTCCTTTTCAATTATGCTAAGGGGCACGACCTAGTGTTGGTCTGCCAATATCACTATGGATGGTGTTGCTTTCATAAAATCAAGCCTTAACTTCTTGATGGTGAAATAGGGCATCAAGTTTATATCTAATCCACCATCAACATAATTCTTATAAAAATTTCATTCTTAATTGAGATAATTAACTTTGAACTATGGTAAGTTTCAAGTGGGATCGAGGGGGAGTCCACCATGTACCCATCCACACTCACTGGTGGGCTTAGCTAGGCAAATTGTATGTCCTTAAGTAAGTCAATTCATACCTTAGGGTCATTTTAATCAATTGATATATGGTAACCTTATGATGATCTTCCTTCAGATTGTTTCAATGTCTATAACATCTCCACATGGTTGAGGGCTAGTGAGTTTGTCTCTTAATGTGTCCTTATCTTCTCGTAAGCTACTTCTATAACCTAATTCTTGCTCGATTCATCCTTCTTCCCATCTTCTTTTTTCCTTGGTCTTTGTTGCTTTTCTTGCCTTGCCACCACTGCTTGCCTTGCTCTAGTCATCATAGGTGCCATAGAAGATGAAATAACCAATGAATGTGGATTCATACCTTCTTCATGTAGAGAGACTTCTATCATGTGAATTGGAATAAGGAAATTGCATAGATAGTCCCTTCTATAATGGCCTTTGGCATTTGGATAATGTTGACATGGTGGCACACCCTCATGTAGAGAGCACTTGCTTTGAATATGATGATACTCTCCACACAAATAGCACATGACAGGTTGTGCACTTTGGTCGATTTTGGCATTATCTCATGTGGGTGGTAGGATATCTCTTCCTGAAGGATGTTTTGCATCTTGAATGCTTCTAATTCTCTCCTCGGTTGCTTGATTGTGTCCACAAAGCTAGGATAGGTAGGCTTACTTACACCTTCAAAGTGTACAGTCACCTCTTGTGTACATGAGGTGGCTGCCATGAAGTCTTCGAACATAGTATGCCTTAGAGACTCTCGTAGCTTGGATTGAGAGGTAGAAAGCAACAATAGCTTTTACATGCATATAGAGTTCATGAAATGATTCACCTACTTTGAGCTTTAGGCTCTTGGGTTGGTGCAAAGTTCTTTCTAATGATTTTCTAGGCTGAAACATGTGATAAAAGGAAGTTTTTGGAGCTTCCCAACTAGTAAAGTATTCATTGTCACGTTAGCTATACCACTTGTCTGCAAGTCCATCAAGGGTAGATGGAAACAGGGCCACCATGGCATCCTATCGATTTTTCAATCCATGTCCTTGATATAAGGAGATAAATCTCCTCACGTGGACATTGGCATCCTCCTACACTAGACCCTTGAAAGAAGTTAATTTCTTGTTTAACCTTGGCAATAGATTTGTAAGATCTTTCATCAATAATTCATTATTCTTAGAGGTATTAGAGGTGGATTCTAATTTTCTCCTAGTCTTCTCTTTAGAAGGGGATGTCCGTGCTGATTTCTTGATAGAAATTGATAGGAAGAGTTAAGGGTATAGGGGTGATTGGTTGTCAAGAAAAGTGCCTTAAGGACCTTTTCCTATCATAAGACTTTATGGGACTCTTGAGAAGACAAAAAAACTCCCTAGTTGCTTGGGTATAGGTCATGTACCCACTTGTCCAATACTAGAATCCTAGCAAGGCTCAAAAATCAAGGAAAAGCAGAAAAGAATAAGAATGATTACTTCCAAAGTGTGCCTTGCATAGTGCTGCTTTATTTTCTATTGTCACAACAATTGAAGTTGAAAATCGTGTGTCTTAATCTCCCACTAGATTGAGAGAAGATGAAATATGGAAGCCTTTTATAACTTCCATTAACTTGAAAGATACATATGCAACTTTTGAACAACTAATCCCCCATCTTTTCATAAAAGAGCTAAGCTTTGGTGGCTCCAAAGGAAATAAAACCACAAGAAAATCTTGTATATAAGTCGAGGTGAAGGAAGGAACTCAAGAGGAGGTTCAAGAGAGAAAGGAAGCAATCAAACAAGTCCAACTACATTCAAAACCATTCAAAAGAAAAAAAGGATGGATCAAAGGACAAAACATAAAGAAGAGGTTGAGGTAGAAGTAGAGGAAGAGGCTGATGACCCTAAAATTACCATAAAGCTATTACATACTATCATTGTGGTAAAGTAGAACCCTATTCTAGTGATTGTTGGCTGAAAAATGGAAGACCAAATGGATGCAATCAAAGGATTCAAATCAACTATGCAAGCACCTCAAGTGAAGGAAGCAAGGTCATATTACTTTCAATGACACATGAGTATAGAGGCTCTTGAAGATGACAAAAAATGGAACATTTAGTTTGGTTGTAGTAATCATATGTCATGACAAGGAAGTCTTCTCACTAATCTATAGGCACCAAGTGGAAAAGGATGCATTGAAACAGGTGATAATACTCAATACCCGATTGAACTTAATGGAGATATAAGGGTACGAGATACAATTAGAGAAAAGGTACCATCTAGTGTACTTCATGTTCCTGCAACTTCAAAGAGCTTGATTTTGGTAGGAAAAATGATAGAGAAGGCTTATCATGTTGTATTCAATGAGAAACGTTGTTTCATAAATAATCCAAAATAAGGTTTCAAGGTCATTTCTCAAGGTAGAAGACAAGGAAGGAGGTTCACTTTGGATGTCCAACATCCACATGGTTAGGTCATGTACATTCAATTTGGGAATGAGAAAATTTCAAAGCTATACTTATGGCAAGAAATGATAGGACACATAACCATTCCAAAGCTAAAGGACATGAGAAAACATGAAGTGGTAAGAGTTCTTCCAAAATTCCTAGTGTTCGACTACATGTGTTATGCGAATCTTGTCAACTAAGAAAGAAAATGAGGCAACTGTTCAAGATGAGAAATTATGTGGCCCCTAATGTCTTGGAATTTATAGATATAGATGTATAGGGACCTACCCAAGAGTCTTTAATGGTCTTTTATCGAAGTTTTATCATGGATAATCACTCAAGAAAGGTATGGTTGTTTTGTATGAAGCAAAAATTAGATGTGTTGTCTATGTTCAAGAGATCTGAAGCTCATAGTTGAAAAAGAAACAAGAAGATCTATCAAAACCTTAAGGTCGGATGGTGGAGGAGATTACTTCTCTCCAAAGAATGTCTAGATTTTGTATAAGCGAATGTGATCAAACGATATTTTACTTGTAGGTATACACCTCAATAAAATGGAGTAGTTGAGAGAAAAATTATGCAAAGAAGTTGCGAGATGCATGATTAGCGAGATGAAGGTACCATTATGATATTTTGTTGAAGCTACCACAATTTCCATTTACTTGTTGAAATATAGGTGCATGACATCAAGAATACACCAAAGGAGGTATATTCCATTAAGGAACCTGATCTTACATACCTCAAACTTTTTGTATGTCTTTTCCTTTTCACATTCCACAAGAGGTTAGAACAAAGATGGAACCAAGGTCAGAAAAATGCATTCTCATTGGCTCCTCGATAGAGCAAAAGGGATATAAGTGCTAAAATACTAAAACAAAAGGTGTCCCTTAGGGAGTAAGAACATGCAAGATATTGATTATTGGAGTTTGGGGAGTGTGGATGCACAGGAACAACATGAAGAAGAACACACTTAGGATCACAACACAAAGTCTATAACTAAGTGTAGAATGTAGAAATTGGATTAGCTCTTTATGTTCATGCATGTTTGTACAACCTAGAGAGGAACCTTTTGGGGAGGGGAAAAAGGATCTTGAAAGTCATAGGTGTGTTGAAATACATCACTAACTAAATATATTAAAAACAAGGCCAAATACTTTGTCTTGCTACATCAATTCGAGTGCCCAAAAATATCCCATTTGGAGTTAGGATACGTTAATATGAAAGATATTAGAGGTACTAGGATTGATTTGAGCCTTAAGCTCATTATCGAAGAGAAATAATCAAATTACATACATGTGTGTTTCCATAAAATGTTTTTAGAAGGATCACCAACTTCTATTTGTGTTTAAGGGCAAAAACACTCTATCAATTTAGCATAGATGAAAGAATCATGATTGAGAAAAGTTTTATTTCCTTCAAAGGCCAAAATGCATGTCAAATGTTTGAAAAATTCTACTCTTTAATGGGAAACTACAATAGAAATTATATAGATAAAAGCAAGAAGGATACACACATTCAAAATATCATGATTATCATACACTTCCACTCACCTCCTTTCTCACAATCAAGTATGCTATACTTCCACTCACCTCATTGCTTACACGAAACTGTTACCTAGAGATAAGTTTACACTTTGCAAATGGCACTTGGGCAATATTGAACTTAACAACTTGCAGTTCCCCAGAGGTCTTTCTTCTCCATCAAAAGTCACCTCGGAGTCTTCTCTGCACCTCGTGAAGGATGTTAGTACAGTTGGAGAAGGCGCTGCTGTTCGAGCTCAAGACACAAAGCTGCAAGCGTCGCCCAAGAAAACCTATGCAGATTTGGCAAAGGCCTGTGGTAATCAACCTGAAAAGTTCTTTGATATTAAGCAGTTCTTAGGTAACTCTTACTCATCCCATGCTCTAGACAAAGGGAAAGGAAAAATGCCAGAAAACCCTCATGAACTTGTTCTGGAAGACGTTAATAGTGATGATGAAAGTGAAGTGCTGGTTATCAACAGAAGTTCTCTGGACAATTGGTATGGTCATTTGATTGACAGGGTTGTCATTGGGCTATGCCATGGTCCTCGTCCTGCTTATGAAGTCTTAAAAGCGTGGATTAAAGCGCATTGGGAATCTGAAGGGATCCTAGTTAATCATATTCAGTACTGCTCGAATAATTACTTTCTTTTTTTCTTTGAAGAAGTTGAAGGTGCTTTGCAAGTCATAAGTGAAGGTCAATGGTTCATTAGGAATGTTCCTGTGTCCTTTTTCAAATGGTACATAGGTTTTAACCCCAAAGGCCCTAAGCCCACCAAGATACCTGTATGGGTTGAGTTTCCAGACTTGCCCATTGATTTCTACCCCTGCGTTGAAAGCCTTGGAAATATGGTCAGGAAGATACTTGGTCAAAAAGCTAGGTCCAACTAGATTAACACAAAGTGGGATCCACAAGTTCTAATTGAAATAGATATTGATTCCGAAATAAAAACCCATATAACAATCAGAGATTCAATGGGTAAGAAACTTCACACCCAAAAGGTTGTTTATAGGAATATTCCCAATGCATGTTTTAATTGTTATAATCAGGGGCATGTTATCAAGGATTGCCCCTTGTTGCAGACCCAAAACCACCAAGAAACCATGGAAGGTAACAAAGAGGCTTTCAAAAGTGGTCAAGCTAACTCTGGTTCCCCATCTGAGCATGTCAAAAAACCGCTACCAAAAGGTAAGAAAAAAGGATTGAGATCTGACAACTTATACGACATCCTTCTTGAGGAAGTGCAGAATCCCTTTGAAGATCTAGGAGGCCACTCAGGTAAGGATTGCTCAACCCACTCGAAAGAGAACCTAAACCCTAACTTTGGCTCTGCAGGCTCCAGCAGGGTTGGTTGAAAGAACCCGGGGGCAGTGGGAAATCAGTAAAAAATGAAGGAGGTTGGTCCCTAGTTGGGAAAAAAAATAAAACTATCCCTCTTCAACCAAGCTGTGTTCTGGGGGAATGTACTGAATCACTGGAAATCTGTTCTCCTCAATCTATCCCCCCTAGCCGCGTTACTCCAGATGCTTTTTCTCATGAACTTGAAGCCATGGATCAAGATAAAATCGAAAACATGGAAATTGAATTTGATAACTCTGATTTTGTGCCCATGTCCCAGGATGAAGATGAACCAAGGCTAATGATGTCTTCCACCAAGCCCAAAAGAAAAGAAGTAGTGAGGTCATCTCTCACAGCTATCAAGCCTACAAAAAGTAGTCGAAAGTAATAGCTCTGGTTTTTTTTCTTATGTCTGATCTTTTTATTATCTCCCTTAATGTAAAGGGTCTAACAGACCCTGTTAGGCTCAAAATGATCAACAGTTGGCTTCTCTCTCTGCCAAAGTTGCCTGATGTTATTTGTCTGCAGGAGGTCAAACTTGGTGGTAATTCTCTCAAGTTTCATCTGAATATCCTATCCTCTAAATTTATCTGGTTTTATACTAATCATGTTGATGGGAAAGGGGGGGGCTGTAATTGGTCTTGCAGCTGGTTTGTCATATGCTCTGGTTGATAATTCTGCTAGCATCTCCAATCAATGGTGCAAAATGAGGCTAGGTAACCCCTTCAATATGTCCATCATTCTTGCTTATGCTTCCAATAACTGTGTGAACAGGAGAACGTGTTGGGATGAGATTATAAATCTTCAGGGTCCTTTAATTATGGTTGGTGATTTTAACATGGTCACTAGAATAGAGGATAGATGGAAATGCAAAGGATCCACGATTTATGGGGTTGAAAAGTATGCTTGGAATGATCTTTGTAACATGCATGATTTCATTGATGTTTCTCATAATACTGGGTGCACCTGGTCGAATAAACAAGCGAGGAGATCTTACCTAGCTGCTAGGCTTGATAGGTGATATATCAATAACTTGATCACTCCAAAGTGCTGGGATATTAGTGTTCACATTGATAACATGCTGTCTATCTCTGATCACAGAACCTTAAGTGCGAGTCTTAAAATGGGAAGTCCTTCCTATCGTGCCGATTGGCCTCACCTTGATATCAACCTCCTTAAGCTCCCTTGCATTATGGCCCAGACTAAAAATATTGTTCTCCAACATTTTAGTAACCATAGGTCCCCTTTTCAGGTCTGGGAGAAAATTGTGAGTGATATTCAACTCCTTTTCACCAAGTATAGAACCCAAGCTAAGAGAATCAGGGCTGCTAGAAGAGAGTCTATTGTGGAAAAGTTGCTCTCTGGATGTTTCTTCTCAAGAGTATCATAATCTTACCTTGAGATTAAACAAGGAAAGATATGTTGAAGCTAGCTACTCTCTTGCTACTGCCAAAGAATTTTGGAGTGAGAAAATTGACAGAAACAACAAACACATGTTTTCTATTTTGAAAAAAAGGAAAGTCAAGGATTATATCCTAAGGTTGCTTAAAAGAGAAGGTTAACATAGAGGAGACTTTACAGGAGGCTAAAAGCTTCTTTATGGATGTTTTCTCTGGTTCTCCCAAGTGGCGGGAGGAGATACAGAGGGCCATAGCTACTATTGCTTTGAAAAGGAAGAAAATGGTTCCTGAAAGCCTGGTTCCCATTTTGGACCTGCCTCTCACTGCTGGTGAGATCAAAGAAACCATCAATAAATTGAAACCCTGTAAGTCTCTTGGAATTGATGGTCTTCCCAATGAATTTTTTATCATGCTCAAAGATTTTCTCACTCCCTTTATTCTTTTGGTGTGGGAAGAGCTGGTTAGCAAAGGCTATCTCCCTTGTCATATTACACTGGTGTTATTAGACTGATCCACAAAAGAGGCAACAAGGATGACCTTAACAATTGGAGGCCTATTACTTGCCTTAATACCATCTATAAGATTTTTGCTTCCACTATTGCTAGGCACCTTAGCCCCCTTATGAAGTACTTTATTTTGCCTGAACAAAAGGGATTTATCAGAGGAAGATACATTCTTGATGCTATCATTTCTCTTTGGGAGGGTATGGAGTTTGCTAAGGGAAGTTGTCAAAATTATTTCTTCTTCAAAATTGACTTTGATAAAGCTTATGATAGAATAGAGTGGGACTTTGTTCCTCAATCCTTGCAGGACATGGGGGCTGGTAGAAGTCTCATTAAGTGCATTAGTTCTTTGTTTGGTAATGCTTGCTCTAGAGTTGCCATCAATGGTCATGTCTCTGAACCCTTTAGAATTAAGAGGTCCATTAAACAAGGGTGTCCTCTAGCTCCTCTTCTTTTTGCCATAGCTAGTGATGCCTTGGGGTGGCTTGTGAACGATGCCATGAATCGTGGGTTTATAAAAGGTATCAACATCCCCAACTCCCCCTCCCCTCTTGGGCTACAAATGTTTGCTGATGTTACTAATGTTGTTCTGAATGCAGATGACCAATCTGTTTGTAACTTTATGGAATGCTTGAAAATCTTCTGTCTTGCTAGTGCTTCTCAAGTTAATCACTCCAAAACTAGTTTTAGAACTTCAAACAATGTTATTCCTGAATGTGTTAAAAAAGCTAGGTGCAAGGTTATTAAAGATGATGAGGTCTTCAGACTTTTGGGTATTCCTATGGGCTTCCAGGTCTCCAGTGCTAAAAGGTGGGATTGGGTGATGGATGGCCCATAAAGGCTTGTACCTCTTTAATGTTCCTTGGCCTGGGCACCTCTGCTATGGTTCTTCTCTTTCTTTGTGTTTTCCCTTTTCTAGTTTCTCTTCTCTTTAGTTTTGTAGGAGCTTTTTGGCATGAGTTCTTTGGAATTCGACGAAGGACAACATTAAGTGGACTTTGATGACAATGCTCCAAACAATTACATCGAGATAAGTGATTGTTTTGTTTTTGATTGATATAGAATGAGATAGAGAGAGAACAAAGAAAGAGAGAGATCTAGAGAGATAGATAGATAGATAGATAGAGAGAGAGAGAGATAAAGAGAGAGTGTGAAAGAGCGAGAGATGAAAGAGAGAGAGAGATATGAAATAGAAAGAGAATGAGATAGAGAGAGAGATGCATACATACATACACACACATATGCA